>OY720448.1:4358587-4481087 GCA_963082715.1 Harpalus rubripes
CCAAAGGGGACATCCGAATACAGAATAAAATATTTTTTTAAACCACTGGTTCTCAAGTTGCAAGACAAAGTTATATTTTTTTAAATGGGATGG
The DNA here is from genome assembly GCA_963082715.1 of Harpalus rubripes. NCBI lineage: Eukaryota > Metazoa > Arthropoda > Insecta > Coleoptera > Carabidae > Harpalus > Harpalus rubripes. The sequence goes on from OY720448.1 coordinate 4,358,681, forward strand.
TACATATTTTTTAGGCCCATTCGATAGAGTATTTTTTTTATAAATTCAACAATGTAATAATTTATATCCTAACGTAACAAAAATATTGAGAAAAATTCAGTTGAAATTTAAATAAATTTAATTTTTATAGCTATTTTTCAGTAGGCTATGTACGAAAAACAATAACTCCTATCTATCAATTTGAATTATTTACGTTGGAAATCAAATAGAACATTATTTATAAAGTTATTAACAAATATCTGTTTCATTTTAATTTAAGTTCAATTGTTTTTCATACATAGCCTACTGAAAAATAACTATAAAAAGGAAATTTATATAAATTTCAATTGAATTTTTCTCAATATTTTTGTTATATGACAATATAAGATGAATATACATAGTTGAATTCAGAAAAAAATACTAGCTCGTTTAGCTGTTATACCAAGTTAATACAGTGTGTTCAAAAATTCTAACTCAGAGTAGGCTATATGGACAGAGAAACGTAAGTCAATTCATAGGTCAAATTGTCAAAATTGACCTTAAAATGTAATTTTAAGGAGAAAAGACAATAATGAAGGATACAGCGTGTTGACATTCACCGTTTTCTAATTTGTTTCCATTTTAAAATAAGATTCCAGAAGAAAAGCTTTGATTTCTTTAGATAATATTTTTGACAATATCTCGTTTCAAATTGACATTTAATTAAATACTTTTAAATTGTAATTGCAATACGTTTCTTTGTTCATAGCCTCCTCGCCTAGACTTTTTAAAAAGGCTAGTTTTACAATCTCTGGTTAAAATTTTAACCATTGGTTAAATAAACAAAATTAAAACGAAATGAACTTTCAATTGACAAATTGGTTATTTCTGGCAATAATCCGATCCAATATTAAACTTAATTACACTTCAAATTCTAACCGAGATTGTAAAACAAGCCCTTAGTTCATGTTCTGTATATTATATTAAAACCCAAAAATTCCACCAAATCAAATTCGAAGAAACAAAGAATTCCAAATATTTATTGGTAGCATAAGTTGTAAAAAAGTGTCAATTTTTCGATGTGACATTTTTCTTATAACTGACAGTCAACCAGGGATGAAGATATCGGCTCTAAGAACTGCTATTATAAACGTCCAGTCAAATTTAGTTTCACAGTAATTTTAATTAAATGAACAAATGAACTCGAATTTTTGACAGCATTAATTGGCCGCGTGCCTGAGTGTCTGGTCGCAAATCTGAGAAACCGGCGCCAAATATTTCGAATTTGAAATGGCACAAAATTGATCCCTGTGGTGCACTCTCCACGCCAGCAATAAGTGCCCGTGAGGTGACGCCTGGTAAACGCCCGCACGGTACAAATATATCATCATCATTACCGACATCTATGTGTACAAAGCAGATTGGCACACCCAGCAATGGGTAATACGCTGTAATGATATATTTATTTATTTTATTATTAATTTAAATATTATCAGCCGTATTCATAGTAACTGAGATTAGACCCGGTTTAAACTAAGTCTCAGTAGACTAGGTTTAAACTAGGTCTAACTTAGACCACCCTGGACTTATTCATATTAAATTTTAGACCCAGTGTAAACCTAGTCTACGCAGACCGAGTTTAGCTCTTATATCCATCTGGACATGATCTGCGATGAATATGAATTAAGCTTCAGACATAAATATTTTCAAATGTCACTAAGTTGTCAGTGTAAAAATTAATACTTAATATTATCTAAAATAAGAATAGTATGTAGTACAGCAATAGGTTTATAGAAGCGTGTATTCATATGTACGAGAATACATGAGGAAAAATGGGAAGAAAAAACTGTATAAATTAAAATATGAATATTTAATAAATAAAATTGCTCGAGGCTAACGGCGGTGCTAGTTTTGACGATACATCAGAACTTTTATTTGGGTATGAAACTGGTTGCAATTTACAGGAAACGTGTGAAATTAACTAAAAATCATTTATTTATATACTCCAAATTTGTCTAACACATTAACTTTTATATAAAAATATTTGACAACTGTAAGGTTTGAAGTGTTTTCGTTTCCGGGCCTATTGTGATTTTGTCTTCGTTACATATAGCATTATTTAATTCAGTATTATTTTCACCTGAATCTCTGTCTTTCATTCATTTTCTAAAATTAAATACAAATTTCAATTATGTATATCAAATTTGCAGATATGTTAAACGTACCTTTAACATTGACATCTGATCTTTTCTTCATCTTCTACAACATTTATGTTGCACAAATATCTTGAATATCCTCAATTTTATTCATTTAATATCAAAATTGTCAATTTGACAATTAATAAATATTTTTTGTCTTACGAATGCAGTTTTTTAAAGCACACTATATATTCGTTACAATGACAGGACTTAGACCTAGTTTAAACTAGGGGTACGCGCGGTCTAAATTATAGACTAGGTTTAAACTAGGTCTAAGTCACCGTTACTATGAATAAGGAAAAACCTTAGACCTAAGATAGACCTGGTTTAAACCACGTCAGAATTATTATGAATACGGCTGTATAAGAATATGGAAATTGTTTTGAATTTGTTGTAGTTGTTGAAGTTAAACTGGACATTTATGTGTACTGGGCCTTCTTCAATTTGCAGAGAACCAAGTAACCAGCAGCAAAACCGAGCTCCGCAAATCCGTCCGCGTACGTACGAAGCGCAAACCCCGCGTGCTTTTCTCCCAGGCCCAGGTTCACGAACTGGAGCGACGCTTTAAACAACAGCGTTATCTGTCAGCTCCAGAAAGGGAGCTTCTTGCTCGAAGTCTTCAACTCACAGCCACCCAGGTTAAGATCTGGTTCCAGAACCGGCGGTACAAGAACAAGAGGCAGAGAGGCTCGCAGGATGTGCAGGAAAATAAGCAAGTGCAGCAGTGTTATATGCAGCAGTATGAACAGTGTCATACGGTGTGGTAGACTTGGAAAGTTTCACAAAATAATATAACTTATGTCCCATAAAGGTGCATTCACAAATGAAAATTAGGTTTATGGTTTTTGATTAGGTTTAAAGGTGCATTCACAAATGAAAATTAAGTTTAGATTTATGGTTTATACTTTAGATTTAAAGACTTTGGCCGCATATTATGTAATGACTCCATTCACACTTCAGAATTTAGGGTCTGTAAATCCAAATCATAAAGCTAAACATAAGCCGTGTTCCTTCGGGTTGTGATTGTGATTTTGTGAATCCTGATTAATTTAATCGTGATCCTTTTGAAACAGGATTTAAAAATTATAGCAAGAAAACAACACAATCTAGTGTCAAATGTCAATGTCATTATAAATAATTAACTGTCTATAGTGTTATAGTCAGAATTAAAAATGGATTATATTGAAGTAAAAAATAATGTTCTTGGTAAGGAATATGAAGTACGTTTATTTCAAACAAATCTTTATGTGGTTCATTACACGCTTTTGTAGAAAAATCTTATTTCCCTTATTACCACAAACCCCACATTCGTAAATTTCTACGCTCGGAATAGTATATTTTCAATTTGTTCTGAATTGAATCCATGTGAATCACTCAAAAAGGTTAATTCTGAAGGGAAGGGGGAAGGTTGTCTAGTGATCACAAAATGAGAAAGTGGGGATAACGAATAGGAAACGTAAAAACATTATTCTTCTTAATCATGATCACTTTTATCATTTAGATTACGAATCACAGCCCGAAGGAACACGGCTATTACAAGGTCCAAACTTTAGGTTTATGATTTAGTTTGACATCACAAACTGCACCAATGAGAACGAGTCTGAAATGATATAGATATATACACCCGTCTTTATTTGGTATCCACTTTGTGGATTCGGCTTTTTAAACAAATGTAAGAACATGGAGACTGTCGTTTTTGAAGCATGTACACGGATGTTTGTACATATCAAAACTAATTTTCAGGTAATTTAAACTTACATTTATGAATGACTTTCTTAAACCTAAACGAAAACCATAAACCTAATTTTCATTTGTGAATGCACCTTTAGTAAGTCATTAATAAATGTAAGTTTAAATTACCTGAAAATTAGTTTTGATATGTACAGACACCTGTGCGCCGTGAAACTGTCATTCGCTTGGCATTATTGGTTATATTTCAGCAATGAAGTTATGACAGTCTCCATGTTCTTCTCGCATTTGTTTAAAAAGCCGAATCCTCCAAGTAATACCTAATAAATAAAGATGGGCGTATATATCTATATCATTTCAGACTCGTTCTCATTGGTGAAGTTTGTGACGTCAAACTAAATCATAAACCTAAAGTTTGGACCTTGCAAATCTTGCAATGTTTAGCTTTATGATTTGGATTTAGAGACCCTAAATTCTGAAGTGTGAATAGAGTCATTACATAATATGCAACCAAAGTCTTTAAATCTAAAGTATAAACCATAAATATAAACCTAAATTTCCTTTGTGAATGCACCTTAATAGTTGTTATTCTCTGGGGAATCCAACGATATTTTTACAGTTAATTTTCAAAAAAAATAATCTTCGATTCCTATTTTTTATTTTTCCAAAAAAATAAAATAGCCGACAAGAAATTGATAAAATTTTAAGGATTGTCATGAAAACGTTCAATTAATTAGTTATTTTGTAATCCAGATTGTATATAACCAAAGATTTATTTGAATGTTGTGTCATTAAGTTTTATGAATATACAGATCTCGATATTATGTTGAAATTGTAAAATAGTTACCATTTTATTAGTTACTGATGTAATGATATACATAAGATTACAATAAAATTATATATTATTTGTAAAATAAATGTACTAAATATAAATATAAAAAAGGAAATTATTAAATATTTATTTATATAGTAAAAATGAATAAAAGTCAATCTTCAAATAAATTAATTTTTATGTGCAATGTGCATACATATTTTGAAATTACCATCATTCATTTTTTTTAATGACAAAAATTGTTTCTTTCGCTTCATATTAAAAAAAAAAAATAAACTACCTCTAATAACTATTATATATACAGGGTGAGTCAGGGAAGACGCCCCCCACCACCCCTTTAACTTTTTTATTATAAGTAATAGAAAAAAATGGCTCATATAAAAGTTTTATTATTTTACATATACTATTCGATGGCAGATGTAGTCAGGTTTACAAGATACGACTATCAACTTTTATTTTTCAAATGGCAACCCATAATTATTTTAATAAAATAGAAACCGCCATTTTTTTTCTCTTTTCAAAGATGTATTATTTTTTATAAATGTATTTGAACAAATTCGAGAAAATGAGATAATTTAGACATAAAAAATATCTACATCTGCTATCAAATAGTATATGTAAAATAATAAAACTTTTATATGAGCCATTGTTTTCTATTACTTATAATAAAAAAGTTAAAGGGGGGGGGCGTCTTCCCAGACTCACCCTAACAGGGTGTATCACGAAAAGTGAAACATAGGCGTTTAACAAGGGAAATCAGTTTTTCCGTACGCATTGTTCCCCTAATTATTTTAGAAAAAATCTGATGTGGACACCACACGACTTCCTTGTACATAAGACCAATATGAAGTATAGAGCCAAGTATAAAATTGCACGTATTTGACGTAATTTGACATTAGCATCTATTTTTTATTACCTTCCGTCACCTTTAGGTAAGGAAGGTATTGTCTTTGGTCAAAAAATTCGATGATGAGTTTTTAATCAATAAGCACGTTTTAGAGTCCCTAGAATACGAATTTACTATTTTTACGATGATGTCTGTATGTGTGTGTGTGTGGATGTGTGTGTGTGTGGATGTGTGTGTGTGTGTGTGTGTAACAAAATTTTCGTCTGCGATAACTCTAATACTACAGTTACAAAAATTATAATTTTTTCGTGTACTTCTTCGTTACATCCATATGAAGAGCTGATTAGATTTTGATTACAATTGGTCAACCGGAAATACGATCATTTGAAGATTTTAACAGTTTTTCTTGAAAAAACTATGTTAAATATAATTTTTTCACATTTGATGTTATTATAAATATTAAAGAATATTTTATTCTCTATACGATTTGACTGCATTTTATATTTAATATTAAATGGATATATAGTTAAAAAATTTTAAAGAAATTAAATTTCATAAAGTAGCCATAGCTATGAAAACAGCTACTATATTAAGAAAATTCTGACTGAAAGATGTCAGTGTCAAGTGAAATTGAGATAGTGTGTTTGTCTTATAATTATACATAATACAACTGCTTTAAGGTAATGTACAAGAAATAATAATAATAATAATAATAATAATAATAAATCTTTGATTTCTGCAGATACATTACACTGTATATAGAAAACGTCACAAAATAATAATTTTCTGTATGAAATTTGCATAAAATACATGCAACTACCGGAAGGTAATGTACAAGAAATAGAATATTTAATTTAGCAAGGAACTTTCCGTATGAAATTTGTACAAAATACATAAAATTGACGGAAGGTAATGTGCTGGCCACATCAGATTTTTTTTTTGTTATTTTTTGTCCTAATCCATAGCAAGCTTCATTACAAAAACCAAAAATCATATGTTTTAAATATACATATTTCGCTTATACGAAGGGCTAATTTAATAATACTTGATGTGCTAGACACAGAATTTAATTCTCTAAAAAATTTATTTGAAGCATTTATTTCTAAAATCAAAATGAAACCATTTTATTGAAGAAAAACTGTTAACAACTTCAGGTAATATGTAACTTCCGGTTAGCCTGTTTTAACCAAAATCCAATTGACATAAAAGTCTTATATGCCAAATTTTTAAAGTGTTAGATTATATTTTAAGATAGGTTTTCATTAAAATCTATTATAGGCTTCAAATAAAGTACCATTTCTAGAAATTATGTAATGACCAAAAAGGGAGGTGCACAACTAGATGTTATAGCAGTCCTAAATACAAAATTTCAACTTTCTACGGCTTGCCGTTTTTGAGTTATGCGATATGCGAGATACATACGCACATACGTTCGTACGTACAGACGTCACGACGAAATTAGTCAAAATGGATTCAGGGATGGTCAAAATGGATATTTCCGTTGAAATCTCAAAACCGAAATTTTTCGCGATTACAATACTTCCTTTACTTCGTACAAGGAAGTAAAAAATACTTCAAATAAAAGTTGTAGATCATGAAATTCTGCATTTGAATCAATAAACAAAATTAATTTTGCGTGCTTTATAACGACAGAAATTTGATATGAAAATGTCGAAAATCATGTCAAAAATAGTAATAGCCATGGAATTAAAACAAAAAGCATAACAAATGTAAGATTTTTTTATCTGCATAAAAAGACAAACAAATGATTGATGTTTTAATTGTCAAATATTGAGACTTTTTCAGACATAAAAAATCTTATATTTGTTGATTTTTGTTTTAATTCCATAGCTATCACTATTCTTGACGTGATTTTCGACATTTTCAAATCAAATTTCTGCCATTACAAACCAATCAAAATTAATTTTGTTTATGAAATTTTCATAATCTACAACTTTCATTTGAAGTATTTTTGTCTAAAATAATCAGGGGAGCAATGGGTACGGAAAAACTGATTTCCCATGTTAAACGCCTTTTTCAGTTTCCGTGATTTACCCTGTGCGTATATCAAATGTGACGTGTTTAAATTTCTATTCTACACTCTTTCTTTTTTAATGTGAATTCACATAAATGTTCAATACCACTTATTGCAAAATTTACTAGTTACATTAACACCAATCTTTGTGATAAATATTTAAACTTTTGTGTTCTTCCCATAATTGATGGTAAACCAAAATAGCCTAATGGTAAAAAAATAAATAATTTCTATAAAACTGAGAACACTGCATCCTAAAAACAATCCTGTCATTCCTCCGACGTAAACTACAAAAAAAGGTAAAAGGTAAATTATATTTTTTAATATTTTATTACAAACCTAATAAATCTGTGAAACCAAAAAGGACGTCTCGTTTGAGTCTCAATCTAGGATATTCTTTCAAACCCCATTGCAGATTCGAACCCAGAAACCATTCTCTTGTATCCAAGTCTTCAACCACGTAGTTCACTTCGTCGCAATTTGGCACACAGCTGCATTTTTTCTTTAGTTTGATTAATTCTTCTACAACATTTAAGACATTCTACTGTAAATATACTCAACGTAATATAACAAGTGATATGATTATCATCGATGATATTCTCGAGTGAAACAGAGTTGCAGATTTGTGCTGCTTCGGTTTCACGAGCAAGATTATTAATTATAATTTTTTAACTCTACACACAACTCTCACAGCTCGCGCCCCAGACGAAATTGACACGTGCCGACGACAATAGGTTGCTAACAAATAGAAGAAAATAATTTGCGGCTGCTTGCATAACGGAGTTACAAGACTTTTTAATCCACCAATCCCGGAAGGATATCTTGAGGTGTGATAATATTATTACAAAATAAAACTGGTTGCTAGGTTTTAAAAATACTACTAGTCAGTTACAAAATTTGTTTGACTGACTGTAATTTTGACACTTTAGAGTTGACTTTTCACTGTCAACAAATTTAGGTTAGCGAAGGTATCATCCGATATCATCATTTATATCGTACAGTGCAACGTGTTGTAGCAGCTGTGTAAAATGTGTTAAACGAAAATATTATAGTCATTTGAATTCTTTGAGACTAAAACAATAAATGGTGGTTCTAAAAAGAACCGTTTTTATTGTAATGCAATTTATACAATGGTAATAACACCCATGGAACGATCCAATCAGAGCAGATGCTCAAATTATAATCATTTCTAAGTAATCAGCGGCTGAATACATGGTAAGAATTTGCATTTTTTTATTCACCTTGTCAAATTTAATTTGACACTGACATTTTTCGAAAACTACAGACGCCCACACATTTTAAAGAAGATTTGGTTTGTATAAAACCCTAGTAACGTAAAATTACGGCAAACACACGTTAAAGGTGTAGGTCTCTGATTGGTTAATTTTAAGACATCTTTTCTCGAATATCTTTTAAGCTAGATTTTGTTTTCTTCGAAATTACACATCCGATTGCTGTCTCGTTTTTCCTCATTCGCCCTGGGGCGCGAGTTGTGAGACAGCCTGTATACATTGAATATGAAGTATAAAATGTAATCATATCGTAGAAGAATAAAATATTTTTTAATATTTATAATAACATTAAATGTGAAAAAATTATATTTAATAGCATTTTTTCAAGAAAATCTGTTAATGCTTCAAATTAGGGTACTTCCGGTCGACCAATTATAACCAAAATCTAATCAGCTCGTCATAGGGGATGTAAAGAAAAGGAATACGCTAAAATTATAATTTTTGGAAAGGTGGTATTGGAGTTATGCGATCCGAAAGAATCTTGTTCAGTAGGAAATAGCCCGAATGTTGGAACGTGCAAAGAGGAGCTTCAGTTATGAATGAATAGTATCATTATTGACTTAGCAAAAGTTCAAAATTATCATTGTTGCTTTCCTACTTATTATAAACAAAATACTTCAAATAAAAGTTGTACCTACAGTATAAAATTTTGCATATAAATGAATATTCTTACCCGAATATTGAGCTAAACAATGTAGTCCTTTCACGTCACATATTTTATCATTACCTTCAACAATAAATGTCATTTGTTTCATAATAAAATTGTTAATGTCATAGCTATTAACATACCTAGGAATGTTATGTATATCATAACTGCCGAAGATGTCGGTTTGAAATCCGAGCTCGTAGAGCGAGGATTTTAAGACATCTAAGGCTTGTTATGATTAATAACATCCGTGGTTTGTTCAATAGTTTATCGGTTTCAGAAAATTAAGACATTATTGATAAATACAATTTTTTGAAATTCTCTCATTAATGCTACTTTCAGATTGCTATGGTTAACAGAACAATTATTTTAACATATGTCAATATGACAAATATTCAAATTATGTGCTTTGTTCTACATGTTTATTACTTTAGAATAAAAGTAGACCGTATTTAGAACGATAGGCTGACGTTATCTGTATGTATTAATGAAGATTATATTTTCATTTTATTTTATTTTCATTTTGTAGACCGTTGTTGACAAGTCAGTATGGTAATACATATTACCATACAGATATAGTTATTACTTAGTTACCAGCCTACTTTTGTACATGTAAACAATGGAATAATATGCTGAAACCGGTAATAGCTATTAACATACCTAGGAATGTTATGTATATCATAACTGCCGAAGATGTCATCCGTAGAGCGAGAATTTTAAGACATCTAAGGCTTGTTATGATTCATAACATCCGTGGTTTGTTCAATAGTTTATCGGTTTCAGAAAATGAAGGCTATATTAATAAAAATTATTTTTCGAAATTCTTTCGTTAATGCTACTTTTAGAATGCTATGGTTAAGAGAACAATTTTTTTGACATATGTCAATATGACAAATATTCAAATTATTTGCTTTATTCCTCATGTTTATTATTTTAGAATAAAGTATACCGTATTTAGAACGATACACCAACGTTATCTGTATGTTTAATGAAGAGCATTATACTTTCATTTGATTTTATTTTCATTTTGTAGACCGTTGTTGACAAGTCAGTATGGTAATAATATTACCATACAGATACAGTTATTACTTAGTTACCAGCCTACTTTTGTACATGTAAACAATGGAATAATATCCTGAAACCGGTAAAAAATATTTACGTACTCAGTTTTCTGTAAAAATGCGGCATACATCCACAATATTGTCTCGCTAGACGTATTCGGCATTCCATTCTACATAGGCGATAACTATATACAGGACTATGAGGAAGATTCGATTCGTGGTGAAATCGACATTTTCGTTGATTCACACTTAGATCTTTTGTTCGCTGACTGCTGAATAGTGTTAGAGCTGTTAAATAAACTTGTAAGAAAAATCCATTTTCAGAAAAGATGCTCTTTGATGATGAATCAGCTACCTCATATGGGCCGTGTATAAAAATCTGAAAGCAGAGGTGGGGATGGATTTGGATTTTTAAAGTCTACTATTATTTATCCGTCTTTACCCACATTGAAACCTGTGGACATATTAACGACATTTGCAAAAACTTCTCCATCAAGAGGGTGTACATAAAATGTCCGATTTCCTGGTAACACCTTCCATAACCCTTGATGCCAATATCTATAAATATTTGCAATCAATAAATTGGTACACAATCTTATTTATTGTAATTAATATGGATGTATTAACTCATTGGGGTTACGTGATACCAGGGCCGGATCTAGGGTGTAGCGAGCGAGGCACTTGCCTCAGGTGTAAAGTTTAAAGATGCGCCAACCAAAAGACCAAAAGATCATTTTTACTTGTACAAAGTAAAGGAATTATTGTATTCGCGAAAAATTTCGGTTTTCAGATTTCAACAAAAATATCCATTTTGACCATCCCTGAATCCATTCTGACTAATTTCGTCGTGACGTCTGTACGTACGTACGCATCTCGCATAACTCAAAAACGGTAAGCCGTAGAAAGTTGAAATTTTGTATTTAGGACTTCTATAACATCTAGTTGGGCACCTCCTTTTTTGGTCATTACATAATTTCCAGAAATGGTACTTTATTTAAAGCCTATAATAGATTTTAATGAAAAACTACATTAAAATATAATCCAAAACTTTTCAAATTTAGTATATAAGACATTTTATATCAATTGGAATAACGTAGCAGATTTTGGTTAAAACAGGCTAACCGGAAGTGATACATTACCTGAAGTTGTTAACAGTTTTTCGTGAATAAAATAGTTTCATTTTGATTTCAGAAATAAATGCTTCAAATAAGAGAGAATTAAATTCTGCGTCTAGCACATCAAGTATTATTAAATTAGCCCCTTGTATAAGCGTGATATATAAATTTAAAACTTATATACTTTTTGGTTTTTTTAATGAAGCTTGCTATGGATTACACTGTTTTCAAGAAAATAGCCAAAAACTCATTTTTGCACATTTGATTCAAGATGGCGACAAAATCCGGGGCCGCTAGAGGGTGCAAAATTAGTATGTCTTTTTGGAGGTCCCAATAAAGAGAATAAAATGTATTTCAGCTTGGCACCATTTATTTCCACAATAGCCTATTTTAAACGGTAGTATATTAAAATATTTAAAAATAGGGGATTCCACAATTTTTTTTGTATAGTTTCATCAGAAAGTATAAAGCCTCATTTCCACCGAATGTTTTAATGCTTAATGCATAATGATTTGTGCGTAATGCTTAATGCATTATAACAATTTACTAGGATACCATTTCCAGCTACTTTGTTTAGTGACTAATTCGACAGAAATGTCACATTTTTTATCCTTTTTATTTTTAACTCTAGCAGACTGTCATTGCAGCAGTAATTCTTCTTTTCTTAACATGTCATATACATAATTTTTGGCATCTATATCAACATCTAAAAATTTAAAAAAACTTAATAATTATAAAATAGACTGACAGCTGACAGTTCAGATTAGAAAATAAAAAAAGATAGATGACAGATAAGTATTTCCATCTCACAATTACGCTTAGGCATTACGCCTTAAACCTTGGAGTTTGCAAGCTTTTGTTCTTAAGCATTGCTCTTATTTCTTAAGCATTAAGCCTTATGCATAGCTGGAAATGGTAATAAACGTTGCCGTATAATAAACATTTTTGCGCATTGCGCTTAGATATTAATTATAGCTCTTAATCATTAAGACAATTGGTGGAAATGAGACTTAAGAAAATCTAAAACTATTGGTGAAAATCCGGGGAAAAATTCCTATTAATAAGCGAGTTATGATCCCCCGAAGTTTTAAAATATAGATGTGACATCACGAGTATAAGTTTTTATATAAAACTATTTTCTTCGTGGATCTAAAATGTTCTTGAAATGTATGCTATTTTTAAATTATATTTATAAAAATCAAATTAATATAATAACACTGTACAAGTCTACATGCTTTATAATTGGAAGTGTATCAAAATTATTAAGTTTAATGCAAGAAATTTATATTCAAATAAAAACTGTTTGAGAATTGTAGTACTAGTACGTGTCCACTATTTGAATTTGTCTATTTCCATTGGTAGTAGACTCCACCCCCTAATTCGGTATTCGTTATATATTTATAGGTGATCTTTGAGTTGCCAATCAAAATAATATGTATGGATTTCATGTGAGTGACGAGCAGCTATAACAAAAACCCCCTTATTTCCGAAGTATTTCAATTATATCATTTTATTTCTTCATAATATTCATTATTAAGCATCTACTTTCACTATTTTTTACTAATTTCTCTTAATTCGATTGAACTGTAATCCCCTATTATAGACGGACGTTAAACGTTGAACGCACCACGGGAGTTAAACAGACAATACTTTAAAGCAGGGACTCGAACCCCAAGATATAAAGATTCGGTTTCGGTTCACGGTTCAACTTATGTTTTTGGTTCAGTATTTTGTTCCGGTTCAATATTTTTCTTTAAAACCGGTTCACTAACCGGTTTAATATTGGTTCACAGTACGATTTTTCAAAATAAATAAAAAGTACATATACACCAAAAATTTAATGTTAATTCTTTGTATTTTAAAGTATTATAGTTTCCAAGGTTTCTATTAATATAAATGAATTTCTATCATAGCTATGAAATCAACACAATATTAATTTATTATCAGCGAACTGCGTTTCTTAAAACATGGATTTTAAGCAAATATGATAATATTGATTGAATTAATAGATATACCTTACATGTAGGTGTAGAACACGTGACAGATATAAATAACTTTCTGAAGAAAAGGTTAGGGTTCCGGTTTAGGTTCATTAAAATAAGCAGGTTCACTCCGGTTTCGGTTTAAGTTCTGGTTCGGTTCAAGTCTCTGCTTTAAAGTGAATTGTGCAATTAACGATATCGGAAATATATATATTCTTAGAATAGAAACAATTTGTATTAAATTTTAATCATTTAATTTATAATTGATATTTCTTATTTTTTTAAATCTTCTATAGAAAAAAAAAATAGAATTTTATACACGATGATAAATTAGAATTTAAAAAATAATTCTTTCATACTTGGGAGAATTGTAAACTGCTAGTTTGGAGTTAAAACAATAACAGATGCCCATTTCAGAAATGATCTTTTCTAGAGAGTATTGGAATCCGTTAGCGCCAGAATTAGAAACAGATGGTTCAAATAGAAACTCTATGTCTTGTAACAATTGCATGTATTGATCGCTAGGTATTCCATCGTAAGGAACAACTTTGTGAAATGTGCTGTATGATGCTTCTGCCAAGCTTCGAATAAATGAACGCAAAAGTGTTTTATTTTGTTCAGCAGAATTCCTGTAACAAAAACATTAATACATTTTCTTTATGTTAAACATTAATTGTAAAGAAAACTTACTCAACATATTTTTCTAACAACTCTTCACTTAATTTGAATTTGGGACAAATTGTGGCTGACGGAAAAGATGTATTCCAATTATAGCGATCTCGTTCCATTGAAATAACAGTAGGATTTTCTTGATAACGTGTCCAAGTGGTTTGACTTATTGAAATCGCCCCATACATTCCAGCAACAACAAATGCAAGCCATATTAGTCTACAACAGGTTATTTTTCATTCTGCCAATACCATAAGCCTTAAGATATAAATATACAGGGCGTCTAGGATAACTTTTCCAACATGTGGATCTCGAGAACTATAAGAGATACGAAGTTGATTAAATTAGACAAAAATTGCCCTATTAGAAGACCATTTTAATGGTGGTTTGATATTTGAGAAAAAATACATAGGTCACTAGATATAAGCGAAAATATTTTATTTTTGCAAATATCTTGCAAATGTGAAATAATACTAGATTTTAATTTGCACATCTTTAAGGCACTTTTTATGTACTTTCGAATGGCGATGTTCAAATTTTTTTATCTCTATTTGTTTTCGAGTTATGATGTCAAAGTTCAAAGTTTAATTTTTATATGGATGCCTTATTGGAAAGTTCTTTCATTCAAAAGAGATGTTTTTTAACTTTCCAACCATGTTTAATTTGTCTAATTTCATTTGTTTCAAACACCAAAAATACAACAGTTTCTAAATTTATAGATTAAGAATAATGGTTGTTGCAAGGAAACAAATGAAATCATCATATCATTTGTTTAATATTAAGTTTATAATATTAACATTCCTTAATATTTCTAACATATATAGCATTGAAATATTTCTTAAATTTCGTTATAAATGTCATTTCCTACTTTAGTGTCCAAATAAAAATATTAGGACTATAAAATTTTGAGAATTAAAGAAATTATCAAAGAAAATAATCAAATTGTTATTTCCAAATGTGTTTTTCAATTGTTTCATTGCAACAACCATTGTTTTTACCTTCCGTCACCTTTAGGTAAAGAAGGTATTGTCTTTGGTCAAAAAATTCGGTGGTGAATTTTTGATGAATAAGTACGTTTTAGGGTCACTAGAATACGATTTTACTATTTTTACGATGATGTCTGTATGTGCGTGCGTGTGTGCGCGCGCGCGTGTGTGTGTGTGTGTGTGTGTGTGTGTGTGTGTGTGTGACAAAATTTTCTAATGCGATAACTCTAATACTACAATTCCAAAAATTATAATTCTTTCGTATTCCTCTTCGTTTCATCCATGTGAAGAGCTGATTAGATTTTGGTTATAATTGGACAACCGGAAGTACCCTCATTTGAAGATTTTAACAGCTTTTCTTGAAAAGACGATGTTAAATGTCATTTTTACCTTCCGTCACCTTTAGGTAAGGAAGGTATTGTCTTTGGTCAAAAAATTCGGTGGTGAATTTTTGATAAATAAGCACGTTTTAGGGTCCCTAGAATACGATTTTACTATTTTTACGATGATGTCTGTATGTGTGTGTGTGTGTGTGTGTGTGTGTGTGTGTGTGTATGTGTGTGTGTGTGTGTGTGTGTGTGTGTGTGTCTGTGTGTGACAAAATTTTCTAATGCGATAACTCTAATACTGCAATCCCAAAAATTATAATCCTTTCGTATTCCTCTTCCTTGCATCCATGTGAAGAGCTGATTAGATTTTGGTTATAATTGGTCAACCGGAAGTACCCTTATTTGAAGATTTTAACAGTTTTTCTTAAAAAAAGATGTTAAATATCATTTTTTCACATTTAATGTTATTATAAACATTAAGGAATATTTTATTCTCTATACGATTTGAATGCATTTTATACTTCATATTAAATGGATATAGAGTTAAAAAATTATAAAGAAATTAAATATAATATGTATATATTAGTCAGCTATGTTATAACTCTGGAAACAGCTGCTATATTAAGAAAATTCTGATTGAAAGGTGTCAATGTCAAGTGCAGTTGACAGTAGGTTTGAGTTATAATTTTACTACTGGAAATATAGGATCTTTTGTTCTGTATGGAATTTGTATAAAATACATACAACTGCCTTAAGGTAATGTACAAGAAATAGAATCTTTTGCAAGGAACTTTCTGTATGACATTTATACAAAATACATACAACTGGCGGAAGGTAATGTGCTGGCCACATCAGATTTTTTCACATTTAATGTTATTATAAATATTAAAGAATATTTTATTCTCTATACAATTTGAATGCATTTTATACTTCCGGAAACAGCTGCTGATTGAAAGGTCTCTGTGTCAAGTGCAGTTGACAGTATGTATGTGTTATAATTTTACTGGAAATATAGGATCTTTGCTAGAAACTTTCTGTATGGAATTTGTATAAAATACATGCAACTGCCTTAAGATAATGTACAAGAAATACAATCTTTTGCAGGGAACTTTTGTGTATGACATTTTTACAAAATACATAGAACTGACGGACGGTAATGTGCTGGCCACCTCAGATTTTTAACATATAAATTTATAATTTGTTATATTTTCGGTGTTTAAAACAAATAAAAATAGACAAATTACACATGGTTAAAAAGCTAAAAAAAATCTCTTTATTCACAATCGGTTAGTAATATGACGATTTCTGACTTTTAAAAAGTTGGGAAGTTAGTTATTGTTAACCTCATATTCCAAGAGGTTGGAAAGTATAAAGTGAAGATAGCTGGGGTTGGAATGTTGACACTTTCCAACCTCAGCTATACTCACTCTATACTTTCCAACCTCGAGGCGGGAAATAGCTGCCACCCGCTTTGAGAGATCAATGTGTATCAATGATGGGTATTTACATATAAATAAAGCATCTTTACAATTAATATGATAAAAATATGGAATAAACTTGTAAATAATAAAAGTAATGAATGAAATCAATCTTTAAGGTTAAAAATCAAAGTGACAGTTCATGTGACAAATGAACAATCCAGTCCATTTGTTTATTTATGTTAGGTTATTATTATTTAAATATCAAATATTAATTTTTTATTTCAGATTGTGAATAAAATAGTATAGAAACCTCGGTGAAAAGTTTCATTGTCTATAGTTAACCTCGGCGCTTCGCGCCTTGGTTAACTATTTTCGCCCTCGACAATGAAACACTTTCCACCTCGGTTAGTAATATACTATTTCAGTAGTGTAACCTTCCAAAAGAATACTTTTAATCTTGAGGACATCAAATATTTTATATGTTTTCCACGATCGGGTTTTTTACTGATCAAGATTTGGTTGCTAAGATAACAGAGTCAGTAAATCGCACAAAAAGCCCACGGGCGGTAAGTCAAGGTGTAATATGCCGTGATGATATATTTACTTATTTTAAAATTTTCCGAGATTTCAGATTTGTGTACTTACATTTCAACAGGATGTCGTTTGTTATATGAAATATAAACAAGACCATGAATATTACTTATAGTTAGAAATGATTTGAAGAAATCTTTGTACGCGGATAATCTTGATTTTGGTTTCTCGACATTATTTTTTACAACATTATTATTTGTAGTAAATGTTTTATTTTCTAATATTGAACTGAATTTTTTTATATACTTTCCATTTTCTGAAGCTAAGTTTGCGTACATTTTTATTTAGATTCTACCTTGTACCAGTTGTAAGAGATAAAATGAAATGACCAATATATGTAGGAATTACAATAAATCTAAAAGTAAAGATTTAACGATAAGACATAAGTATATAAAAATGAATATTTGTTGTATGAAACATAAAAGAAAATTTAAATTATTTACAAATATCATTTACCAATCATTGTAATAAACATGAGAATTTTAACACATGTGAACATTATACAAATAATAGACTATTGTTTGTTTATTACAATACCATCAAATAAATCTATAAAAATAATCTATACCTAAGCGTTCCATACGAATAATGGGGTCTTCGACAATATAGTAATAAATTAGAACATACGTCATTTATATTCAAACTAGAGACTTTAATAGTTATTTATGCTACAATAGATGTAGGTACCATTTACTCTTACCTCTTAAATACTGGACTAGGAAAGCACAGATATACATTATTATGTCTGGCTGAAAATAGATGGCAAGATGGCCGACTAGGATAACTGAATACAAAACAGGGGTGCGTTTAAAATATTTTAATCATTTTTCATTAATGTTGATTATAACAAAATATTTTGATTTTTAAACTATTTAATTTGGCAATTGGATTATTTTTAATTTCCTCTAACACTAATTCCGACTCGACGGTTGCTTTTACACCTGAGACGAACGTACTAGAATTTGCGGTATTAAATTTTTTAAATACTTCCCTGAATCCTGTTGCTAAGGTCATTTTAAATACCTCCTGGTATTGTATACAATTCTAATCTTCTGTAACGGACTACGTAAGGGTTAGTTTCCCTTCAAATCAAATACAGGGAAACGTCAACTTTCATTCGCTAGTCATACTATACCTACATCTCGTGTTGCATATAAGATTTTTCCACTCCCGATGATTTATTTTTTACCTGTTCATTTTCACTGCCAGATATGTCAATGCTGTCAAGGAATACAGTTGAATATTGATACATTAAAACAAAGAATCCAATTATTCCATGGAAAATTTAACGCTGTCATCTGTCACATTTGTCACGTCAACGGTAACTTTTGAATGGAAATATTTATGAAATGAGGACAATTTGATAGAAATTAAATACAAAATTATAAATTATAAGAATGAATAAATATTTGACACAAATTTAAAATATCTAATTGTTGGTATTTCACAAAGAGGGAAGTAAGTTCAGCTGAAGGAAAGTAAGGATAATCCTTACTGCCCGTCGCTAATAGAAACCGATATCTTCAGGGTCGGATTGGCCAGTCGGGATAATCGGGAATTTCCCGAGAGGCCGCGGCTTTTTGAGGCCGTCGCTCGGTGATTACAAACTAAAATTTAAGTACGTAGTATCATCTAATTAACTTCACCGGGTAACAGTTCTTATTTAGATCGTTTTCAATATTTTCTAATTCTTGACAAAAATTTCTTTTGGTGTTGCAGATATAGTCCGAGCTCGAATATGAGGTTTTGATATTTTCCTACTTTTTAGATTTTGAATGATTGGAATTATAGTTAAGATGTTGTCTGATATTAGTGTGCTGGTTTAAGGTTTTGATATTATTAGTCCATGGTTCGTTTTCTCTGTTAAACATCCAAGAACGGAGGGACTCCATGAGACTATTTCTCTATTGTGAACCTAATATAAAGTATCATCGACATATATAAGCTAAGGTTTAGGTCTTATATTGGCTGTATCTAGTGCTAATTCTTTAAAATATTCGATCTATAAATTGGCTATAAATGAGAAGAACCCATCAGCAAACCATCTTCTTGTACAAAATATCTATCTTTTTCATGGAAATATGAGTTTTGTAGGCAGCACTGCAAAAGTTCCATAATACCAAGAGGCAAGTCGGTTCTATCTTTTAAGTTGATATCTTTTCAAGCCTTGTTTTGATGATTTCTAAAAATTTCTCGTAAATAAACTTACAACATCAAAGCTGATAAAAAGATTTTGTGGTTGTAATTGTATTTAGCTCAAAAGTTCTACAAAATGTTTTGAATTATTCACATATGATCTTATTTTTCCTTGAAGTGGCTGAATGATTGGTAATAGAAATTGTGTTAGTTTGTAAGTAGGAGAATTTATGGAACTTTTAACGGGTTTCTGAGATGCTTAAATCTTTCTTATGGATTTTTGAAAGCTCCCTGTATAGGTGTGCAAGCTTGCTAAAATATTAAGTGAGATCTATTCTTGTTCTAAACGGAATATAATTCTTTATATTTTTTAAGAGCACGATACACTTTGTTTTCTATAGACGTTAGTAGAATGTTATTCAAGTTTCTTATAGTTTCCTTGATTCAAAACGTCTTCTATTTTCTGATCATATACATTGGTATCCAATATTACTGTATCTTGGTTGTGTTATCTTTCAATGCTTAATTTTCTTCGTTTTCAAGATTAGGTTTGATCAGATAATTTTTGCTTCAGAATTTTCCTCACTCTCCATTTATTAATAATTAAATATTGTCTACAACTTTTAAACGAAACTAAATGTTATTTTCTTAACTACAGAATGTTCTATATTTTAAATACTATTTTTAGGAGCGTTGTTTTTTTTTTATATTTCAACATCTTTTATAACTGTTCAATTTCTATTTAGGCAAAAAATTCATATTATCCAACACCAAAATTAATTTATTACTTTGTGGCAATATAATTATAAATTTTAAAAAACCTGGAGAGGCCGATCATGCTAGAATTTTCCCGGGCCACTGAATCTTCCCAATCCGGCCCTGGATATCTTGACAGTAAAATAAGCATACATCCCTACAAACAATGTCCTAATAGCATACTTACGATATTGGGAGTGGGAAAACTGTATAATACGGATATCAAACTTTTAAAAAGTTATACATTTTTAAAATATTCGAGTTTTTAATTCCCTTAACATCTACTCCATTTCAAATTGCAAATGGAGATAGAGCAACAGTACCTCCCGTCAATTGAAAATAAGGATGGAGCAATAATACCTCCCGTGAGCTTACGAGAGCTATCGATAGGCAAGTTTGATTCCAAGTGGGCAACAAAAAAATTGACTTTTGTCTCGAATATCTTGAAAAGTAAAAGGGATATCGAAAAAAATTATTAGAAAAAATTGTTCCTACACCTTTGGCTATCCATAGGCAAAAGTTAGATTCAGCTACGGTTTTGTGACACGGCCTTCATTTTTATAATTCAGATTCCTGAAAGAGAAATGTATATTTTTTGAAGATAACTGAAATTTTCGACCTGTTCGACGCAGTTTAAGCTATGTTTTACCGCAATTAGATAATTATTATTATTATTATTATTATTATTATTATTATTACTTTAACATTCTAGCTAAAAAATATATAAATGATGATGTGGGGCCCCTGATAAAACTTTAAACTAAACATATACATAAATATGAATAAATAAGAGAACATAACAGTGTGTAGGTCCTTAGGGTCTTCTCCCGTATCTAAAATTTTTTTTCTTACGTAATAATCAATTAAAGTTTTCGAATTTGAATAACCCCGTTAATGTCAACCCCTATGGGCTCAGATTTGCTTATCCATTAGGCCTGTGTTCCAGGTGCTGCTGTGCAGACGGGCGGACAAACAAACCTCGCTTGTCGTGATGCTGGAGCTGATGAACATGGGAGACATATATATTGAACAACGATTGTCCGAAGATAACTGGGCCCTGCAGCCATGAGGAGTCACCGAATAGATGGGCATACATACCTTGAAGCTGTTAAGGTAAGAAAAGTTGTTTTTCTTAAGTTCATCTCGTCGAACAACTCCTGTTTTATCTTTTCGATATCTCGTATAGTACAGAAAATATTTAAATATTTTTATGTCTCACTAAAGTATTATGAACTGTTTATTGCTAGGATACGGTGTGTATAAACATATCTATAACAACCGGGGCATAATGGGAGGGCATAATATTTCATTACGCCCTCATTATAATCCGATCATCGTTTATGGACTTTAAATTAAAAATAATATGAACGGTATATAATGAATTTATTTTCTTTTTAATTATAATTCATCACAATAATAATAATAATAAGGATTGATTACAACAATTTATACATTAATTGATTACAACAATTAATATAAGAAAACAGCTTTGAAAGCACACCACAGAAATCAATATTAATTTTATTATAATACTTAAAATTTATTATCAAAAAAACCTTAAAAACCATTTACTTTCACCAAACATGAAAATAGTAATGGACCTTTCCAATTTAAAGAGATAGAAGATATGCGCAATGGGGATCTGTGCATAGTAAGAACAACTGAGATCTATGACGTTTGATTCTAAAACATTTAGACATAAAATGTGAGAATATCTCAGATAACTTTAAAAAATCTTATCGAAATAAGTTACAAAAGCTTTTATTGAAGGTAAAATGTCTAACGATGCAAATTTTCACTGAGAATACTTGTATTTTAATGACTGCAATATTTTTGACGTTTCGTTTGACAGCCCAACTGGCAGTTGTTCGCGCCATTTTCTTACTATTTGCAGCGATAGAAAGAGATAGCCCTTAAATTGGAAAGATCCATTCCGTCGAATTGCAGACTGTAATGTTTCGCATTCATTTTTGACAGATGACGGATCAGTAATTTTTTTGGGGACGATATTTATCCACGTTTGAATTCATTTTTGATATTATTTACCGCCACATGTGACACATCTAAAGCCGTACAAGCTCTCTAAAATGTAATAATTCACAAATAAGTGCATAAGAAATAAAGAACTGAGATCTGTCACGTTTGTCTTCCTCAAAGTATACAGAAACATTCAAAAAATAAATTCTTTACACCGTTTCGACAAAATATCTTCCGAAACATCAAATTCACCCATTCCACCATCTCCAATGATTTAAAACGTTGGTGTTTTAAAAATAAATAAATGTTGATATTAAACAAAACAATTAAACAACATCGTTAGCAACGTCAAAGCTTAAGCATTATTGTAATCAAAATTATTATAAATGAAAACTTATTTCACATAATCTAGTGAGACATAAAATCTTGTATGCACCACGAGCGTTACTAGATGATAATGCCCTTGGTACATAAAATACTATTAATATTTTTCCACGACAATAGTAATATCAACCCCATATGGTTTACCCTTTTATTTTGTATTTATGTTTAATAATCTAATTTTTATTAATTTTTCTGTGCAGATTGTCAACATGTGACCTAGAAGGACCCCTGGGCAGTAGAATAGAAATGTTAAATATTGTAAAATTGTAATAAAATGTTAATGTATATATTTTAAAAATATTTGTAATTATATACATATGCCAATAAACTTTAAGATTGATTTAAAAATGACTTATTTTTTTATCTTTAGTTTTAATTTTTATAGTACAGCCTCAAAATCGTGAACGTATTACGTGCATAGTTATTATATCAGCCGCCAGAGGGCAGTACCTGTTGGAAAACATTGCGCCTAAAATGTAGGCAACCACTTATTTTATAAAAAAAATTCATGCACAATTCACTGTTTAAAATAGAATCATCCATGCACGATTTCTAAAGGGTGCCCATTACATTACTTTGCGCCTAAAATATAGGCAACCATAAATTTAAAAGGTAGCATCTAGGTACGATTTTTTTCGAAAATATGGTCCATAGATGCTACTTGAAAGTAGCATCTATGCACGATTTTTTTGGCAAATATGGTACATAGATGCTACTTGAAAGTAGCAACTATGCTCGATTTTTTTGGCAAATATGGTACATAGATGCTACTTGAAAGTAGCAACTATGCTCGATTTTTTTGGCAAATATGGTACATAGATGCTACTTGAAAGTAGCAACTATGCTCGATTTTTTTGGAAAATATGGTGATAGATAATAAATTAAAATTCCCAACAGGTATACCGAAAGAAGCATCAATACACGATTTACTGAGTTTAAATTCCCAGTAGGTATACGTCTCAAATTAAAAAAACCATGCACGATTCACTGAGTAAAAAAAAGTGCCCATCATTTTTTTAGATTAATGAAAACGAATAAAAAAAATTAAAAATCTAAAAGATATCCTTTAGGATTTTTGCATTTTTGTTTTTACTTGCAACGTTTATTGACAGGTGCTGCCCCCTTGTGGCGGTGTTAAAAACTACATACGTATATGGACTTACAAATAAAAATCACTTCTTTAATATAAAAATACAAGACTTTTTAAATAAATATGTACAAATTTTATTTCTATCACAGCAGAATGTTAACATTACACATTATTAGATTTATTACTAAATTTATTTACAATTATGAACAGAATTAAAACAAATGAAAAATTACCATTATTTTGGTTGAAAATTTTGTAATAAAAGTTTATTTTATAAATAAAAATGCAAAATAATAAAAATGGTGATTTAATTTGTTAACGAAGAAGATTTTAATTTTACAGAAAAGCATATTTGACACGATATAAAATTGTTATCAAATTTGATAACAAACTTAGTAAGAAATAATTATGAACAGAATTTTTAAACACAAATGTCTTTTACGTTTCATTTGTTTTATAATTCTGTTCATAAATGTTACTAAATTTGTTAACAAATTTAATAACAATTTATGACAGTGTCAAACATGGTTTAGTTATAAAATTAAAATGTTTGTTACCAAATAAAATTACCATTATCATGGTTATATTTATTTGTTATTAATTATTATACATCTTTATTCTGTAAATAAAGTTTATCTGAAGATAAAACTTTTATTTACAAAATAAAGATGCAAAATAATTAATAACAAATAATATAACAGCAATAATTTCATTTGGTAACAAACGTTTTAGTTTTATAACTGACCCAAAACTCTAGTTATATATAATATATTAAATAGAGTTCCGTTTACAATATTTAACAAATTAAATCTTGGGGTCCCTAAATAAGATTTCTTGTTCCCAGTGTTAAAGGCACAAGATTTCTTATTTAGTTAAAGACCGATTGCGAACCTTTACATAAATTATATTATATTTTTTAGTTGTTATTACCCAACCGCCCATTTACGAAAATATATAATATTTATGAATACAAAGCTTCGTTTACAATAAATACTTAAAATCTATCTTTACCCTGACCGCGTCTAAATGCTTAATAATAAATACAATTTTTACTAAAACTACCTACTGTACGACTAATGTGACGGGTTTAAATTAAACAGAACATAAATTAAAAGATTGTATTATTGTGTACATACATTTTAAACAGTCTTTATGAAAAGGAAGCCATAGTCTGCGTCACCAATCGGCACTGCAATCTCGACGACAGTGACAGGGAGTTCTTCCAACTTAGCACTAACTTAAAACTATACTCTTTATTTAATAAATTGTATATATAGGGAGCAACCGCCCTCAAATGCCAAACCCACGCTCCCCATATATACCATTTATTAAATAAATACAATTTCGTGTACAATATTTTATAATCAAACTTAAGCTATTGTAGAACCCCCCAAATTAAGTTGGTGAAGTGCGCAAAATAACCTATCTTACGTTAATATCTCGTTCAAAGAATAGCAAATCTAAGCCTATCTTACGTTAATATCTCGTTCAAAGAATAGCAAATCTAAAAGTGTGAAGTTACGTTAATTTTTTTCTCTCTCTCAAAAAGCAAAAACAACCCTTGCCTATCTTATATCTAAGCTATCTTAAATCTACGCAAGCTATCTTATATCTAGACTATGCTAAGCTAAAGGCGAAGTAAGAGAGAGAGATATACGAGCTAAGACAAAAAGTGAGAACGCCGGGGTGGTTCTCACATGTAGTTTACGAGGGGGTTAAGCCGACCCCACACGATGCACTGCATGTACGGCCTACAACGCGAACTCCCTAAGGACAAGATAGACAGTTACATGTAATCTACTCGGCTTGGATGCCTGAGCGAGTTACTCCCGGAGACATCGCCCGATCTCATACGCGATACCTATCCCGAACACGATCAACCCGTGTGCTCAAACAAAGTTAAATCAAACAAAAACTTTACTTTGTCTTTAATTATTCGTTGCCATTAACATTAAATGATGATTACATACGTTGCCTCCGGATGAGGAGAGCACATAAACGCCATAAGAGAGCTTCCTGTGATAGCATTCAGGTTTGTTTAATCTTTTCTCATTCGAGTCTAGCAATCTAGAGCGTAGACCAATACGATGGCCAGCAAGCAAGTTTACAAAAGAATTAAACTGTCCCTAGAAACATTCGCACAAGTGCGAAGCGATCCCCCAGAATAAACAACTGGTTTCACATGGCATGGCTAACCATATCAGTCCACTCAATTATGGAATCGCGCACGAACCCTACCTACCCATCCCACTAACCGTGATGTTAAATAAGGAAACCCGAACCCACATCAAGTTTCGAATCTCTCCCACCTTCCTGACCCTCTCACTGATTCTCTCACCCATTCGCATCATTCATGCCCCGATACATATATTTTTCTTTTCACATACACTCTCCCTAGGTGTCGTCTGGACAACCCGCGCAGTACGCGTACCACGGTGGCAAACGTAGACGCACGATTTTATGATGAATCGCCAAGGAATGCACTTCAAATTAATCAATTTATTTTTATTTTTAAAGAAAACGCGTGTTTGCTCAACGGCGCGATGAGCCAAAGTTTAATTAAAACCTGAAAATACATTTAAAAGAACTTAAAACTAACTTAAAATCTACTATATTAATCTAGTCTTCTTGATGTCCGATTCCTGAAAAATATATATGCTAATCACATGTTCCCAGATATTGATTTTATTGATAAATAAGCGATATATCAATTTTAAATAGTTTTAATATGATATAGACATTCATGAAAGTTATATTTCTTTCAATGTAGTACTCAAAATCGAATTTGAATACAAGACAATATTTAGACATATATTATTGTCATATCCTTTTAACTAAAGTTCTCATGGTTGAGTATGAGAACGAAATATTTTATAAATGTTACAATTTTGAGAAAATTAAAATTTCCTACCAGTGCATCGAAGGCCGCCTATGTCGTAGATTTGTCTGGTTCTCTGCTTGCAACGTCTCCAGAGTTGTAAACTAAATCTCGAAAGCTGCTTTAGATCTCCAGTGTTGAAATCCAAAACTTGAAAACTGCAGTCATATTCTTCAAGTTTCTTAGTGTCTCAGATTAACCGAAGCTCCGCCTGCAAGTTAAATAATAAATAATTGTTCTGAGATTATAACTAATGCTAATAATTTCAATGTACACTATTATTCACGAAAGATGACTATTCAAGGTCATCTGTTCGAAGAAAGAATACACATCACTTTACAGCAGTAGCTTAGCAACATTTTATTAGAAAGAGAAAGATTATTTGACCTATGTCTATTTAATTTATGTGGTGTGAAAGATACACGTAAATAGTGGCATTACTTTCTAACACACTATAAATAATAATGACGTATGTCGTAGAATTACAGATACCTAATTTTTTACTGCACTGCCCTCTGTGCTCATATGTATTCCTTGGTTTATAAGTCTGTTTTGTATTTTGCAAAAACATAAGTGAAGAACATAAATCTTTCAGAAAGGCATTTAGAAGAAATATAATTTTTAAAAGAATTACTATTAGTTTTTCAGTTAAAATGTGTCCATAAATATTTCATGTCACACGCCTATGCTTACGAAATGCAATGAAGTTATCTGCAAGTAATATCAGACAGCTCACAAATGACATTGAATAGTCATCTTTCGTGAATAATAGTTTAAAGTATTTTTGGTCCGCTCAGACACAAAATATATATTTAATTATTATTTATTTGTTATGCTTTTGAATCTTACAATTATTGAGCATACATTATTCCTTTTACTATAGGTCCCTATAACAACTAACAACAATAATAACCTAGCTTAACAAATCTTGTAAAGCATCGTTAAGTCAACGAAGATTTAACGATTTGTCTACGACATATGTACAAGCTACGTAAGCTCAAAGATTATAAGAATCATCAATACAATTTTTGAAAATGTCATTTAATATCATATTTTCAGAGCATATTGCTATATAATAACCATGTGATAGTATTGAATTGAAATACAGGGTGTTAATTTAATTCGTGTTAAAAATTTATATAGGTGATGCAAAATACACTAACTTTTGCTATTAAACTCATATCCGGAAACACCGTTTTCGAGCTACATGCTCTTATAATAGTAATTATCTATCTTAATTTAACCGCTCTTGACTGTTTCCTTTGGGGATATTTGAAAATAAGAGTGTACGCTAACAAGCCAAGAACCATCCCTCAATTAAAAAAACTGGTGTGGCCAACACAATACCTCCCGCCATTTACAGCCCGAGTCACAAAAAACATTGTTAATCCTTTTTTTGGATTAGCGAATTTTACTCTAATTTTGACAGTTTATTTCTTAAAATATAGTCTGATCTAATCCAAGTAACTACCTTTTTTTAAACTCCTCAACAGGATTAAGTCCCAATTACAGAGTTGGTTCACATTCACACACATCCATGCCTTAGTGGGATTCGAACCCAGAGCCCCGAGGGCACTCATGACATGAGGCGTTGCTCTAACTATTGAGCCACAGGAGCTATAATAAAATGAAGATTAAATTTTAAATACAGGGATAGAATAGAATTCACTAATCCAAAAATGAGGATTAGCTTAAATATTTTTGTGAATCGTTAATTTTTAATCTCTAAACACATATTTACTTATGCTGGAAACTGTATTGAATTCCTTTTCTATTGTTCTATTTACTTTTTTCTTTTTAAAACGTTACTAATATTATTTTGAAATGATTAGTTCTTTGATAGTGACATTTATCTGTCAGTTAAATACATTTGAATAACTGCGGCACTCATGACATGAGGCGTTGCTGTAACTATTGAGCCCCCGGAGCTATAATAAAATGAAAATTAAATTCTAAAAACCGGGATAGAATAGAATTCACTAATCCAAAAATGAGGATTAGCCTACATATTTTTGTGAATCGTTAATTTTTAATCTCTAAATACATATATACTTATGCTGGAAACTGTATTGAATTCCTTTTCTATTGTTCTATTTTTTTTTTCTTTTTAAAACGTTACTAATATTATTTTGAAATGATTAGTTCTTTGATAGTGACATTTATCTGTCAGTTAAATACATTTGAATAACTGCGTTTTGTTTGTTTAAAGCGTAGGCTCTGGGATTTAAATGATAGATAATTTATAAATTTATCCATAGAGAATTAAAACCACAACGTTAATTTTGCGCCACCCCTTATATGGTTCAATTTTGGCACACCCGATATGAATCACCCTGTATTTCCTTGAATGTGGTATTCTACCATTGCAAAGAAATAGTAAACTTCAATAATTATATGGTATAGCAGACGTTAAATTAAGAATTTCAGTAAAAAGAAAATAATGAAATATTACTTTGATGTATTTAATAAAAATGCTTGATTATTGTAAACGTGACGTCATAGTCGCTGGCGACGCCCTGAGCTTACTAATCGGTTATTGTCGTAAAATTTAGGATGAATTCGGACGAATTAGACCTACTATTCGTTTTTTTTGTTTGAATCCAAATTAAGAACAATAACAACATCCTAATGACATTGTCAAAATGTTTCATGAAACAGATTGAAATCATATTTATTTTTAATATTTTATTTTAAACATTTTTCTTTATTTCTGTATTCATTACTAATTAGTCTGCCATGGAAAAAAGATTAAATATATAATAATTTCAGACATTCAAAAATCATATCTCGCTTATTGGCTTGTTATACTTCATTTCACGTACGAAAATAACGTTAGTTCAGATAGGGATATAAATTCTGCTCTTTGATTGGGCAGAATGTAAATCTAGTATTCAAAAACGAAAAAAATATCATCTGTCAGTTATGAAATAAAATCTACAGAATTAAGTGATGTTTAACAAAGTTTTGTTGTAATTTTTAATATCAAGTCTTGCACATTTTTACAGAAAAATATTTATTATTGACAAAGTTTGGAGTCACGAACTTAATTTTTTCATTTAATGCATGTAAAAACGGTTTGCTCTCAAGCGCCATCTACTATTTTCTTACGTGAAATGAAGTATAATTCGAATTTTAACATCGCGTTTTCCAATATTCCTATATTTTTCTATATTACCAGAAAAAAAAAATTGGTAGAATACCCCATTTAACTATTAAGATATTTTACAATTTTAAGAAAATTATAAAATAACTCACCAATAAATTCTTCAGTGTTTGCTGCCCTTAGATCATTTTTAGGGTTGAAATTCAAAGATGAAAATCTTTTTCTATCATTTCCAAATTCAATAACGTCTCAAATAAACTGCAGCTGGTCTCCAACAAGTTGAACAACCTATTTAAAAATAATTATTAATTTCTTGAATTACGAATTACGACCCTCTTATCATAATCTTTCGTCCTAAATACGTTTTAATGTCGAAGTTTTAAATTAAAATAAGTTTCATTAGCGTTTAATATACGCGAAAATCTATATTGAATATAATAATATAAACTGATTATTCCTTATTATTATTACATTTATCAACATTGAAACAAAATTTAATTTTTAACTATGTACAAAAACTAAATTAAATATGAAAATTTATTTTTGCTCTGAAGACGAACTAATATGACGAGGGGCTCATATATCACATAGAATAATTATTAATATAATATTCTTCACGTAATAATGGCACTGCGCAATAATATTTCGTTTCGTTCAATTCGCTCTATAATCTGTGCTAACACCCAATAGGAAGCTATATCTTTTCTGTATCAAAAAACGAAAATGCAGACATGG
Source organism: Harpalus rubripes (assembly GCA_963082715.1). Classification (NCBI taxonomy): domain Eukaryota; kingdom Metazoa; phylum Arthropoda; class Insecta; order Coleoptera; family Carabidae; genus Harpalus; species Harpalus rubripes. The sequence continues at coordinate 4,389,391 of OY720448.1, forward strand.
CCATTATTTCTATAGTTTTTCTAACATAAACCTGTGTGGCAAAAAAGACACTACTTTAATTATGTATGTCGTCAAATATCATACACTTTATATTTCGCAAGGCCATTCTACGTGAAGAATACTAAAATTAATTTCATTTTAGAGTTATGAATGTACTAAAATTATTGCAATCAAATGCACTGTTCACAATACAAATAGGGTCTGCATAATTTGCGGAATAGACCTATTCTGCAGTACAAACTAAATCTTGCAGAATGATACGCTTGTTAAGAAATAGAATAGCTGTTTACAATCACCCGTGCCTTCTAAATTAAGTAGTTTCATACATTTTTATTTTCAACCAATAAATATGTTGTTCTGCAGAATAGGCTAATTCTGCAGAAAAAAGGATATATAAATATTAAGACAGACTAGAATAGATGTTTACCATCACATGTGCCTTCTTAATTAAGTAATTTCATACATTACCATTTTCAACCCCTAAATACGCTGTTCAGCAAAATAGGCTGATTCTGCAGAACGGCGGATTATAAATTTTATTACAGTCTAGAATAGCTGTTTACTAACACATGTGCCTTCTTAATTAAGTAAATACATACATTTCCTTTTTCAACTCCTAAATACGCTGTTCCGCAAACAACGTATTTAATTCAGAAGGCACATGTGATAGTAAATAGCTATTCTAGATTGTCATAATATTTATATATCCGCCGTTCTGTAGAATAAGTTTATTCTGCGGAACAACGTATTTAGGGGTTGAAAATAGAAATGTATGAAATTACTAAATTCAGAAGGCACATGTGATAGTAAACACCTATTCCAGAATGTCATAATATTTATATATCCGCCGTTCTGCAGAATACGTCTATATTGCGGAACAACGTATTTAAGGGTTGAAAACAGAAATTTATGAAATTACTTAATTCAGTAGGCACATGTGATAGTAAACACCTATTCTAGATTGTCAATATTTATATATCCGCCGTTCTGCAGAATCAGTCCATATTGCGGAACAACGTATTTAGGGGTTGAAAATGGAAATGTATGAAATTACTTAACTCAGAAGGCACATGTGATTGTAAACAGCTAATCTAGATTGTCATAATATTTATATTTCCGCCGTTCTGCAGAATCAGCCTATTCTGCAGAACAACGTATTTAGGGATTAAAATTAGAAATGTATGAAATTAATTAATTCAGAAGGCACATGTGACGGTAAACAGCTATTCTATTTCTTAACAAGAGTATCATTCTGCAACATTTAGTTTTTTCTGCTGAATAGGGCTGTTCTGCGGAATAGGACTGTTCTGTAGAATAGGACTGTTCTGCAGAATAGGGCTGTTCTGCAGAATAGGGCTGTTCTGCAGAATAGGGCTGTTCTGCAGAATAGGGCTGTTCTGAAAATTATCTTTACCCATGAAAATAAAATAAGTCACGTCAACAAACAGGTTCAATGCAATGTTTTTCTTTTACTACAAAAATTAAAAAGTAAAAGGAAAAATTTTAAAAATAAAAATGATATCAAACAACCCTACATTTATTTAAAGTATTAACATTCTTATAATTATGTAATATATTTGTTTTTATAGAACTAATTATAACAAAACGATAGAATAAATTGAACAATTCTACTTTTGTATGCGACAGAAATATAAAGTAAAATCGTTTACCAAATTAATGAAACCTATATTTTCACGAAAGAAAGATAAATATTGTAACTTACATTTGAAGATTTCTGCTACCGGATTGCTAGAATTCTGTTCTCTGCTAGGACTTATCGCTCATCTCTCCTTTCTGGATGTTATTTTAATTTTTGTAGTACTGTTGTTAATTATTAGCACCATTGTTTGAATTCTGAAAATAAAAAAAATCATTGTAGTACGCAAAAAAATATTCTGAAAAATATGTATATGATAAAATTAACTTTAATAATAATCTAAGTTGGAACATTGTTTAAACTTTCGATTGTTATTAATTTGCAACATTAAATTATTAAACGAAACTTTAACATTCCAGAAATAAACTGACGCTTAATAGAAAACATAAAAACCTCAAAAACATTAAAATATTGGAATAACGCTCTAAAGCAGATTTCGAATGATTTATAATCTAAATTTTATATATAAAACTAAACAAAATTACACTTACGAGCCATGATTGTTCGCCTTAAAAGTCTAAACTGATCTAAATATAATCATTTTCATGTACTAAAACTTCAAGCATCGCAACAATTATTATCTCAAACGTTGAACTAACACATTCTCTTACTTTTCCTTATAAATTTTCTCATGTTTCATCAAATTTTCCGTGGAAAATGAACATTTTAACACAACGAATACATGTTGCACCATTTTTCTTCAGCCATGTGCACGCCATGTGCTCGGAAACAGGTAGCCGGTCGGATGTCATGTGACATGCGCGCGCATACCTAATCACTCAACTACGCGGTCAACGTATTTTTGATATAAATTATAAAATCTATTTATCGTAAAATACAAAGTAAATCTGACAGTATTTCAATTAATTTACCTCAGCTTTAGAGTGTACATATATAATTTTCATAATATATTTTGTTTCTCCAAGATTATAATTACAAATCAGTAGTGTTAATGAATATTTTTGTCAGTTTTCCGAATTTTAAAGATAAACTAAATAATTTCTATAACTAATATACCTACTATCCTATCCTATAACCGACAAAATTACAAATACGTCCCTGAGTATATTTCATTCAAAACGAAAATGTAGTTCGTATGAACATTTGTTATTTTAACAATAATTTATGGTAAACATTCAACAAAATATTTATTGTATAATTTATAACAAGTTAGCAATAAATAAGATCTACGAAAATTTTGCATTTACGTCATTGACAATAATTTATGGTATTATTTTTTATCTTAGAGCATTTCTGTTACAAAAGTATTATTTAAAAAACTTGCTTTCATTTTTAAAGTATAATGGCAGTATATTTTTAAAACAATTAATTCTATAATCATTAAAGAATTGCAAAAACTTATAATGCAGGAAACTTATGAAACACTCCTTTAATTCACCTTATTAAAATAATAATAGCTCACGGTCACGGACGAGGAAAAACGACAAATATTGTGCGGAAAATCCCAAGAATTTTCAACTACTTTCTAAAAATACATATTTTATACAATAAAATAAATATCAATGTTATAATACATATTTATATTTAATGTATTGACAAATTAAATATAAATTAAAAGAAAAATTTAAAAATCGAACGTTTAAAAATATGAGATTGTAGATTGTAGGAACCTAAACATCGCTCGGGAAAAACTTAGGTTAATGGCGTTCATGTCTTCCCCAAAATGTTAGGGATGTTATATTAATCGTCGATGGGAGCCAACACGGAGCGAACCGGAGTGTTTGCCTTCCGGTGGGTCTCCAGTGTCACACATTTTTCACAATACATAACATAAACGATTAACCGAGAAAAATGCTAGTCCACTGCTCGCTAATCGCCCTTAATTAATTGTTCATATAGTCAGAAAAATTGACTCTGACGGGTCCAGCTATAAAACTATAGCGGCATTTTGCTCAATGTTTGCTTTATAATATTTAGATGGAAATATTTTCGGTTTAAAAAGAGATTTGAATAATTTAATAACAATTTACTGAATTATATTATGAATGGACCTTTTCAATTTAACGACCATCTCTTTCTATTGCTGCAAATAGTAAGAAAATGGCGCGAACAACTGCCAGTTGGGCTGTCAAACGAAACGTCAAAAATATTGCAGTCATTAAAATACCTGTATTCTCAGTGAAAATTTGCATCGTTAGACATTTTAACTTCAATAAAAGCTTTTGTAACTTATTTCGATAAGATTTTTTAAAGTTATCTGAGATATTCTCACATTTTACGTCTAATTTTTTTAGAAACAAACGCCATAGATCTCAGTTGTTCTTAATATGCACAGATCTCCATTGCGCATATCTTCTATCTCTTTAAATTGAAAAAGTAGGAAGACACGTACATAAAATGACAAAAATTAATAATTTTCAATAAAATTTCAAATTTCTATAGTTCGTATTTTCCTTCTTTTCGTTAGTCGTAGAAAAAGTTTGCTGAACAACTCGAGTGGAATGTCCATATCGCCTTCGGATGATTGAACATTCCGCCTACGGCGTCGTGCTCAAACTTCATCCTCATGCGACATGGACATCATATCCACTCTATTTTTATAATACGCCTTCAACAAATCGAACTTTATAATAATAAGCTCCAACATGCTACGTTTTACTATTTCCTAGAAATTACATAAGTTACAGTTTCCGCAAATCCGTAAATAACCTATTTAATTTTTGCGTGCTAGAGAATAAAGAGACTGTTGCCCTTACTATATTTTCATGTAATTTTGATTAGAAACTGTACAAAGTAATAAAACTCTTGTTTAATGCCATCTATATTAATAAATTTTGTAAAATTAAATGTTGCTTTAAAGTTCATCAATTATTAAAGCACACCATCAAATTAAATATCAATGTAAACAAAGTACCACCCACTTGCGTTCTGCATCGATTCTCGATAAAATTATAAGCAAGACCAAGGACAACGCATCATTTGTAGTTCGAACACTAGTCGTTGTGCGATGAACGTAATACGTATAATCTCCTCGCATCATTTAATAATTACAATTAGAATAAATAATTAGTTATTTGTGTTGTGTACTCACCAGAGAAGAGTAAGAAGAGACTAGAAACTCTGTGCTGTGATTCTCGCAAAAATTACAGATGTTAAAGTAAGTACAATTTTGTGTAATTTAAATAATACTTATATAGTTAAATACACGCCTTTTTAAAGCTAATGTAGGTATATTTAAAGTAAATATTAACAAATTATTTTAAGTTTAACATATATAGGTTATAGGTTTACGTTTTCTCAGACCGTGAAATTGACTTTAAACACAGAAGTTCTCAATAACAGTTTTACTAATTGTATTTTTACTGCTGTAGAATATATACCTTTGTAACTATTTTTGCGAATTTAATTTTTTGTATAGTATCCATACATTATATTTAAATCAAATGTTTTTGTAGGACAATTTTTTAGAGAACAATCGAAACAAAATTATTGAGTACCTCCGATGTATAACAAGTGTAACACTAGATGTCGGGCGCCACTCAAAATGCGGGAAATATAAAAATCGTTTTATGCAAAGATAACAAATTTTAAGATTTTAATTATAGCAATTATGAACAGATACCTTAATTTGTATTTATAAATTATTTGATATTAAATTGTTAATATTTTAATGGTTTACATTTAGAAAATTGTCAGATAAGGAAAATCCGTGAAACATTACGTGTAAAATTCAAAGAACGTATTAGTCATACCTTTACTGAGTATTGTAACACGTATTTATTCTTTACAGATAACTTCGAGATAGTGCAGTATACACACCGTGGCGTTTAGAATAAGAATTTAGTGCAGTGTTAATTTATAAAATAATAAAAAAATAATAATAAACAAAACTAAATCATGGCTAATTTTGCATTAAAAATGAAGTTGATTGTGTGGAAAAACTTAATAATAAGAAAACGTCGATGGATTTTTACAACTTTTGAAATAGTATTACCGGTTTTATTATATCTTATTCTTGGTTTGTTAAATACGCTCATACCAGATTTTCAAAAACATTATATAAATGAAACATTTTATTATCCTGTTGAGAGGGATTTTCCTGGAATTGCTTATTTATACTTTGCGCCTAATAACAACAATACAAATAATATAATGAATTCAGTGCGAGATAAACATTGTAATACTTATTGTAAATTTCGTAAGTATGAAAATATATGTGCTCTACAAATAATTACTAATAATTTTATTTAATTTAGGTGCATTTGAAACAGAACAAGAATTACTTAATTTTTTAAAAGAAAATAACGAGGGCTATTATTATAATAAATTCGCTGTTGTTTTTAACAATGTTCCTGGCGACAAATTACCAAATAAGTTAGGTTATAGAATAAGAAGTCAGGCTCCATATTTTGATCTTAATAGATTATATTCTTCGCAACCACCGTTTCAGGCTTATGGTAAAAAATTTGTATGCATCAACGGGGCTTAAATTTTAAGCGTCGCTTAAACAGAACATCTGATGTGGCCAGCACATAACCCCTCGCCAGATATTTTTTTTTCTTTATATTCGTCATTTTTGCGCCAATTTCCTTTTATATTCTTTTTTACGTATATTCTTTTGCGTTGTTGACTTTTTTTATTTATTTTCATAATGATATACAAATATTTGTTTGACAGTGACATGCAAATATTTTTGACAGTGATAATTATACGTCAATTACAAACATTTGAATTTCTTGCCTTATAAGATATAATAATAAATTTATATTTATCGAATAAAGAATGTAACGTTCTTTAATATAAGTATTTACATAAATTTTCGATAAATAATATTTAGATGATTTTTTTCTTGTAACTACTTCCGGTTGTACAATTGTTACCAAAACATACACACGCACACGGACATCTTCGTAAAAATGTTATATGTCTCTTAGCGAGAGGTAAAAAAAGTATATAAATTTTTTGACAATAATCCTTTTCAATTTAAAGAGAGAAGATATGCGCAATAGGGATTTGCGCATAGTAAAAACAATTGAGATCTATGTTTCTAAAAAAATTTGACGTAAAATGTGAGGAAAATCTTTGACAACTTTAAAAAACTTCTCGGAAAAAGTTACAAAAGCTTTTTTTTTGGAGCTAAAACGTATAACGATGCAAATTTTCACAGGTATTTCAATGATTGCAATATTTTCGAAGTTTCATTTGACAGACCAACTGGCAGTTGTTCGCGCCATTTTCTTACTGTTTGCAGCGATAGAAAGAGATAGCCGTTAAATTGAAAAGGTCTATCGACCTTTGTTGAATTTTTATAAAATTATTTGTTTGCAATATGTGACTCATAATAAGATATATTCTGTCATAAAAGTCACCATTTATTATTTAAATATTGTAAAAAATGTTTTTTAAAATACTTATAATTCAAATCGATCTCTATTGGGATTTTCAAATAAGAAAACGCTAACTAGCGGCGACTATTAGAACTACAAACAGTGGTACATATTTGACATTTACATGAAACTACAACTACATGACTACAAAAACTCTATTATACGTACTTGAATTATAAATAAAAAATACTAATAAATGAGAAAATAATGCGAAAACTAAAGAAATACAATTGACAGAAATGCTACGTTGACACACGTCAACAAAAAGTGTACCAGTGTTTAATGCGATCAGCGCCATCTCTTGATACTTGAAAATCCCAATACCGCGACGTTACTTTTGCTTACTAAAAGCCGCAAATAGCACTATATTCCATTCACGATAGCAAGAGAATGTGGACTAATTATCTCGCTATTGTGAATGGAGTACAGTGTTGCTGTTTTACCGCGATGGGATACAAAATGTCAAAGTGACAGTGACAACAATTAAAAATATTTATCAACAATACAAATTTCGCTTACTCCGTAAGACATCAAAATATTTATGTATCAAGGGTACTTAAGTTCTACTTTTATCTCGAATGTGGAATTTAGTTGTAGAGGCCGTACGGCCGAGATCAATAAACCATATGAGCGATAAAAAGGAACTTCAATGCCGAGGTACATTACATTTTATTTAAAATCTAAATTTTGTGAAATTGAAAGGAATATTTATTTTTTATAGGTTATGTTGACAAATTGCTGTCAGTCAAACAATCGAAAATAATGTGTTTTCTCAAACTTCTTCAACAGATTTATATAATTCGTTCTTTTTACACACATTTTTTGTCATTTTACGTACAAAATTTCTATTGTACAAATCGTACACTTCCCCAAATTATCTTATATGTACAATAATTATCATAAAGTTGGCAACACTGCATTTGCATGAAATCATATAATGGCTTACTTTAGTGCCGATTTCTGAACTTTTAATGACGATTTTTGTACACTTATTGACGACTTCAAATAAAGATATTTATTTTTGTAATACACTACAAGCAGCATGTCGGAACTCAACTGCAACGGAAGTAGCAAGTACAGCTAGTAGATAATACATAGCTGATTCATCCACCATGTTGGAGCCAAAATGAACACAGTAAATTATGAACTAAAAGTGTAATTTTATAACTTTATGTAGTAATTATTTTTCCTAATTAAATATAACTTCCGTATTTGTCATATTAAATTTATTTAAAAAAACAAAACAAGAAAAAATACGGTTCGTTAAGATTTTTGAGGTTAGAGAATTACAAACCATTTCTCGAATGATTTGTATAATTTGTAGCAGAACAACCCGTCATTGTGGGGAATTTCTATGATTAATAATACATTAACACTGATATTGAATGATTAAAGTGGCTCCAAAATGGTGGACGAGTCATCTGTAACCTGTCTAGTAGCTATAGTAGCAAGAGTGACGTCACAATAGCGGAAATATTTACATCTCTTACTGTAATTTTTTTCTCCTTTGAAATCAAAAATTGTGCGAAATAAAAAATTAGTGGATTTAAATTTAAAACTACTTTCATGTATTAAAAAATCAAAATAGGCGATACTACCCCACATAAGGAACGCTTAAAATTCAAGTTACGTTGGTGCAACCGACCATTACTAAAAAAATAATAACTAAACACTAAACTTCATTTTTTAATTTACAGAATATAATTATTATCATAACGGTTTTGCCAGCTTACAGCAATCCGTTGATATCGCCTTTATTGAACTAAAAGCATCTGAATTAAAGCCACCCCCAAAAATTGATATCGAGTTATCTCGTCAACAATTACCAGATCCCCCTCACTACATAAGTTTTTCATTAAACGCTATATTTTCTCAAGTAATGCCTATATGCACCGTATTTTCATTTATGTTGGTTCTTGTTGGGATCATACAACGAGTTATGGAAGAGAAAGCTTCAGGAATTAAGGTAATTTTAATAAATAAACAGTTTTTTAATTGCACAGTGGCGGCTCGTGGGTTGAAGATTTTATGGGTGAAAAATTTATTTAAATAGTTTCAAATGTTGCCTATTTTTCTTTCCGTATACTCTGCAATAGCTATTTGCATTTCTCGAAATCGACAATGTCCCATTTTGCACACAAGATTTTTTCTACAGTCCTCCACCATAATAAAAAATTATAAAATGTACACTGTACTTACAGTACTATTCAATAGTTTTGCAGTGAAGATAGGATCGTATTCAAATATGACTTCAAGATATTCGCAATCGAAATTAACGATAGAGGCGCTGATTTTCGAAACAAGATGGCCGCCATACGATGGGTTTGACATATGACAGTTTACATTATTCAGTGAGTTTCGTTGACTGTGTATACAAACCAAGTTTAAAAACTTATTTACATGAAAGCGATAATTTTAAATATTTAATTATTCATTACAACACTACTCACTCAGCTGTCACTTATTCAATATGGCGCTTGTACGATTGCTTTCCGTAGTACTGATCTGCGCCACTAGAGGGAAAATTTTATCTACGATTGCGAATTGTTTTGGCTTTCGTTTTTACAAAAAAAATCTGATGTTGACACCACACGACTTCCTTGTACGCAAGATCAATATGAAGATGAAGTATAGACCCAAGTATAAAATTCCACGTATTTGACGTAATTTGACATTAGCATCTATTTTTTATTTTTTTGTTATTTTTTGTCCTAATCCAAAGCAAGCTTCATTACAAAAACCAAAAAGTATATAAGTTTTAAATTTACATATCTCGCTTATACAAAGGGCTAATTTAATAATACTTGATGTGCTAGACGTAGAATTTAATTCCCTAAAACTCTTATTAGAAGCATTTATTTCTAAAATCAAAATTAAACCATTTTATTCAAGAAAAACTGTTAACAACTTCAGGTAATATATCACTTCCGGTTAGCCTGTTTTAACCAAAATCTGCTATGTTATTCCAATTGATATAAAAGTCTTATTTACTAAATTTGAAATGTTTTGGATTATATTTTAATATAGTTCTTCATTAAAATCTATTATAGGCTTCAAATAAAGTACCATTTCTGGATATTATGTAATGACCAAAAAGGGAGGTGCACAACTAGATGTTATAGAAGTCCTAAATACAAAATTTCAACTTTGTATGGCTTACCGTTTTTGAGTTATGCGAGATACATACGCACGTACGTACAGACGTCACGACGAAATTAGTCAGAATGGATTCAGGGATGGTCAAAATGGATATTTCCGTTGAAATCTCAAAACCGAAATTTTTCGGGATTACAATACTTCCTTTACTTCGTACAAGGAAGTAATTAATGCCAATTTTGTAATGAATTTTATAAGTTTTTGAATTATTTATTTATTTCAAGTACATTAAACTAGTGCAGTGAAAAAGTAGATGTCCATTGGGATCATTCACGCCAAACTTTTGCAGGTGGCAGCACAACTGTTCACACAATTTATTTTATATTTAACTTTAATTTATCGTTATTTTCCATTCTTCTTGAGCTATTGCTTCTATCTAATCTAAGCATTTTATACTTTCGTTTTTGTAAATAAATGCCCTATTTTATTTTCACATCAGTGCGGCATTTTCTTTGGTTATGTAATATACCGACAGAACAGTCATATGTCAGATTGACTTGTGAAGGTGGTAAATGTGACAAGTGACATTCCTCAACATTGTATAGTTAGAAATTTGGTCAGCGAGCGTTTTTTCTATTTTGTCGCGCATGAGCAGCAAAGTGTTATTTTGCGTTGACAAAAGAGAGCGCAAATGGCTACTTTGTATATAGACTGTAGAAAAAATTATCTATCACCAAATCACTGAAATTTGAGATATTTTCAACAAATGTTTTTTTCTATCCTTAGCGTGGACTGATGCCTTGGTCATTGACCGTGTGTAAGCGAATAGGGTGCTTTGATCAATTTGGGAAGGAACCGCCACTGTTAGAAAAGTAGCGTGCAAGGAAAAACTATTTGTATACCCAGTATAATTTTTATTGTATTGTTTTTTTTTTTTTTTGTAGGAATTAATGAAAATGATGGGCCTAAAATCGTGGATGTTATGGTCCGGATGGTACATTCATTCCATTTTAGCAATTCTTATTTCCATTTCTGTAATTACAATATTGCTTAAAACACCTTTATCTAGCGAATCTGTACCTTTAGTTCAATTTGCCGATGGATTCTTATTATGGATTTTCTTTTTTATGTACTGTACATCTGGAATATGTTTTTGTTTCATGGTATCGACTTGGTTTAGTAAACGTAAGTACAATTTCTCATCACATTGCTTGGCTCATAAAGTATAAAAATTAACTAGGTATTATATTATTGTTAGGGTTATGGTAACATCAGTATATTTCTACCGCTATCAACCGCTATGGCATATTGTCTGTCCTTGTCTACCACATTCGGGCCATAGTGACGTCACTATACCCCTTCTCCAAATTTTTAATAATTTATTTCTCGTACTACAAATAATTAATTGGTTAAAAAAATCGGGTATTTTATTTTTTGTCTAGTATTCATATAATGCAAAAATCAAAATTTAGTCATGTAACATCCCCCCCCTCGGATAATGTCATATACCATTTTTTTCTGAAAGAACAGGATGAACTAAAAATTTGAATGCAAACGCAAATTAAAAATTTTACGTAATAAGCGAGATGAATTTTTAAAGTTTAGAATTGGATGTGTGACGTAGCATGTTCTCACCAGTGGTCGACAAACTGTTAGTTCTAGAGAGTACAAAAATAAAAGCGCAAACATCTGTCGCTACTTAAGTTGCCAATAGGTATAATAAGAAAAAAATTATAGAAATATTGAATAAAAGTTTCTATCATTGATAATTATAAATTTGTACAAAATTTTTGTATAGTGAGCAAATTTTCAATAGAAATAATAATTCATAATTTGATTTTAATTAGTTGTAATTATAATAAAGGTGCTATTAGTATGATTAATAATTTTTATATAATTAAAAGTACATTAAGTATATTAACGTAATGAATGTATGCAGTATGCATGAGTAATGTTTTAAAATATGAAACGAAATAAGCATGAAAACTTGTATGCTTAGTTAAGTTAAACAAAAATTCTTATCGAATCACAAATGTTGATAAAAAATGTTTGTATAATAAATTTTCAAGTATAACATTGGCGTCACTAATAACAAATTGATGACTATCACACACTCAAACATAAGTATTCTTAGAAATTTAAATAAATTACATAATGATTATCTAAAAATCAATTTGATGCCTATCTATTATTTGCATAGTTACAATTTTATTTTATAAAATATTTTCACAGAAGTTGAACCCGTCCATTTATTGAAATTTTCGGTTTCTGGCGCTACATCGTTCAATGGGGTAATATTGGGATTTTCCAACGACCACAAATATGCTAGACAAAACATGCCCTATACCTCACTATTGTTTGTTATGTTCTCGGCTGGACAGAAAGAGACAACTAGAGATAAAGATATATAAAGTCTGCTCTAAAGTTTGTCGAAAGATGTCTCTACGGTCCTTATAATGTATTTTTTACATTTTGCTCCTTTGTTTGGAAGTTGTGAAGTCGTTCGGGTCTCGATTTTGTAACTTTATATTCTGTCAGAATTGGGTTTTCCCCACTACGAATTCTACTGCCCCAGCAACCAGTAGAATTTGAAATCTACCCGGAGAAATAATTGGGAAAATCTCAATTCTGTCATTTCAAATTCTACTGGTCTGGAGCAGTAGAATTTGTAGTGGAGAAAACCCAATTCCAACAGAATTTGAAATCAGACAGAATTTAACTTAAAGTTAAAAAATCGAGAGTTGCTTGTTCAAAGTTTCGGTCGGACTGTATTCATAACGATATCCTAGATCACGATCCATTAAATAATCATGGCATTCAATTGCTCAATTTAATTTTAGACATATATTTGAATTTGAAATCTGGATCCACCATGAAACAAAAATAAATTTGGAAAAAACTACAAATAGAATAAGAAGGAAGTATATAAAATAGTATATTAAAGAACGTGTTTTATAAGACATGTTTTTTTCGCACGCGTCAAAATTTAGAAAACGAGCGTTGGCGAGTTTTCTAATTGACAAGTGCGAAAGAAAGTCTTATCAAATGAGTTCTTTATACTATTTTTTATATTTTGCGCCTTCTACAATAACATTTACTTACTCAATTTGGGATTATATTTGTAACCATCTGTACATTTTTGTGTAAATAATCTTCCCTAAATAAAAAAAATAGTAATAATTTCGACATTACTTATATTATTAAAATGAATTGTCAATTAACTAAAAATAAATTAGGTAAAAGTGGGTTAAAGAAACGTCATCTAGTACCAACCGTCTAAAACAAAAAATTGCGTATCGAAATGAAGATCATTACGATATCGCAATGACTTCATTATGAACGCAAAATATAAAAACAACATTGTTCAATCAATAGAATAAAATAAATAATTATATACAATTCTCTTTGCCCTTTCTTAATACTAATAACAATTTGTTTCATCCATTTTATAATTGATCTTCGTTAATAATAATTCAAATGTTTCAAATATAGTACAGTTACAGTTCATTTTAATAAAACAAGCAGTGACATCTAGCGAATACTCCTGGACTTAACATATCTCTGTCCTTAGTTGTCTCTTTCTATCCCGCCGAAAACAAAACAAATGCTATGAAGTTATATCTAGTGTATTTGTGATCGATTGGATTTTCAAATAAAAAACGCCAACTAGCGGTGTATATTAGCATTACAAACAGTGGTACACATTTGACATTTACATGAAACTACAACTATATGACTACAAAAACTCTATTATACATACTTGAATTATAAATAAAAAATACTAATAAATGAGAAAATAATACGTAAGCTAAAGAAACACAATTAACAGCAATGCTACAAATATGTCAACAAAAGTGTACCATTGTTTAATGCGATCAGCGCCATCTCTTGATACTTGAAAATCCCAATACCATAGTCAAATTTTAACTATCGCGTTTGGTCCTCCAAAAAAGAAATTAATATGCAATATACATTTTTTTAAACGATGTTTTTCTTTTGCTTTATAAAATATATGCAAATATATTATGACCACATTATATGATAATAATTATTTATTTTTATTGCAGCAATGATCGGTTCGAGTGTAGGTACCGTCGTATGGATACTAACAGTAGTTCCAACACAATTATTAGAAAATAGAGATAATCCCAATTCCTTGTCATTTGTTCGTAACTTAGTATTATTATTCCCGAATTCTTGTTTAAGTTCTGGATTTAAAACTATGTACGAATTTGAGGACAAAGGTAACAAATGAATATGACATATTAATAATTGTATTATTCATAGTTTATATTTTTAGAAATCGGCATGCAATGGAGTAATTTATATTCCGTACCTAACCATTATTATCCATACCACAGTATTGGAAAAATTCTGTGGATGCTGGTTCTTGATTCTGTAATATTTCTAATATTAACGTGGTATATTGATAGTGTAAATCCTGGAGACTATGGTGTAGGAAAATCATGGAAATTTCCATTTGAGGTAATTGTGTAAATTTAATTACTTATAATTTCAAAATTGTGGAGCAACCATACATTTATAATTTGAAATATATTTCAAGGATACATGTACCGGAACCACAAAGATAAAAATTTACTTATCTTGTGTAAGGTGTGATTTTCCGAAAATGGTTGTTATATTTATTCATTACATGCAAATACAGATAATAGGATCCTCCACTATATCAGTTATATTGAAAATAGATAAGAAAATATCATGATTGAGATGAAAAAAGTTGTTAAAAATTGTTAGTTTTTGAAATATTTTAGATTTTAATCAGCTATACATCTGTGTCACAACTATTGCTATCTTTCTCGCGCAGCCTATTATAAAAACTGGTGCGAGAAAGATAGCTATATGTTTCGTTAAAAATCAAATGCAATTAAATTAAAAACAATTATGACTTTTTAATACTACGAATTGCTTCAAAATTAAACGAACTTTCATATAAAATAATTTTAAAAAATTAGAGTGGCGGACCCTATAGGCGTCGTGCACATTTTGAACGTCAGCGCCTCTAACGGCTACTTTGACATTTTTGGTTTCCGAATCAATTTTGAGAAAGTGATACAATTTACAATTTTATTTTGAGTTGTTGCTATTGTATATGAATATTAAACATCATAGTATATTGAAATGAATAAAGAAAATATTTAAAATGCTATATATGTCATGTGACTAATTCAAATAATCTGATGTGGCCAGCACATAACCTCTCGCCAGATATTTTACCTGGTTGTACGCATAAAACAAAAAATATTTTTAAATACAAATACATATATTCATGTCTCACTACAAAATAATTCTCACATATATTTGCAAAATCTATGGGATATTTTAATATAAATTATGTACAATACACACATTTTCTATATATTCAATATCCTGAAATTTTCTTTTTCTATTTTCCTTTTCTTTTTCTTTATATTCGTCATTTTTTCGCAAATTCCTTTTATATTCTTTTTTTACGTATATTCCTTTGCGTTAACTTTTTTTTATTTTCATAATCTTCATAATGATGTACAAATATTTTTGACAGTAGCATACAAATATTTTTGACAGTGACATTTATGTGTCAATTACAAACATTTGAATTTCTTGCCTTTACAGTACAGTATTTACATAAATTTTCGATAAATAATATTTAGATGATTTTTTTCTTGTAACTACTACTTCCGGTTGTCCAATTGTTACCAAAACTTAATCAACTCTTCCTATTATTGTTAGATTGATGAATCCGTAGTTAAAAATGTCTTAAGTCTTATAGTATTTCAGTTATCGTGAATCCAACATCGACACACACACACACACATATCCACACACACACATAACCACACACACACACACACACACACACACACACACACACACACACGCACACACACACACACACACACACACACAACACAACACAACACAACACACACACACACACACACACACACACACACACACACACACACACACACACACACACACACACATACGGACATCGTAAAAATGTTATAATCGGATTCTAGGGACCTTAAAACGTGCTTACTCATTAAAATCTAGATATGCGATTTTTAGCATGAATACAATACCTCTCTTAGCGAGAGGTAAAAAGTCAAAATACCAGCGAGGGTCTGTGGCAGAAAATATAATTTTTCTCATAATCGAGTCTATTCTGTAACTCAGTGGTTAAATTTAAACACTGATTAAATTTTCTAACCAATCTAGTATTTTGACATATAACAAAGATAGGGATTTTTAGTTGTCAAATTAATATTTAACCAGTAGTTAAAAATTAACTACTGAGTTACAGAATAGGCCCATATATGTGTTATTTCTGTAAACCATTTTATCATATTTAATTTATATTATAATTTATAATATTAGTTAAAAGACAAGATGCACAATACATGGAACTTGAGATTAAAAAGTTGGAAAATTTGTATAATTGGAAGAAGAAAGTTTCTACATATCACGATATCAGTGGATGATGTTATATAGCATCTTTATTTTATATTCGCAATAAATGAAGATTCTGCATTGAAAATATACAAGGCTCTACGTGGAATCAGTTGCACAAGCTCGGAAAAGAAAATACACGAAAAATACGAACCATGTAAATTTCTACCTTTAACATTAACATTACATGTATAAAATCTATAATAAATAAACGAATTATGTCAAAAATAGACATCTATTTCATACAACTGCAAGTATTATACAATTTTCTGCTTCTTGTATTATATCTTGTTCAAATATGAACTTAAGAAACACATTTTTTATATAATTCATTATTGCAATCAAACGACCATTGTTGGAATTTTATTCATACGATAAGTATCTTTTACAATTAGAAAATATGTATACCTAAAAGAATTTTCATGTTAGTAGAAGATATCTGTTGAAAAGTTATTTTCTTATACATCTGTTCCTCATATAATCTAGGAAATTTATAAAATTTGATACTTCAATCGGTAATTTTGTAAGAATTATTACGTCCCTCACTGCATCACATAATATTTGACGTCCTATCATTCGCATTTATTGCAAATATTGTATAAAATAGAAATTGCAAAATTATTCTTGTAAATAATATTGAGACTGTGATCCTTATTTCTACTGTATTTGATGTAAGTAACGTATACCGTAACTCATTTCATTAAAAAATGCGACATTCCCCCTTTTTGCAGTGTTGTCATTAATTGTTTAACAGTTGTATATCAAATTTTATTATGGAAATCGCGCTAGGCTAGAATAGACCTTTTCAATTATGCGCAATTGGGATTTTCAAGTATCAAGAGATGGCGCAAATCGCATTAAACAATGGTACACTTTTGTTGTCAACGTAGCATTGCTGTCAATTGTGTTTCTTTAGTTTTCGTATCATTTTTTCATTTATTAGTATTTTTATTTATAATTCAAGTATGTATAATAAAGTTTTTGTAGTCATATAGTTGTAGTTTCATGCAAATATCAAATATGTACCACTGTTTGTAGTTCTAATATTCGCCGCTGGTAAGCGTTTTCTTATTTGAAAATCCCAATAGGGATCTGCGCATAGTAAGAACAAATGAGATCTATGGCGTTTGTTTCTAATAAATTTTGATGTAAAATGGGAGAAATATCTCAGATAACTTTAAAAAATCATAACGAAATACGTTACAAAAGCTTTTATTGAAGCTAAAATGTCTAACGATGCAAATTTTCACCGAGAATACAGGTATTTTAATGACTGCAATAGTTTTGACGTTTCGTTTGACAGACCAACTGGCAATTGTTGGCGCCATTTTCTTACTATTTGCAGCGATAGAAAGAGATAGCCGTTAAATTGAAAAAGTCTATTCTAATTACAAATATTTATTTAAAAAGATATTTTAAATTAAATCGATAATTTGGAAAAGGGTTCATCTTCAATTTAAAATATTGAAAAATCTCGCTCTTCAAAAACAAAGCACTTAAGTAGCCTCCTTTTCTAAGTGAAAATACACCCTAATATTTCCGTCAACAATAACTGGCTCGTATTACGAGCGCACTTTTATAATAAAAGCGCTTTTATGGAGCACACTTTTCATACGAATATAATATAAAAATGAGCTCACAATGGACCTTTTCAATTTAACGGCTATCTCTTTCTATCGCTGCAAATAGTAAGAAAATGGCGCGAACAACTGCCAGTTGGGCTGTCAAACGAAACGTCAAAAATATTGCAGTCATTAAAATACCTGTATTCTCGGTGAAAATTTGCATCGTTAGACATTTTAACTTCAGTGGCAGCTTATGTAACTCATGTCGATAAGATTTTTTAAAGTTATCTGGGATATTCTCACATTTGACGTCTAAATTTTTTAGAAACAAACGCCATAGATCTCAGTTGTTCTTACTATGCGCAGATCCCCATTGCGCATATCTTCTATCTCTTTAAATTGAAAAGGTCCATACGGACCAATAATAATTCTAGTTTCGTGTTTTGAGTAAATTTGAATTTATGTATCTGTTTCCAGAGAAGTTACTGGTGCCCCCGTGTAGAACAGGCTCCAGATTATTCTGAAAATAGTGAATCCGAGAAAGCGGAAATAGAACCTGTTCCACCTAATCTTCAACCGGGTATAATAATTAAAAACTTGACCAAAGAATTCAAAAAGAAAAAGGCTGTGAATGGATTAACTTTAGATATTTATAATAATCAACTTACTGTCCTTTTGGGACATAATGGAGCTGGTAAAACTACAACAATGAATATAGTCACCGGTAAGTGATTATACTGATACGCATCAATTTGTGACGTAGCTGATATATCCTTTACTTTTATTATTATTTCTTAGGTATGATTGCGCCCACAAGTGGTACAGTCCTGGTGGACGGATACAGCATACAAACAAATATAGATAAAGTAAGAGAATCTTTAGGATTATGCCCACAACATAATGTTCAATTTCCGGATTTAACTGTCCTTGAACATTTAATGTTCTTTGCTATGGTAAGTTAAAATGATAAAACGAGGCCTGTCTAAAAAGAATCCGACCTTCGGCTAGGAAAAAAAATTGTGTTGGGACCCTAATTCCCTTCAAAGTAGGCCCTTGCGCCTCCATAAATTAAGCCCCCCGATCCTTCCACTGCTGAAAACACCTCTGGAAGCCTTCTTTGAGAATTGTCATTATCTCTTCTCTATTCTCAAAACGGGATCCTTTCAGTGGCCTCTTTAATTTCGGAAACAACCAGAAGTCGCAAGGTACCATGTATGGAGAATAGGGAACTTGGCGAACGACTGGAATTTCATTTTTCGCCGAGAAAGTCTGGACAGGCGCGATGAATGAGCTGGAGCATTATCATGATGCAACTGTCATTTTTTTTTTGTCGTTCAGAGGTCTAGTCTTTTGCATCGAACTTCTTGATAGTCGTCATTGTTTGTCCTTCCGGTGCGTATTTGTAATGCATAATAGGCTACTTACGTGATACTGAAAATCTGAAGATTTTCTTTGACGTCATTATTTTGAACTGGAGAAAGGGAAGCATATTTAAGAATGTAACCTGAAGATGGCGAGCGAGTGCGAGTTTTAATTTGATTTTGACATTACTTTATTTTTCTGTCACTGTCTCTCTTTTTTATTATTTACAATTTGCGTGGTTTCTGTTACTTTTATTACGTATTTCGATTTGTTAAGCAGGATTTTGAAGGATTTTAACTTAGCTTATACTCGTACAAGATTAAAATGACAAACAGAAGTATTAACCTCCAAACAATTATTCAAATGTCAAACAGATGATCTGTTATGTTTAAATTACCCGCACATGCCGTTGCTATTGGACGTACGGATGTTAATGCTTTACGGCCATTCATTGGTTCGGCGTAATTCTACGTCATACATGGCGGTAATTTAAATATTAAAATTGCATTAATTTTTTTCTGGCCAATTAGAAAAATATGAATAGCAAGTTTTTTCTTCAAAAAATATTAAATAAAAAAAATGGCACGCAAGTAGCCCATTTCGGAAACAACCAGAAGTCGCAAGGTGCCATGTCTGGAGAGTAGGGAACTTGGCGAACGACTGGCATTTCATTTTTCGCCGAGAAAGTCTGGATCATGTGCGATGAATGAGCTGGAGCATTGTCTTGATGCAACTGCTAGTTTTTCTAACTGGACAGTATTCTTTTGTCACTGTTTGCCCTTCCGGTGCGTATTTGTGATGCGTAATTCCACGGTTATCAAAAAAGATGGTCAACATCACCTTGATTTTGTTTCGCACCTGACGCGCTTTTTTCGGCCTTGGGGCCGAGGGAGGCTTCCATTCCGATGACAGTGCTTTTGTTTTCGACTCATCTCCGATTATGACAGTGTTAAGAAACTTAAGATCAGCGTTGGCAGTGTTTAGTCATTTCGAGCGAATCGGAAATCCGGCGAATACTTGGAACTACACCTCACACAGCAGCGAATGACGTACCCGACGCACATTCAGGTATATATGCATATAGGTGTCTCACTCCACTGTGGAAAGTGGCGCCGCCCTACCGTTATTATTTTGCGCGGGAATATTGAAGATCGGATTCTTTTTAGACAAGTCTCTTATACAAATTGTAAGTTATTAATTGTATCATTATAGCTGAAAGGTATGGAAAAGAAACAAGCCAAAGTAGAATCTCTCGATTATTTGGCAAGATTATGTATGACTGCCAAAGCAAACAAAAAAGCTAGTACTCTATCTGGAGGAATGAAAAGGCGATTGTCTCTTGGTATGGCTTTAGTCGGAAATACGAAAGTTCTTATGTTAGATGAACCTACTTCCGGAATGGATCCTGAGGCGCGAAGGGAAATTTGGGATCTTTTATTGGTCAGTTTTTAATATATGTTTTATAGGAGTTTTTTTTACTCTACTCTAATATTTTTTAAACAGGGTATGCGCGGAGAAAGAACAATTTTAATCACGACACATTATATGGAAGAAGCTGACATTTTAGGGGATAGAATTGCTATAATGCACAGTGGGCAGTTAATGTGCTATGGAACATCTTTATTCTTGAAAAAACATTATGGTAAGTGATTAAAAAATTTGATTTTTTCTACAATCAGAAATTGAATTTTACCTTTTCAACGAGAATTTAACAATACAGTGGCGCATGCGAAATTTTTCATTCAAGGTCAAATGCCTTATAATTGAAAGTTATATTTTTTAAGGGATGTGCAGCTGCATGTTTTTCCCCTTTCATGTACAAAAATTAATTGCCAGACCACAGAACATTTCTTCCACCTTCGAATTAAAATTTTGAATTTCAATTTTTCTTGCACTATCAATTGCGGTTGAAATATTTTGCTTACTTAAAAGTACTAATTTACAAGTTGAAGCAATGTGATCTTTACGTATGTTAGTGGTACTAGTAAAATGTATGCACGGTCAACAAAATAATATATTAAGTACATTACTGTCGACAAGTTAGTTATATTTATCATAGCACGTGTTAGTTGCATCTTGCCCCCTTCTCCAATATTTATTAATGATGTACTAAGATCAGAACAAAGCAGAGATGATCTGTTTGTTTTAATTCTTTGACAAACAGTTTATCTTCGTAAGACAGTCGATGAAAAGGATTTTGGTTAATTAAAAAAATAATATCTTCAGAATTATTCCTTATATTATTATCATTTAATTCGAAGTTCTTATCTTTTAAAGCCCCAGTCGACGCCATTACGCTTGTTTTGTTTTCAACTAAAATACAAAAACCCTACGTAGGTAAACTATAAAAACTACGAGAAAAATAAAAGAATTAAATACTTCCTGCCATACGTATCAAAGTCGCAAACAAGGGCCTATTATAATAAAAATGCTAGACAGGATATGTTATGTTTATGTCGTAAATATTATTTAATCTGGCTTGCAACATGTACAGTAGACGTCGTGAACTTATTTACAAAATTTGTCAGCATGCCGCGTTTGATTGTATTCACGTACGGTGGAAAATAAAGTACCTATCTTTTATCCTCTCATTGCATTTTGTATTTGAAGCACTGCCTCGAATAGCGCTGTCTAGCGCACGTATGAATGAAAACCGTATCAAAAACATTAGGCAATATTAAGCATTAAACTACTCATTTCGAGAAGCACTTCAAAGGGTGTAAATTAGGTGAATTGCATTACAGATTAGTTATGGTGGTGGCTTAAATTATTCTTTTGATATTTATAAAGACAAGCATTAATGGAATAAGTTGAAATTTAATTTACATACTACTTTACATTATTTACAGCTTTATTTCTTTTCTGTTGCGGCACTGCCTTACCTGCCTACCCTGACAAGCCGCCATTGGAATAATACTAGTAATGGTTAGGTTAATTATTTTTTATTTTAGGAACCGGATACACTTTATCGGTCTCATTATCACGAGAATTAGATCTAGATATGATTAAAAACGCTATACTGGCTTTCGTCCCGAACGCTACAGTTAAAAATGTATCTATTGGTTCTGTTAAATTCGAATTGCCAACGAATGATACAAGTGCTTTAACAAGATTATTCATCGATTTGGAACAGAACAAAGAATCTCTTGGAATTGCTAGTTTTGGAGTTTCGATTACTACAATGGATGATGTGTTTCTAAAAGTTGGAAAAATCGCTGATGAAATTGATGGCAACCATTCGAATAGCGATGCTGAATCAGATTCGCCTCTACTTAACGCAAATAATTCGGATAATGTACAAAGTAAGTACAATTTGTTAATTTCCAACAGGTCATTATTATTTGATTTATTAAAATAATATGCAATATAATTCTTAATTTTTTTGTAGAGGAGTATAACGTTGGATTTAGCCTAGTCCTCCAGCAATTTTGGGCCCTAATTTTGAAAAGAATTTTCTTTACACGTCATAAGCTCTTTATTTTCATAATTTCGGTAAGTTCATATTCTTCAAAATCTTTATTTTATATTAAACAATTTTTTTTTTATTTTAGCTTTTAATACCCATAGGTTTCCTAGTATTAACAATTCTTTCAAGTGTTAATGGAACAAGTTCAAATAAAAATATAACTCAGGCATTACATCTGGGAATATATCCAGATACACTATCTTTTTATTCACGTACCAAACAAACTGAAGTCCTGTCTTGGTATTACAAATCAGTTGTTGAAGAGCAGAAATCACAGGCTAGGTTGACTGAACAAGTTTCTGATGGTAAGTTACATATAAAATACTTTTTTTATGAGCCTCGGCTTATAATGAGAAATTTCTACAAATTTCTTTCGATTAGTTTGAAATATAAATAAATACAGAATGTCTCACAACTCGCGCCCCAGACGAAACTGACACTTGCCGACGACAATAGGTTGCCAACAAATAGAAGAAAATAATTTGCGGCTGCTTGCATAACGGAGTTACCAGACTTTTTAATCCACCAATCACGGAAGGATATCTTGAGGTGTGATGATATTATTACAAAATAAAACTGGTTGCTAGGTTTTAAAAATACCACTAGTGAGTTACAAAATTTGTTTGACTTACTGTAATTTTGACACTAGAGTTGATTTTTCACTGTCAACAAATTTAGGTTAGCGAAGGTGTCATCCGAGATCATCATTTATATCGTACAGTGCAACGTGTTGTAGCAGCTGTGTAAAATGTGTTAAACGAAAATATTATAATCATTTCTAAGTAATCAGCGGCTGAATTTGCCTTTTTTATTCACCAAATTTAATTTGACACTGACATTTTTCGAAAACTACAGTCGCACACACATTTTAAAGAAGATTTGATTTGTATAAAATCCTAGTAACGTAAAATTACGGCAAACACACGTTAAAGGTGTAGGTCTCTGATTGGTCACTTTTAAGACGTCTTTTCTCGAATATCTTATAAGCTAGATTTTTTTCTCTTCGAAATTACACATCAGATTGCAGTCTCGTGTTTCCTCATTCGCTCTGGGGCGCGAGTTGTGAGACAACCTGTATATCATCACGGCTTATTACCCATTGTTGGGTGTGCCAATCTGCTTTGTACACAAATATCGGTAATGATAAAATATTTACCGTGCGGGCGCTTATCAGGCGTCACCTCACGGGCACTTATTGCTGGCGTGGAAAATGCACTACAGGGGTCAATTTTGTGCCATTTAAAATTGGAAATATTTGGCGTCGGTCGACATCAACCCCGGTTCCCCAGATTCGCGATCTGACACTCAAGCATGCGGATACGAGACCCCATAAATATAGTTTGAAATATAAATTTTAAAGTTATAAAAATTGAATGTGTTATTCAAGTATTCCGCCATATAATATTGTGCTGTAGCTGGCTGTACCCGTTGCAAATAATTAAAACAATGTTAAATTATTAATTTTATGTTCATATATATAATTTTTGGTACTCTTCTACAATGAGAAATATTCGTTTTCCGGGCTTGGACTATGTCATATTTTGAGTCAGAGCTCAACGTTTTGCCCGCAGTCGTATGGGACATCTTCAGGAGCAAGGGGGATAGTACTGTCTTAAATAAGGTTACCCGACGTGTCAACCACGCTAGAGGCCGAGTTTAAGCAACAAGAGTGGGAGACTCAGTTTACAAGGTTACCCGACGTGTAAACCACGCTAGAGGCTAAATAAACCAAGTGACGAAAGGAAGGCCGAGAAGACAGTTATATACTAATCTGAAGATACGGTAGATGAGCATAGCTAATGAGGACCAATGGGAATCGAGTTCGTAATGGTAGATTGAGCGTGTCGTGTTCCGAGAATCACCGGTTTCCACATGTGGCTCAAGAAGGGTAACCTTGTAAACTGAGTCTCCCCCTCTTGTTGCTTAAACTCGGCCTCTAGCGTGGTTGACACGTCGGGTAACCTTGTTTAAGACAGTACTATCCCCCTTGCTCCTGAATATGCCTCATACGACTGCGGGCAAAATGTTGAGCTCTGACTCAAAATATGACACAGTCCATTCCCGGAAAACGAATATTTCTCATGACTCAGACTGTGGAAGCCTACGCAATTATTTCACTCTTCTACAATGATTTTCTTTAACACCGCTACTTTATTGGTTGATTAATAGACAACACTGTTAATTATTAATAAATCATTCCACTTTCAGCCGTCGTTGAATTAGCAGCGGAAGATATGAACGAATTCCACAGTAGATTAGTAGCAGCAGCAGAATTAAATTACACTGACAACAAAATGGTTTTAAACGCATTCTATGGAGAATTTCCGATACACAGTCTACCAGTTTCCGTAAATGTGCTTAGCAATGCTTTGCTCAAATATTACATGACTGATAAAAAGGGAGAGTATTCTATTTCTACAGGAAATAATCCTTTACCAGAGAATTCCAGTTTTGGATATGAGGCTAATGGACTTGTATGGATAAGTCTTTTTCCAATGGGTAAGTAAAAATAGAATTTTATATTGAGATTTCCATATAAGAAAACGCCAACTAGCAGCGAATATTAGAACTAGAAACAGTGGTACACATTTGACATTTACATGAAATTACAAGTATATGACTACAAAACCTCTATTATACATACTTGAATTATAAATAAAAAATACTAGAAAAGAGAAAATAATATGAAAATTAAAGAAACACAATTGACAGCAATGCTGCGCTTACCAATGTCAACAAAAAGTGTACCATTGTTTAATGCGATCAGCGCCATCTCTTGATAACTTGAAAATCCCAATATATTGATAAAATTTAATTATATAGTGGTGAACTAGGACCTACACTTGTTTTTATTTTTTGAAACTACTGGATGAACTAAGAATTTTAGTGCAAACGCGGCTTAAAAATTTTACGTAATAAGTGAGATATGAATTTTTAAAGTTAATAATTTGATGCGTGACGTGACAGATCTTCACCAGTGGTCGACAAACTGTTTTAGAGAGCATAAATGTTTCTTGTTCGCATAGCTGATTTTTATAATTCTTTCAATAATACTCATTAATTAACTATATTTTCACATTTTTTATCTACGATGGTTAAAGTTAAAAGTCCCTATTAACACTGCGCTCGTCGATATAAAGTATAATTTTTTTGTTTTTTATAAAAATAATCCTGTTCGCTGAAACGAGAGACAAGCCATTCAATTGGTTCGGCTCCAAAATTATCCTCATTTGTCCAATAGAATGACTTCTTGTTTGCCAGAGTTTTTCCTTGAAAATGTAACTGGTCTCCTCAATGCGCAAACAACCTACTGCGCACTACATATACGTCATTTTTGTCTATCTCTCTCTCTTTGGATGTTTGTCGCGCCATCATATAAAATTTGAATTTCGATTCATGTATTTTCTTACTCAAAATTCTACAGGCTGTTTCAAAAATAGTGTAAAAAAGTTTAAGGGCATATAGTACTAACCAAAATAAGTAACAAAAGCTTAATTAACATGGGTCCGATCTTCAATAGTTTCTTAGATGTGCTTTTATTTTTTTGAAAAAACAAATTATAGTTAAATGTTGCGGCGACCTTGGCCAAATTTAATTTTCAAATAATTTCGTAACTATTAGAAATTGAGAAAAATGTTTCATATACAAATTTATTGTTTTTTTGTAGTCTATTAAGGGGCACTTTTACATTCATTGGATAAACCTGATATAACGCTATACCAGGTATAAAATTGGAAATTGTATTTTACAAACCTCGGATAAACTTCAGATAGAATAAACACCAGTATTTCTTATCCAATGAAAATCGGTCGTATAAACCTTTGGTAACTTTATCCCTGGTTCTTATGAATCCCACGTAAACACAAACGATGTTTTGTTATTCATACGTTTGACAGATGTCAATCAAGTATTTCATCATCACTGTCAGAATCAAAAATAACATTTATATCATCTAACATCGCGAAAAATGCAAATTAGAAGGCAGAAAAAATAACAATATTAAAGAAAAATAGTCTAATAAGAAGATAATTTTATTGTGCCAATACCAACCAACGTAAATCCTGGTATAACTGACAGATAAAAATGCATTGTAAAAGACAGTCTTGTTTATCGAAGGTATAAAATTTCTCCATCAATTGTAAAAGTGGGCCTTAATGACAAACAAAATTTTGTTCGATCACTATCTTTGTCAGTTTTTCTTCGATTTTTCGTTTTTCTCGGAAACAACTGAAGATCAGACCTATGTTGGTTGATTAAGCTTTTTTTACTCATTTTGGTCAGTACTATATGCCCTTAATTTTTTTTTGCTTTCTTTGAAACACCCTGTATATTAATAATTCTACAGAGGCTAAAAAATCCGGAATACCCCATTAGTTCTACATTCTCTAGTTTCAGCGAACGGACTACAGTTTAACAATTTTTATTTGTTCGATAGGTTTGGTCCTATTTATAGGCCTATTACTAGGATTTCATACTGCTGAGCGCCTATCTGGTGTGAAACATTTACAAATAATGTCTGGAGTATCGAGAATTATGTATTGGTTAAATAACTATCTTATTGATATGTTATTATATCTCGTTATTACAATTATTTGTATCATCATTATTGCTATTATGGACCCAAGTTTATCAGGAAGTAAATCAATGCGTAAGTTAGATATAATACCCAAGCTTAACTATTTATGTATTAATCAAAATTCTGAAATTATGTTACAGAGGCTTTTGTTGGTTTAATGATATTATTCGGGTTAGCAGTTTTTCCGTTCAGTTATTTCTTCCACTACAGACCAACATCTGGAAGTGTTGTTACTTTCATTATATGGGCCAAAATTATTTTTGGTAAGTTACATTTTATACTGTAATTTTTTTCCGTGCCTGAACCATCTTTAAAAATTTGATGTGGTCAACACATGACCTCCCGTCAATTCCATGTTTGAAATAGCAATGAACATTAAATATCACTTCCGGTTGATTGTAAACAAAATCGAATTTGTTGTTCCAATAAATAAAAAAGTCTGTAATACCAAATTTTGGATTATATTTTATTATGTTTTTCCCGTTATATAAAACTTTTAAATACTAAATTTGACAAGTTTTGGAATATATCATAATATATTTTTCACAAAAACCTGTTCATAGCTTCAAGTAAAGTATCACTTCCGGTTTATCAATTGTATCCAAAATCTAATATGTTGTTCCCCTTCCTATAAAAGTCGTAAATACTAAATTTGACAAATTTTGGAGTACATCATAACATATTTTTCACGAGAATCTGTTCAGAGCTTCAAGTAAAGTATCACTTTTGGTTGATTAATTTTAGCCAAGTCTTACCCTAATTCGTGCTTATTTACTGAGAACTCAGCATCGAATTTTTGGCACGATTACATTACCTCTCTTAAGGGCTGTCCTTAAATTACGTAACGCAAAATTAGGAAATTTTTGATACCCCCTCCCCCCTTTGTAACGCACCCGTAACGCAAACATGAACCCCCCCCATATATTACGTAACGCAGTACTTGACCCCCCCCCCAATTTTTTACTGGATATAAAAGTATATGGCCTCCTTAATATTCAAATAAAATTTGAAACAGAAACTATTTAAATTAATGTACATAAAGATGAAAAATAACAGAACAGAACAGAAACTATTTAAATTAATGTACATAAAGATAAAAAATAATGTACTACTCTTGCCATACGGCTTGTCACCCTAATTTTTTTACTGTATATAAAAGTATATGGCCTCCTTAATATTCAGTTAAAATTTGAAACAGAAACTAATTAAATTAATGTACATAAAGATGAAAAAATAACAACAGAAATTAAAAGCATATGCATTTCCATATGCTTTTAACAAACTATTGAAAAGTTTTTCCTTATCAACACTACTTGAATTCATGTTTTAATATGAATTGCATTGCACGAATGAAAGACCACTGGCCCGAATTTGAACTGTGCCCGACATATTATGTTGAATGTTATTGAAAACAAACGACTGCCTGCATATACGAATTAGCACCGCGAAATTTGAATGTTTCAAAACTATTAAAGCAAGTTTAGCAATATTTTTTATATTTTATCGTTACGTAACGCACACATTAACCCTCCCCCACCCCCTCGTAACGCTACTCTTGACCCCCCCTTGAACCGTAATTTAAGGACAGCCCCTTACCTACGGTATGACGGGAGGTAAAAATGAAACTGTATTTAAGGCATTGCTATTTTAATGGGGGGAGATTCTATTAATAAAGAACAAATTAATTTTATGTTACAGGTACTATTTTACCAATAATAATAATGGTTTGGGAATATTCTCCCGAAGAGAAAAAAGAATTACGTATAGCATTGACTAACATTTTCATGTTGTGTCCCCACTTTGCATATTCTTACGGATTGAACAGATTAATTTCCCGCGCTTCAGAAATCTACCAATGGGAGACCATGTCCGACATTAAAAAAGCCAGCGATTGTTCGCGATTTCCTTGTTGCAGTAAGTTTAACTTTAACAATTATTTGATAAGTTGTTATTGTCTTTGTTTGTAGATAATGCAACCAGTAAAGAATGCAAAGAATTTTACAATTATTACGCGGGAGACAGAACTCTTTTGCCTACTGTTTTATTTTTAATCGCAGAAATATTTATATATTTCATATTATTCTTATTTGTTGATTATGGATTGCTGCGGAAATATTTTGATAAAACTCTGGATATTATTCGACGAACTAAACCGGAATCAAATGGAAATTTAGATTCAGATGTGGTTGACGAACAAAGGAGGGTTGCAAGTATTATTAACGAAACTCAAAGAACATCAACTGTTCCAGATAGTAAGTATACTGTAATTTTTATACATACGAGTCAAATGGTGGTAAATTCCTAGAAAATTTTTGTGTGAGGTGAATTCGCCAAAGTGCATATTAGACCATATTATTTATTATAGCGCCTCTGCCGGCAGATTTATGAAATGAAAAAAGCGTGCCAGGGTGACAAACTATTTTTTAATTTTTCCAATAGATCTTTTTAATTTAAAGAGATAGAAGATATGCGCAATGGGGATCTGCGCATAGTAAGAACAATTGAGATCTATGGCGTTTGTCTCTAAAAAATTTAGACGTAAAATGTCAGCATATCCCAGATAACTTCAAAAAATCTTATCGAAATAAATTACAAAAGCTTTTATTGAAGTTAAAATGTCTAACGATGCAAATTTTCACTAAGGATACAGGTATTTTAATGACTGCAACATTTTTGACGTTTCGTTTGACAGCCCAACTGGCAGTTGTTCGCGCCATTTTCTTACCATTTGCAGCGATAGAAAGAGATAGCCGTTAAATTGAAAAGGTCCATTAAGTTGGCAATACTAACTTTTTTCTCTTTATTATTCTTAGGAAAAAATATTCCTTTTTAATTAATGGATTCAAATCACAACCCGGAAATAAACAATAGTAAACAGGCATGATTAAAAAAATATATATTTCACACTTTACAAAAGAATCATAACAACAAAACAATAGTTTGGGGTTATCTGTCAGTGACAGAAGAGAAAACAGGCGCTTAAAATTTTTAAATTTTAATTAGGGATCGACCGATATCGGTATCGGTATATCGGCCATATCGGTCTTCTTGGCCGATATCGGTATCGGCCGATATGTAAACTACGATATCGGCCTATATCGGTATCGGCCTAAAAAAATTAAAATGCTTAATATTTCAGTTGCTAAGGATTTTTTAAAGGAAATTAAAACAGAAATACTAAATAAAAAACGAATCAAGTTTATTCTTATTCAAAATTTAGCAAAAAAGTCATTAAAAATGTAGAACACAGTTAAACAAATTAATATTTAAAGTTAAGTTTGGGCAAGTTGTAACATAATTAAGCTTTCTACTCTTTCCGGAGTTAGACGATTTCTTGCGCTTTCATAAACATTTCCAGCTGAAGAAAATAGTTGTTCACTAGCAACACTACTTGGCGGTGGTGCTAAATATATTATTGCAACTTTGTACATCAATGGAAAATAGTATATTGTGTTATTAGGAGTCGGACAATTGCATGCGAGGCACACAAAGACACTTTTATTCCGAATGACACATTATTTTTTTTTTCAAACGCACTACTTTTCTTTTTATTCGCTAATTCTATGCAGTTTCTATGGATATTTATTTATTTTATTTACCTATTTCTACTCCGGCGGCGTAGAAATTAGCTATTTCTACTCCGCCGGCGTAGAAATAAAGCTTCTACCTTGTGAATTAAGTCACAAAAATGGCATTTCTACGACGTTTGAAAAAATATGTCTTTTTTTGCATTTGCTCTGCATTTTTTTGTGATTTATTTATGGTTAATGCGTGTAACGGTAACAGTATATCATTATAAATCACTTTTACCTCATTTATACAGCAAAAAATTTACGTCAAAATTTTATGGCCGATATATCGGTATCGGCCGATATCGGTTATGAGTATATCGGTATCGGCCGATATCGGTATCGGCCACAAAAAATCATATCGGTCGATCCCTAATTTTAATGTTTATTTTATTGGTTATTTATATATTATAAGGGCAGAATCCAGTAGATAAACATGAAATGAAACTTGCAAGAAAAAAATTATCGTTCATTTACGTTTACATAAAATAATATTTTGCTTTAAAAAAACGTAAAAAAACGTACTCCCAAGCATATTATTGGTGCATTCTAAGCATGCGCATTGAGATAGTAATATGGTCTATTCGGGTGCGTTCATGACCTGTAGTTCTTTTATTTTTGTATGTATCAATATGGTAAGTTAATAGAACACTCACTTCAAAATGTTTCAACGGTTTCAACTACCCATACCTAGATGGCATCGCTCAGCGCCATCTACAGTGAATTCTTTGAAAAAAAGTAGTGCGCACTTCGGCGACTTCACCTTTGATGAATTTATGTTTCCAAATGACCTTATTTACTCTGATGAAGGTATAAATGTTTACCGAAACATCGGTTTTACACGAATAAAGTGTGACTGTAATTTCGAGTAATAGAGTCCACAGTATACACAACATATACAGTAGTGAAACAGGAAGACAAGTATGCATATTTCCTGAGCCTTATTTATGTACAAAATATACTGAAATTTAGCTAAATTGTTATAAATTTAAAATATACGACCGTTCTATATATTTTATGTACAAATAAATAATTGTATTGAACGCTCATGTTCCTAATTAAAGGGACGCCATGTTCTCGTTGCGCTGATTGACGCATGCGCGTTGTGACAGAGAATCATGAATTTCGCTACTGTATAATACTTTTTATTTTGTGCCTCCACCATAAGTTATATTGAAAGTAGTTAAGAAAAACTAATGATTGAGACGAAAAAAGTTTTTTAAAAATTGTTGGTTGTTGAAAAAATTGAGATTTTACGTTACAGCTATTGCTATCTTTCTCGCACAGCTAACTACAGAAACTTGTGCGAGAAAGATAACAATAGGCTTCTTTAAAAATGAAATGCAGTTAAACTAAAAACAATTTCGACTTTTTAATACTACAAATTGCTCGAAAATTAAAAGAACTTTCATTTAATAGTTATTTGTATATCAAGGCCGCGAAATCACTCTTTAGCGTACTGAGAGAAAAATTATCGCCGGGGCCGCTTGCGGCCGAGGCAAGACAATCTCGAGGGCGCTAAAGGATTTCGCGGACAAGGTGTACACAATATTTTTTGTGCAACCGTAAAAATATGAATTACAAATTGTATTAATTTTAAACAGTTTCAATCTAAATAGAAAGTTAGCTTTCAAGGTGGCTATGGGATTAACATTTGATAAACAAAACCATGCAATTCTCAAGTGTCAAAGTGGTTGTTTACTTAATTTCGCGGCCGCTACCATAACAACGGTCGCGAAATTGAATTTCGCGACCTGTATTGCGGCTGCGAAATGCTTATTTCGCGTCCGATTGCACAAAAAATAATAAAAATTAGAGTTGTTAGTATTGTTAACACCTAATCTACACCACAGTAGTGATGGGTCAATTCCCGAAATTTAATTAACAGAAAAAATTCCCAGAAATTTTCCGGGAAATTGCCAAGAATTAAAAAAAAATCCCGTGGAGTTTTAAATATTGAAGCACCACAATATATTCTGTCGGAGTAGGTAACAGGCAGGCATAAGGCACAAACATGCAAAGCAAAATCAAAGGCACAAACATGCAAAGCAAAATCAAAGGCACTAAGTCTAATAATTCCTTGCGGGAATTTTTCACATCACTACACCACAGTCGAATAATTTACCCATATTTACAAATTTTTATATTTAAGGTTCGAACGTTTTGCTGGTAGCAAATTTACGAAAATGGTTTGCAAAGTTCCATGCAGTTAAAGGTTTAAATTTCGGTGTAAAGGAACACGAATGTTTTGGATTACTCGGTATAAACGGAGCAGGAAAAACAACTACTTTCAAAATGTTGACTGGAGAGATATTTGTTTCTACTGGAATGGCCAAAATTCACGAATTTTCATTATTCGGCAACCACCGAAAAGCGGTAAGTAAAATATCAATTTTTTTATGTAATCAGTATCATCGTTATTATATTTTTAGTACTTGAAACAAATTGGCTATTGCCCACAATTTGATGCATTCAATTTCCAATTATCTACAAGACAAATGTTAACATGTTTCGCTCATCTGCGAGGAATTCCACGATCAAGAATTGAATTCGAAGTTGACAAATGGCTGAATAATTTTGGTAAGATAAATAAATTATAATCAGTTTCTTTAAACCGGTTGTAAATCAAAGGGGAAAGTGCACTATTTTCGTTCTTTTAAACTTTTTTTTAACTTTAAGAAGTATGTAAACTATTATTCACGAAAGATGACTATTCAAGGTCATTTGTTCGAAGAAATAATACACATCACTTTATAGCAGTAGCTTAGCAAAATTTTGTATTAGAAAGAGAAAGATTATTTGACCTATGTGTATTTAATTTATGTGGTGTGACAGATATACGTAAATAGTGACATTACTTTCTAACACACTATAAATAATAATGACATATGTCGTAGAATTACAGATACCTAATTATTTACTACACTGCCCTCTGTGCTAATATTTACCCAGTGGCGTTGACGTTTAAATTAAATTATTATTCCTTGGTTTACAAGTTAAGTCAATGTTTTTGTATTTTGCAAAAAAATAAGTGAAAATCTTTCAGAAATACATTATTTAGAAAGAAAAAAATTTTCAAATGAATTACTCATAGTTTTTCAGTTAAAATGTGTACATAAATATTTCTTGTTGCACGCGTATGCATACGAAAAGCAATGAAGTTATCTGCAAGTAATATTATATCAGACGGCTCACAAATGACCTTGAATAATAGTTTAATTAGTTTTTTCAGTAAATGGAATGAAAAAAAAATCTATTAAAACACGTACGTAAACAGGTGAAAAAAAGAAGTGCTATAGAGTTTCATTTTTTAATTCAGCTAAAACCGTTTTAAAATTTACTTTGCCGATTTCGGTTTCTTTAAATTACAGCTACATTTATAGAAAACAAGTAAAAAAGGCGTAGTTCTATATTGACAGAAAGAACAGTGTGTTAAAAAAAACTAGCTCAAAGTAGGCTATGAACAAAGAAACGTATGTATTTAATTAATAAAAAATCAAAACTGTTCTTCTTGACTTTTATTTTAGAATTGAAAATAAATTAGAAAATTACGAATGGAAATATTCTTTTCCAGCCTGTTTTCTTGCATCTAATAGGTACATTTCAAGATCAATTTTGACAACTTGACTTTTTATTTTTGCAGATATAATGAAATATCAGAATATTCAGTGTTCAAAAATGAGTGGTGGAAATAAACGAAAACTAAGTACAGCAATGGCTTTAATAGGAGATCCGCCACTAATTATGTTAGACGAGCCTACAAGTGGGGTAGATCCCGTGGCGAGGAGAAATTTATGGGGCATCTTAGCTGCTCTTAGAAGATCGGGACAAGCTATTGTACTTACATCTCACAGGTAAATATAAAAATAGTAATCTTAAATTTGTATTTCGTAAGTTTCCAGCATAAGTAAATATGTAGATATGTATTTAGATTAATAAAAATTAAAGATTCGCAAAAAGTTTAAGCTAATCCTCATTTTTGGATTAGTGAATTGTATTCTATCCCGGTATTTAAACTTTAATCTTCATTTTATTATTAAAAATCTGATGTGGCCAACACCAAACCTCCCGCTATTTAATTTTTATCAATTTAAATATATATACTTACATATTTAGTTATTGCGGAAACTGTATTAAGATCCATTCCATATAACTAGGGTTCTATTTACTATTTTCTTTTTAAAACGTTACTGTTATTAATTTGAAATGATTAGTTCTTTGACAGTGACATTTATCTGTCAGTTACATACATTTAAGATATGAACTGTGTAACCAAGGAGATTTGCTTGTTTAAAGCGTAGGCTCCGGCATTAAATTTATAGATAATTTTATGAATTTATCCATAAAGTATATAGAAAAAGTATTAATGCAAATCTGTAGAAAATTTAATAATCTTTAATTATTAATAACATTAATTTCGAAAAAATAACATTTAAAGGTATTTTTCGAAGAAAAACTATTTTGAACTTCTAATAAAGTGCCATTTCCGGTTATCCGATTTACACCAAAATCTAATGAGCTCTTTCCATTACAGAAAAAGTTCGATATACAAAGTTTCAAAATTTTCTGAATGATAGTATTTGAGTTGGAAGATCCACACACACATACACACAGACGTCATTCTGAAAATGTTAAAATTGGATTCTAGGGACCTTAAAACGTGCTCATTTAGCAAAATTTCGATATGCGATTTTTAGCACGATCCCTATACCTCCCTTACCAAGGGTAGCGGGAGGTAAAAAAGATAGTTACTTGGATTAGATCAGACTATATTTTAAGGAATAAACTTTCTAAATTAGAGTAAAATTCGGTAAACCAAAAATAAGGATCAGCTTAATATTTTTTGTGACTCGGGCTGTAAATGACAGGAGGTATTGTGTTGGCCACACCAGATTTTTACCTCCCGTCATACCGTAGGTAAGGGAGGTTATATAATCGTGCCAAAAATTCGATGGTGAGTTTTCAGTAAATAAGCACGAATTAGAGTCCCTACAACACGTTTTTACTATTTTTACGATGATGTCTGTGTGTGTGTGTGACGATTTTTTCGTCCACGATAACTTATAACAAATTTCCAAATTTATCTATTTTCCGTATTTAAGCTTCCTGCATTCATATAACGAGTTGATTAGATTTTGAGTAAAATTTGATAAATAGAAGTGATACTTTACTTGAAGCCCATAACAGATTTTAATGAAAAACTATATACTAAAATATAATCCAAAACTTTTCAATTTTAGTATTTAAGACTTTTACATCATGGGAAACAACATATTAGATTTTGGCTAAAATTAATCAATCAAAAGTGATACTTTATTTGAAGCTCTGAACAGATTTTCGTAAAAAATAAATTGATACAATCCAAAACTTTTCAAATTTGGTATTTAAGACTTTTATATTAATGAGAACGACATATTAGATGTTTTCTGAAATTGATAAACCGGAAGTACTACTTTACAGGAAGCTATAAACAGATTTTCTTGAAAAAATATATTAAAACATGATCCAAAACTTCTTAAATTTGGTATTTAAAACACGTGTATAATTTGAAACAACATTAGATTTTGACTATACCTATCTGTTAAACCGGAAGTGGTATTTAATTTGGAGCTCTTAACAGATTTTCGAGGAAAAACAAAATATAATCCAAAATTTGGTATTAAGGCCTGTGTCCACAATGCTAGAAATCGTTCTGGATCACATTTTTTGATCATAAACATTGAACTTGTATGACTACAGATGTCAGGTTGGTCGAATTTATAAAGTTAGTTTCAGCCATTTCTACCAATACTAAAAACTAATAAAAAATAAAAATTATCCCGGCAGTAAGTAAATTAATTTTTACAACGAATATATTAATTTATTTATAAATAATTATTTATAATCAATATCAAAAATGAGTAGAATTATGTACCTTATCATTTTCAAGCCTATCAAACATCAAATTTTAAATTGGTAACAGTTAAATGAAATTAGCAACTTTACAAAAAAATGGGACAGTACGCATTTTTTCAGTCTAGTTTTTTATTCGATTTTTGCGTCCGAGTTGGTAATGTCCACGATCCGAGATATCGAATTGCGAACTATATCCGAGAACTCGGATCGATTTTTAGGATCGTGGACACAGGCCTTTACAGACTTTTCTATTTATTGGAACAATAAATTAGATTTTGTTTACGAACAATCATCCGGAAGTGATACTTTACTTAAAGTTCATTGCTATTTCAAACATGGAATTGACGCATGTGTTGGCCACATCAGATTTTTTTAAATCATAGTCTAACTCTTATAATTTTCAAGATAGCAGAGGTAAACCCCGTAAAAAGTATTGATTGAACCCCATGCTAATTAAGGATATTTTTTTCATTTTGGTCAGAACAATAATGCCCCTGAAGTTTGTACCC
Organism: Harpalus rubripes; assembly: GCA_963082715.1. Classification (NCBI taxonomy): domain Eukaryota; kingdom Metazoa; phylum Arthropoda; class Insecta; order Coleoptera; family Carabidae; genus Harpalus; species Harpalus rubripes. Next base: position 4,426,887 of record OY720448.1, read on the forward strand.
GAAGTGCTGAAGTTATGAAACACCTGTATTTTATATATTATAGAAATAAAATAAATATTATATTTTAGTATGGATGAATGTGAAGCCCTTTGCGACCGTCTTGCAATTATGGTAGACGGCCAAATGAAATGTATAGGAGACATCCAATACCTCAAGAACAAATTCGGTCAAGGATTTACAGTTATGGTGAAATTACGGCACATAACAACTGTTCAAGATAATGACAACATTAGTTTTGAATCTGAAGTAAATGATTTGAAATCCGCTATTGAAAATAAATACGCATGTACTTTAAAAGATGAACACAAGGTTAGTATATTTTTTTTCTGATGCAGAATAGAAAATAATTTGTATTGTTTTCAGGGAATGGTTATGTACCACATAACAGACGAAAACGTAACATTAGGAGACTTATTTAAATATATGGACGTATTAAAACAAACTCAAAATATTGTTGAAGACTTTACTGTCGGTGATACTAGTTTAGAACAAGTATTTTTGTCGTTTGCGAAAGAAAAACTTGCCGCTGCAGATAAAAATACTAATGCAGCAAATAATGTTATATAATCTGCTATTTATTTATTTGATCTGTGTGTTGTTGTATTAAAGATCAGTTAGATTAGTACAAAATGAAAAAGTAGACAAAACTTCATTTGATATGTTTTGATTTCGGCAGGCCAGACAGAGAAACTAGAGATATGTCTTGTCTAGTCCGAGTATTACTCACTAGAGGTCACCACTGAGGCCACGTAGAGTATCAGTGTCTAGTTTGAACATTGCTCACTAGAGGCGCAAGTGTTCTTAGTTAAAATTTCGTGGTTAACATTTAAGGTTAACATTAAATAATTTATAAGGTTTAATATTAAAAAAAAATCAATGTATCACTCACAAAACCACTTCAACTACAAAAGAAAGATAAAATACACAAGCTTCTACGTGGCCTCTAGTGAGCAACGTGCAAACTAAACACTAGACTATACACTGTAGGGTACCTTTATAACCAGGGTATGGCCATGGGCCTAGATCACCGCCATTATCGGTAATTCATTTCCCTATTTATTTGTAATAAATGTGATATTATATTATAAAAGAATATTAAATTATCATACTGTGAATTTATAAGGTAATAAAAATTAATTAATTTAAGAGATACACAATTATTATTAAGACATACATTTAGAGGTTCTGTAGAATATATGATATGGGTTGTTATTATCACATCTAATTTAATATCTGTAGTTCTTATTTACATAATAATTGTATATTCTAAACTTACCTTTTAAAAAATTAAATGATTGTGCTCAATATTAGTAATTTATAGTTGTTTTCAATATGTCAGTAATCGTGGTGGGTATCTTAACAAACTACGCAAGTAAATAAAATAAAATGTATTACTTACACTTTAAATACATATTAAAATGGTAATTAAATGTGTTTTTCATTAAAATAAAAGAAATAGCTACGAAAATACATAATTTGTGCAAGAACAACACATATAATAGACGGGCCGGTAATGGCGGACGAAATGTGAGCCACGCCATGACCATACCCTGGATATAAAGGTACCCTACTATACACTGACACTCTACGTGGCCTCTAGTGAGAAATACTCGAACTAGACAAGACATATCTCTATCTCTAGTTTCTCTGTCTGGCCAGCCGAAATCAAAACATTCAGTGAGGAGGGATAGGGAATGTTTTGTCTAGTTATATTTGGTCGTTGGTACAGACAGAGCCGCAAAAAAATTGTGAAACATTGTGTTAGACACCCCTTTTATTATTTTCCTCAAAATGATAAAGTAAAGTGAACAAAGGCAGTTAAAAATGTTCCAGACTGAATGAACAAAAATTAAAATGAACGAAATACCGTATCAAGTTGTATTAATCTAACGATCTAAAAAAAATACACGAAGTGTCTTTTGAAAATATGTAATTTATATAATCGAAATAACTGTTCGTTTTTATCTACATATATATGTTTGCGCACACTGCTGTTGTACCATTTAACTTATACCTTGTTCCATTTAAGCCATTCAGTATTGCGGAGCATAGGGAATAGTTTTGACCTCTCTGATTGACTGAAATTAGAGACAATTTAATTTCGGCTACTTCAGATTTGCGCTGTTGCCAGTGCCATCTACTGAATGGCTTAAATGGAACAGAGCATAGGTACAAAATCTCTCAAACTCAAATGAATGTAATCCTTGTAAAATGTATGTGTCTTATATCTACAGAGCATGCAATTTAATCAAAAATTATAGACTTGTAAGCTTTAAAGTATTATCAGTTTTTAAACTGAGTGATAACTATTCTAAGCAAGATTATTTATATTATTTTTGTAAGCATTCTATTATTGCTAATAAAAGTTTATTCATGATATTGTATTCTTTCTTTCATTTATAACAAAAAATCTTTAAAACTATTATGAGAAAAATGGGACTCACCATTAATTCTTGAGCGATACGCCACGAAACTGCCAAATCCAGAGTATTTTAGTAGTTCAGATCAGACTTTATGACGTCTGAAATAATAAAAAAAAAATGTTAGTAAACATACTCAGTGAAATATCTACCTATTAGACTTAATTGGAATCTATAAAAATAGAGAACACACTAAAATAAAAAATATATAAATTCGGATCTCATTTTCATTATACAAGGCTACTCAACCTATTTGACTTATGTACAATAAACTAAAAACATATATCTCACCTATTCCTCAAAACTAAACTGCAGTATTACAACCTCTGCACTACATAAATTTAAATATCTTTTGCTATTTCACATATGATCTGCACTCGTTGAAAAACAAGACTGAACTGAAGCCTGGTTGTGCCGGTTTGTACGTTATTACACAAAGTTTTACACAGTTAATTATTATATTATTAAATAAATATTCTAATAAAAGTTGTGTGCAAATAAAATGCTGTATAGAAAATTTACAAATGCTATCTACGTATATAAAAAAGAGTTAAAAAATATTATTTTTTTTGGTACTTATACATTTCGATAAATTTTGAATAAAAATAATTACTATTATAATTAACTTATTTGTATTTCAACGCAAGTTACGTGATTAGATATTTCATTTTTAATAAATGTTTTCTGTAGCCAGTGGCACTAAAAATGTACACTTCAAGAATTAAATAAATACCTAAAAAAATAATTTTCCGAATTTTGTAAAAATTCTTTTTGATTTAGAATAGAGGATTACAGCGCAATTGAATTAAGAGAAATTAGAAAAAAATATTGAAAGTATAATGTTTAATAATGAATATTAATAAAGAAATAAAACGATATAATTGAAATACTTCGGAAATAAGGGGATTTTGATTGGCGGCTCAAAGACGGCCAATAAATATAGTTAGGGGAGGAGCCTACTACCAATGGATGTATAGAAATTCAAATAGCGGAGGCGTGGCTATCAGTCCAGTACTGAAATTCTCAAACAGTTTTTATTTGAATATAAATGTTTTGCATTAATTTAAAAACACTTCCAATTATAAATCATGTAGACTTGTACAGTATAATAATATTCATTTATTTTTTATAAATATAATTTAGAAATAGCACATATTTCAAGAACATTTAGGTCCATGAAGAAAACAGTTTCATATAAAAACATATTCGTGACGTCACATCTATATTTTCAAATTTCGGGGGACTATAACTGGCTTATTAATAGGATTTTTTTTACCGACAGTCTTACTTTTACTTATACGTTCAGATGAAATAGACCTTTTCAATTTAAAGAGATAGAAGATATGCGCAATGGGGATCTGCACATAGTAAGAACAATTGAAATCTATGACGTTTGTTTGTAAAAAATTTACACAAAATGTGAGAAAAATCTTTGACAACTTTAAACATCCCCAAAGAAGTTACAAAAGCTTTTATTGGAGCTACAATGTGTAACGATGTAAATTTTCACCGAGAATACATGTATTTTAATCATTGCAATATTTTTGACGTTTCGTTTGACAGCCCAACTGGCAGTTGTTCGCGCCATCATTTTACTATTTGTAGCGATAGAAAGAGATATCCGTTAAATTGAAAAGATCCATTACGTAAAAAATAAATAGTGGAATCCCCTATTTGAGAACCAGAGCACATCGAACGTATATACCCTGAAAAAATTACCCCTGTATAAGAAAATTAAAACTGGTATATAAAAATTTGCAATATTGTGCTATGAAATTGGATTTTTGCTATACAGAATGTCCCAGGACGAGCCTACGCTTCCTGTTATTTTAAAAACTAGTGAATATTATTTTACGAAATTTGTTATTTAGGAGTTTTCTCACATGCCCATTTCAACAAAAATATTCGCAAAGCAGTAGCAGTTTAACCAGAAGTAGACTCTAACTTTCTTATTTTAAATGGAATGCTATATTTTGTATTTTACCTTTGAATTCAGCGGAAAATTTTGCATACGAAACAATAAAAATATTTTACTCATGATCAAACACTTTCGGCTTTTTTCTGTAAAAACGGCCACTTCTTTATCACTCGATATCTCGAGAATGGAATCGAATTTCTATAATCTGTTGCAAGGAACTTTCTGTATAAAATTTGTATAAAATACATAGAACTGACGGAAAGTAATGTGCTGGCCACATCAGATTTTTTATTATTGAAATGAATTCTTCGTTGAAAAATAGGGGTAGCTTGTGTAGCATGTCCTATGTTGAAAGTTGACAGATTTTTAGTAAAATGGAAAATAGTTTAGATGAAAATATTTGCTAAATTCATTTTGCCGCCATTTTCTTGTAATCATTGAGAATTTTTATGCACCACATGTCGCATTTAACGGAAGTCATATCTCTTATAGTTTCCGGGATCCCAATGGCGGCCTTTTTGAAATCCGGACACCCTGTATAATCTAAAATATTGAAGATTATTAATTTTCATTGACTTTTTTGTCAGTATGTGGACATTTTTGGGTTGCAACTTTTCTAAATATAATTTAACGTAACTTTTAGGGCCGTTTTCATAATGAGGCTTTCTTGAAGACTTTAATTAAAATTACAATCGGATTTTTTAAATGTTTACCCATAGGGTTTCCAAGACAGTAGGTTTTAAATTTACAAATTACTGAACGGTGATGTGAATCACTTACCGGTCAACGAACATAATTTTAATTTAAAGTGTTAAAGTGAAAATAAATTTTATTTTGAAATAGGCTCTTTTAACGCACAAAACTCACGTCCGTAAAACTCGAGCAGTTATATTTTTAATTTGAGTCATTGAATTATTTTCCTTTGGTGTATAAATATTTTAAAATTTATTGAAAAATATACAATTAAAATATGAAAATGTTAAAATTGAACACTACGTCATAAAGTATTCTAAATCTCTGGTCCATTTTTTAGGCTGAGTTTTACCACTAGGTTTAGTTTGCGGGCTTTTGACGGGTAAACCGTAATCCGTGTCAACTCCAAATTCTTTCCTCAAAAAATCAGACTTCATTATAGACGATTTTAAAGTTTTGGGTACTACAGTTTGCGTATCTGCTTCCATAGTTTTATTCACAGCGTCCATCATTTTAGCATCGTCTGGAACAATCTGTGTCGGTGCTTTCGTCCGAACATTTATAAATTTCGTTGCTCCTTCTTTGAAGCATTCTGCAGGTTGGTTTCGTACAGTTTTATCTTTTTCTTCTTTTCGTTTAGGTTCCAATATATATTCATCACTGAAATTGTCTTGGAAGCTATCATTTTGTATATCATCTACACTTTTATATAATATTTCCATTTGTTGGTTAGATGGCGCAAAGTCTTTTACATCTGCCAATCTACTGATGTCTTCTTCCAGTTGAGATTGGAATAATTTTGAGGCTTCCATTGTCGAATGGCGGACTTCGCTTATTTTTAATAAGTCTTTTACTGATTTATATTTTGGTCTTTTGTTTATAAGGCTGTTAATACGACTTTCTTCAAAATCATTGTTGAAATATTTTTCTTTTACTTTATTTAACTTTGTATTCACCATACCTAATGTTGTATCAAGTTTTTTCATCTGTTTTGCTTCTTTTCGATTGTTTATTGCAGTCTGTTCGTCGATATATTTCATTACTGTATTTATATCTTTTAGTTTTTCGGTATTTTTATGTGATTTTATTTTAAACTTATTAGGAACTGTATTTTCGGAAGTATTCGGAACGGACTTCTTCTTAGTTACTTTTTGTTTTTGTTGGTTAACTGTTAACTCAGAATTTGTCTTACTTTTTGCTCCTTTCATAATTTGTCTTTTTTTCTCTTTAATAAATGCACTAATTTCTTCTAATTGTAGATTTGCTTCATTTATTTGCTTATCCGTGTCTTGCAGTTCATAAATAAACTTTAAATTTCTGTATTCTGATGGGGTCTGAGCAACTATTTTTCTGTTACCACTTTTAAGACTTGTTTTACTATTTTCTCTGGTGTTCTGTTGTAAATAATCGGCGTACTGCTGATTTTGCTTTATTTTATTATCACGATTTAATCTATAATGCTGTTCTTGTTTAATATTTTCAAATTTCATTCCACTTCTAGTTTGACGAATACGATTTGTATTATTTTTATACTTTGAATTTCGTTTATCAACAATCGGATTGACAGATAATAAATCTGATAGAAAAAAGTCTGGCTCTTGTTTTTCTTTTTCTCGTCTCCGACCTGTATTTTTTAATGCTGGCAATAATGTTTCCATTCTGTCTTTATCAATCCTCGAATTGTACATACTTGCTATTTAAATTTCCGTTATAAATAATAGTATATTTTATTTTAAATAAAACAATTTGTATAAATTTAATTCTTAAACCTACTGTTCTTTTGTTTAAATTACTTTCGAAAATCTCTAGATTTTCACAGATAAACTCAAAAATGTATTTTTAAAAAAACGAAACGTCAAAAATATTGCAGTCATTAAAATATCTGTATTCTCAGTGAAAATTTGCATCGTTAGACATTTTAACTTCAATTAAAGCTTTAGTAAATTTCGATAAGATTTTTTAAAGTTATGAGATATTCTCACATTTTACGTACTAAATTTTTTAGAAACAAACGCCATAGATCTGAGTTGTTCTTACTATGCGCAGATCCCCATTGTCCCCATTCCGCATATCTCTTTCTATGAATCACGTTTTGGGCACGTATGTCGATAGCTAATTCGCACATAGTTTATGTTAAATACGCCGTAATGGCGGGAAGAAAGTATTGCAAAAGTTTAACATTTTTTTTTCTCCGGTATTTTTTAAAATTTTGCAAAATATAAAGGTAAAAACGCTTTAAATTTAAAAATATTTTAACATAAAAAAATCAAAAATTCGAGAATTCTCCCATTGTAATACAAACTTAAGTTCTAAAATTACAATAATAGTGGGGGTGCTTACTGAATAACATTTTTCAGTTGCGCGCACAGACACGTGAGTCGAGCGACTTTGAACTGCTCGGAACTTGTCATTTCACAATTTTATTTTGATATTTGCCTTTAAAAAATGTTTTTTAAATTTAAAACATTAGAACAAGGAATTTATATTTATTCAAAACTCTTTCCAATGATATGCAATTGAGCCGCAAACCAAACTCTCAAAACATATGATAAAAAAATTGATGTGGTCAGAAAATGTCCTCTCGACAATTTTTTATTTAAAATAGCAATGAGCTTTAAGTAAACTATCACTACCGGTTGATCGTTTGTAAACAAAATCTAATTTGTTGTTCCAATAAATAGAAAACTCTTTAATACGAAATTTTGGATTATATTTTATGTTTTTCCTTTAAAATCTGTTAATAAGAGTTCAAAGTAAAAGTACCATTCCGGTATGTTGTTTCAAATTATAAAACAGTTTTAAAAACTAAATTTGAAAAGGTTTGGATCATATTTTAATATATTTTTTCAAGAAAATCTGTTCACAGCTTCAAGTAAAGTATCACTTCCAGTTTATCAATTTTTGCAAAAATCTAATATGTCGTTCTCATTAATATAAAAGTCTTATATACCAAATTTAAAAAGTTTTGCATTATATCAAAATATATTTTTTTCACAAAAATCTGTTCACAGCTCCAAGTAAAATATGACTTCCGGTTTATCCACATTAGCCAAAATCTAATGTATTGTTCCCATTGATATAAAAGTCTTAAATACTAAATTTGAAAAGTTTTGGACTATATTTAATATAGTTTTTCATTAAAAACTGTTATGGGCTTCAAGTAAAGTATCTCTTCCGGTTGTCCAATTTTACCCAAAATCTAATCAACTTTTTATATTAAAGCAGAAAGCTTAAATACGGAAAATAGATATATTTGGAGGTTTGATATAAATACAAGTTATCGTGGACGAAAATATCTTCTCACTCCCACACACACATACAGACAGACAGACAGACAGATATCAATGGACCTTTTCAATTTAATGGCTATCTCTTTCTATCGCTGCTGCAAATAGTAGAAAAATGGCGCGAACAACTGCCAGTTGGGCATTAAAATACCAGTATTCTCAGCGAAAATTTGCATCGCTAGACATTTTAACTTCAATAAAAACTTTTGTAAATTATTTCGATAAGATAAGCCATAGGGCCATAGATCTCAGTTGTTCTTACTATGGGCAGATCCGCATTGCGCATATTTTCTATTTCTTTAAATTGAAAAGGTCCATTGGTCCATTTAAAAATAGTAAAAACGTTTTGTGTTACCTACGATATGGCGGGAGATAAAAACAATGAAAATTTTGAGGGCACACAAATACTAGACGGAATTGGATAATCGAAAATAGCTACCTTTTATATTTTTGTGCACATCTACATAGTCGCAGTATTAATTTTTAAAAAAACATCAAAATCGGTCCGGTAAATTATATAAATGAAGCGACTTACCGTTTTATAAATATTTATAGATTATTCACATTTAAAACGTTAATTGACTATAAAAATCATTGGTTAACCAACAATATTTTAAACAAATGAGTTAATATAGACACTGTTTTACACATTAAAAGGATAAATTCAAAATAAAGTTTGTAATATTTATGCGCAATACACAAGCGCAATGATTTGGACACACATTTCCTTACCCCCACAAATATCTACCAAACATTCATGCGCACTATCATCGTTGACTAAAATACTGAGAATGAGAACAATTCAAATGTCTGTTTGACTCAGAAATCACTTTTGTGTGCACGTTAGTTATGTATATATAAAATCTTTGTTTTGCTGTTTACACATATACATTTTATACACTATTTCATGTTTTCTATTGTGTCATACTTATTTGTTTAAATTTGATGAAATTGTGAACCGATTTTAAGGTTAAGGTAACGATACTTATTACATTTTACTTACATTAAAATAATATATTTTCTGTTGCAAATAGATGGAATTCTGTGGCGAGTTTGCTAGTATCCAAGGAATTCTAAACAGTGCGTATTCAATCACAGGAAATTTTACAATTATACGTCACGTAGGAGGTAAGTTTATTGTTTACTTGGAGAAACACATTATTAATGCAATTTATAACAGGAAATGAACACAAAATCTCTAAAATTGTTGAAAATTTGCAACAATTTTTGACCCGGCAAAAATTTATTGACGACGGTAAAGTCAATACAAAACACGAAACAAAAATACGACAAATCGTATTATTTTTCATACTGAATACAGAATTAACTAATAAATCTTTTATAACAAATAATAAAGTTATTCATTTGATTGGAATAATACCGCAGTTTTCAAAATGTCTTCTAACTAATTTAATATTTGGTTTGGGACTCTGCGAATATTATGGGGAAGCCATAAGCAGTCTTCCTATTCCAGTAAGTTTAGAGTTACTAGAAAATTGTAGTAAATGTATTAAAAGATCTGAGCCACACAAAATAATTGAGCAAACTTCTATTATTGCTTCGTCCATTTATTTTAAAGCATATCATTTGAGGTATGAAACAAATGCCAAACTTGATACTCAAGCCGCAAAATTATTGGAAAAATTTAATGAGATCACAAGAAATTATGTTGCCATCGTAACTGATGAAATTCTTACATGGGAAACGGATAAAATGTACCAATATATGGGTCAAACAATATATGAAATATTGAAACTTTTGAAAAATTGTTTCACTGTATATAACATGAAAGAATTTGTCGCCCCGTATTATCAATTTTATCAGTTTACACAAGAAAACACTCATGCTGTAATTGATTCTGCAAATACTTTGAATAAAAGTAATAATACATTAAAAGAATTTAACAAACATTTAATGTCTGTTTGCGAAGGAAATGTTATCGCAGTTTCCGTCGATGTATTTTGCGCTTGGTCTGAATGTACAATAAAAGAAGGAAATTTACAAGAAATTGTAGCATATCTTGCAAATGATGTTTTGCAATTTGTGAAACAATTTGATGAAACAGGAGATTTGCCACAAATGCTACAAGGAATTGCGCGAAAACCACAAACCATTGAAGAAAAAATACAAAGCGCAGACAAACTTACAATATTACAAAATGTTCAAATTCAGAATGAACATCAAAATATTTGGTACAAAGCATTTATCCGTTCTGGAATATTTGAAACAGAAGAAATATACAATATCAGCAAATCTTTTATTTATTTGTCGGATGTAGAAGACTGTGTATATCTTTTAAGTTTGAACAATGAAGTCAAAAATGAATTTGATTTCAAAGAATTTCTTTTGAAATATTTATTGGGTCGAAGAGAAGAAAATATTAAAATAGTTGCAGAATATTTTATGAAAAATGGTATAAATAATATTTACGAAATGGATGATTTTAATATACAAGTGCGAGAAATATTAAACAAGCTAAAATGTGATGAAAAAGAACAAATACCATTTAAGGAAATATCCGTATTAGTCTTACAAAACCCAATAAAATTTATGAACAGTCTTTTAGAAGAAAGTGATAAAAATGTTGATCATTTAGGAAACATTTTACAAATTCTAGAATTTATAAGTCCTATTTGCAATTTAAAATGCAACGATAAAGAGCATACTGTGTTTCATGAAATGGTATTAAATAAATTAAAACACAGTAATTTTGAACCAAATGCAGAAAATTGTGTTTTTGAACTTGTAAATCAATTAATTAAGCATCAATTAATATCAAATATAATATTTGATCAACTTCAGGAACTAATAGAAGATTCTGTTGTAAATTCTCATTTTAAGAGAGCTATATTCATTTGCCAGTTGTGTAAGGTAAGTTTTACATTTTAGGGTTATGGTGTGGTATGAGGAAATGATAAAAAAAAATGAAAAGAGAGCACGATATAAAGAGAGTGAGTGCGGGATGTCTATGAATGTAAGGTATAGACCCATTTAGTGTGACGTTAAGTTACCAAAGAAGAACAGTTCAAAATCAAAATAAGTCAAAACATTGGTTTCGTCAAATTCACATTGTTCTTGTCATAATGACATGCGCACACACATCAGCTGATTCTAAATAAGACAAGGTTACTCGAGTCACTTGTCTGCTTGCGCCCTATATGGGAGTTTTTGGTACATTTGATAAAAACGAAAATCCAATTCTGTGGGGAGAGTAATTTTGTTCTTAAATTTTTATTTTATATAGACAGTTTAATTTATATATCACGGATGAATGCACGCATTTTATCACTCTGTAAATTGTATGACGATATCTTCGTCCTTGTAATATTTTCATTATATAATGGGGTATGGTACTAAAAAAAAGTTGCATATATTTTGTCACATTTTGAAAATATGACTAAAATTTTAAATGATTTTGTACCAAAATATTTTTAAAATATAAAACTTTTCATTCATAATTTTAATAAAAACGATTAGCACTATAACGATATGACGTCACAACTGTATTTTTGTATCAGTGTACCAAGCGAAAAGAATATAATTTTATATTATTCGTAACTTGTTAAAATAAAATCCATATATTTATATATAGTTCTATTTTACATGAAAATGTATGAAACATTTGTCATTTTTATTAAAATAAAACATATTTGTTTAAAATTTTTATAAGAACAGATTATTCCTTTGACAAGGTACAACTATAATTTTCTGAAAGTGACAGCTGCCACTAATGGACCTTTCCAATTTAAAGAGATAGAAGATATGCGCAATGGGGATCTGCGCATAGTAAGAACAACTGAGATCTATGATGTTTGATTCTAAAAAAATTAGACGTAAAATGTGAGATAACTTTAAAAAATCTTACCGAAATAAATTACAAAAGCTTTTATTGAAGGTAAAATGTCTAACGATGCAAATTTTCACTGAGAATACAGGTATTTTAATGACTGCAATATTTTTGACGTTTCGTTTGACAGCCCAACTGGCAGTTGTTCGCGCCATTTTCTTACTATTTGCAGCGATAGAAAGAGATAGCCCTTAAATTGGAAAGGTCCATTATCCCTCATAGACATCAATTTTTGGCAGATTTTTGAAATTGACAGATATAAACAACTTTAGTAAGTAGGCGAAGTAAAATTACAAATGACGGCACACAAAATTAATTAAATTTTTAAAAATTATATTTCAAAAACTATACGCATGTGGAAAGTGTAACTAACGTTAAAATTCATCATTTTATTAAATCTTCAGAAAAAAAAAATTAAAAATGAGTACCGGACCCCATAGTTAAATAAATGACTTTGTAATGAAATCATTTTACCACGACTGCTTCTCCAATAATTTTCCCCTTTTCAATTTAAAGAGATAGAAGATACGCGCAATAGGGATCTGCGCATAGTAAGAAAAAGTGAGATCTATGGCGTTTGTTTCTAAAAAAATTAGACGTAAAATGTGATAATATCTCAGATAACTTTAAAAAATCTTATCGAAATAAGTTACAAAATCTTTTATTGAAGTTAAAATGTCTAACGATGCAATTTTTCATTGAGAATATAGGTATTTTAATGACTGCAATATTTTTGACGTTTCGTTTGACAGCCCAACTGGCAGTTGTTCCGCCATTTTCTTACTATTTGCAGCGATAGGGATAGCCGTTAAATTGAAAAGGTCCATTTATAAAAATAACAAAAAAAATCAAATCGATTTTTTCTTAATTGAAAAAAGTTGCTTCATTTTAATGGACTTCTTAACTAAACTTACTTTTTTTATAATAAATAAATAAATAAGTTTTTTTTGCGATATAATGTTTTTAATAGTTTTATATTGTATTTACGTGGTGTAAGAATGTTGGTAGGAGAGTGGGATTGAGTTAGTTGAGATGGTTTGGTTAAGTACAGACAAAAACAAAAATATTTTATTATACAAATTTCAGAAATTGCCATTATCTTCGATGCCATGTGATAATTACATTCCAGTTATATTAAAATTAGGAAGTTTACTAAGTCAGCTTCGTTGGACCTTTTTTACATATTCCGAAGAAAAAGTTTCTTTAGCGTCTGAAATAATTTATTTGATTTACCATTATAAGAATAATTTACAAGAAATAATTACTGGTAATATTTTTAATAATAAATGATTCTCATATTCAAAATTAATAATTTATTTTCAGAAAACTTTAAAATACCGCAGGATTTACAGAATAATAAAATAGACTCATTTCACGTACTCCGAGATTTTAAGTCTGAGTCTAAAAACTTCTTAGTGTATGTTATTGAAACATACGACATTAACAGTAGCCATCATCAGCAAGTTACTTGTCTAATAAATGTAAGTATTATTAGGGTAGTTCAGTAATTACGTCATATGCGGCGCGCTTCATTTAAACACTGTCCTACCGGTAAACACATCTTTCAAAGTGAACCTTATTGCCACAGCAAATAACAACTATAATTTGAGCAGTTCATTTCGTCACCAATATCTTACTTAATTAAGAAAAGTTAGCTGTTTAAGCTAGCATTCAGTTAAGTTTGAATATTACCCTTTCAATTAAACAAAATATATTATCCTAATTAGTAATAATAATTATTCTATTTGTTTTAAAATACTTTGCATGGAACTGCATGTTCGTGAAACATCGCGTGAAGCGGCCGGAAAAGCCCGTTTGAAAGACAGCGAACCATTTTTTTTATTACAGTACCCGACATAGACTACGTTTATCTCGATAATTCAAGCAGCTTCAAGTAAATTATGACTTGAAAAATCCTACTAGTTTATCTCAGCGAATTGAGTTATTTTCAATCTTCCTTAAATTCGTATCGACTAAAAAAAGATAGTTAAATACTCGATTATGCAAACAGACAGGAAGAGGTATATGATCTAATTTCAGGCTGGATTTATAACCCCAAAATCTAAAAATTGTCATGTTATTTGTCTTCTCTTTCTAAAACATTAAAAAATATTTGTTTCTTCATCATTCCAAATATTTAGCTTTTCGGCAATTGTACTAAGTTTTATGTCGCGTCTTTTATGAAATGAAGTAAAATGTAAACAACTAAGAAAATATATGTATTTAGTAACACTGCAACATATTGCGGATGTGCGCATGTGTAGTTACATTATTTGAAGCTTCACTGTTTATTTCGACAGAAGTCAAGCCGCTTCATAGGTCCAAGCCTGTTATTTTACAGGCTTGACTTGACATTTTCAAGCGGCTTGAAATATTAATCTCGATCGTTTATTTCGAAGATTGAAAAGGGATTTACTAAATTCAAGCGGCTTCAAATGTCGAAATAAACGTATTCATATTATTAATATATTAATGTGGATAGAAAGAGTTATTTACGTACATTAAACTTAAAAAGAAAAAATCTAAAGTTTTGAAAAGAACTGATTTGAAAATGCCCAAAAACGCCAACAAACAAAATCTCAGTCGGTATGTCGGTAAACTCTCGGATATGTTTGAAGCTGCGCAAACTTGATACTCTGTAGTTCAGAATGTGCAGAGTTGATTACAATTTGATAAAAAAACCTTTGTTATTTATTAATGTGTATATATTATATTACGAAGTAAAAGAAAAATGTTTACAATTTGATGTTATTAATATCTCAAAGTTCTTCATAATAACAATAATATCACCATCAAATTAGAAGCCTTTAAATTATGACCCTTATGTGTTCTGCGAATAGAGTCTACTTTGAAAGTATCGTTTTTGCTTAGGACAGTACTTCATATTTCGCGCTATACTCTGACGTCACATTATTCTACCCATTGTATTATTTCTGGATTAATAATATTTGAAGTTGTTGTAGTTGTTACCTAGATGTGTACCTTTAGAATGGGAACTAGTCGCAAAATATTTAATTAAAAATAAGAACCCTACAGCAGTGATTCAACTGTTTATTGATGTGATGTTGATTTTATCAGAGATGTCCAAGAAATCCGCCAGTAATCAAGATAGTTTATCTTATTGCTTTCAACAATTTTGCGTTGTGATGAAAGTGAGTAGAATATGAATTTATAAATTCATAAAATATCAATATTTATATTTCTAGGATTTGATGCATTCTTCGGAAACCAAAGACATGGAATTGGAAAAATCATTTATTAAAAACATTTGTAGACTGATAAAACATTTACCAGACTCCTTACATAATACCGTAGAAATATCCTTAATTAATCTATTTAATTTCGATGTTTTAAAATCATTAAAAGATGATGAAGACTTCCTTTACAACTTAGTTTCTATTTCTCATTTAAATGTTTGTAAAATTATATGCAGCAAAATGACTTAAATGTTGTGCTTAATAAATAATTACAAGAATTTCGATGTTTCTGTATAAGTCAAACCCTCTGCTTTTAATCTAGATAGCACTGTTCTGTAGACTTCTGGAGCGAATGGATACACAACTCCTCTCTCCTGTATTTCTCCATCGAGTATCATTTTCGTAGCAATTGCTGTCGGATAGCCTACAGTTTTTGCCATGGCGGAGTAACCAGTTATGTCACCATATACGACGAAATTGATTCCTCGCGATTCTATTTTGTTGTCTGGCCAGCGAATTCCTACATCGTGTCGCAATATCACGATGTCTCTCTCGTGAGGCTCTGTAATTTTATTTTATTAAACGCTTGAGTTTATGAATTATTTTGGGTCTCATGCTGTTTCGGGATTGAAGGTCAAGCGTGCCAGGAGGCCATTTTTATGGTGTATTGTTTATCGGGAAAAATGTATAGGTCACTAGATATTGGCGAAAATAAATTCGAAGTTTTTTTATTTTTACAAATAACTAAATATGAATTTTGGTTTGAACTTCTTTAGGACATTTTTTATTCTCAATTTCATTTTTATCACTGTTCGATTTCGAGTTATGATGTGAAATTCACGCTAGAATTATTGCGCATACATGGTTTATATTTTTAAAATTTTATTTTAAATATGTTACCATTCTTTTCTTCCACTACTTAAAAACTTCCAACTGTCATTAATTTGAGACTGACTTAAAAATTGTTATATTATAAATCCTGATTCGAAAATGCTCTACGGTTAATTCCATATTTTCACACAATACATATTCAGAAAAATTGATAGACTTCTAACTTCATTTTTGCAACATAATTTCAAATGATAGATAAATATTTATTTAAAATAATATACATGATAAAAATAACACAAAAAAAATGTTTTTACTTTCCAACTATGTATAAGTTATCTATTTTCATTTGTTTCAAACTGTAAAAAAACTATAATTATTAAATTTTTCGAGTATTTTAGAATAAAAATTTCCAAAATTCTCTGAACTACAATATTTGAATCAGTGCCTACAGAATTCCGGAACATCATCAATTAATTTTAAAATCTGATTCTATAGAACTTAACGCCAAATCAATTTTTTCACTATCCGCCGTGCTCAATTTTCTTGCCATCAATTTACCAATAATAAATTTTCGTCACGACTAATTTGCCGCATTCAATTTTCTTCGCTATCAATTTAATGGTGATAAAAACTGTAGCATGCGATCAATTTTCCGGCGATCAATTTACCAGCGCTCAATTTTCTTCGCAATCAATTTAATGGCGATAAAATATCTATGACAGGCGATCATTTTACTGGCGATCAATATATCGCGCTCAATTTTCTTGTGACCAATTTTCTTACCTAGCAATTTAATGGCGATAAAATATCTATGACAAGCGACCTATTTACCGACAATAAATTATCGTCGCGATCAATTTGCCGCGCTCATTTTTCTTGTGATCAATTTGCTTCCCTATCAATTTAATGGCGGTAAAATATCTATGACAAACGACCAATTTACCGATGATAAATTTTCGTCGCGATCAATTTGTCGCGCTGAATTTTCATGCCATCAATTTTCTTCGCTATCAATTTAATAGCAATAAAATCTCTATGGCAAGCAACCAATTTACCGACAATAAATTTAATGGCGATAAAATCTCTATTACAGCAACCAATTTTCCGGCGATCAGTTTACCGACGCAAATTATCGTCGCGATCAATCTTTGTTATCAATTTAATGGCGATAAAATATCTTTGACAATCGACCAATTTACCAACGATAAATTTGCAACGCTCTTTTTTCTTGCGATGAATTTACTTCGCTATCAATTTAATCTCTATGGCAAGCGACCAATTTACCGAAGATAAGTTTTCGTCGCTATCAAATTGCAGCGCTCATTTTTCTTGCGATCAATTTTCTTCGCTATCAATTTAATGGCGATAAAATCTCTATTACAGACGACCAATTTTCCGGCGATCAGTTTACCGACGCAAATTTTCGTTGCGATCAATTTGCCGCGCTCAATTTTCTTTGTTATCAATTTAATGGCGATAAAAATATCTATGACAATAGACCAATTCACCGACGATAAATTTCCGTCGCGATCAAATTTTATGCCATCAATTTACTTCGGTATCAATTTAATGGCGGTACAATCTTCGTCGCGATCCATTTGCCGCGCTCATTTTTCTTGCGACCAATTTTCTTCGCTATCAATTGAATGGCGATAAAATATCTATGACAAGCGACCAATTTTCCGGCGATCAGTTTACCGACACAAATTTTCGTCGCGATCCATTTTCCGCGATCTTTTTTCTTGCGATCAACTTACTTCGCTATCAATTTCATGGCGATAAAATCTCTATGGCAAGCGACCAATTTTCCGGCGATTAATTTGCCAAACTCAATTTTCTTCCCTACCAATTTAATGGCGAGAAAATCTCTATGGCAGGCGATAAATTTTCGTTCGATCAATTTGCCGCACTCAATTTTCTTACGATCAATTTTCCGATAAAGATTATTAGAACCTCCCACTGATTAAAATAAATATAAAAATAATTTCCATATCAGATATTTACGCGATATTTGGAGAATAAATAATTGAGAATGTTAAGAGTGGGAGTGAGTTAGTTGAGATAGTTCAGCCATGCGGAAAAATTATTTGTTTGCGTGGATATTTAAGCAGGAATTTGTGACAAAGGATGCATAATTATTTACAAGCGTGCATATATTTCATTCCACTTACGTAGTTTAAGTTTCGTAGCCAAATAATGTGTCAAAGTATCCAACGGCGTTCCCATTTTAATAATCTTATCCTCCTGTAAAAGTCCTAGACTTTCTAGACATTCCACAGCATTTTCTGAACTAGCACGTTCAGCAATCATGTTTTTCAGATTTTCATAGAAAATATTTGTGTCCTCTACTCCAAGCATGTGGCAAATAAGTCCTCTCTTTTTAAAGAATTATTTGATAAAAAAAACTATAAACAAAATTATATAAAATGTGACTTACCCATGTGATGTCCGGCCCTTTTGGATGCAGGAGTGGATGTGGATTTGGATCAATCAAACCAAGAAACTGGAGGTATTTTATATTTTCGGCATAACCTGCAACGGAATTATCAGTTACTTATGTAATTTAACTTAATTACATTCCGATATAACATATGTCACGTAAGTTTTCGAAAAAAAATTGAACTGGTGATACTACGGTTTAAGGAAAGTACAGGGTGCGGCAGAACCAATTGAGCAGCTGCACTAGGTTTACTTTTGTTCTGTCGGCAACATGGTCCGGAAAAACTCACTTTGTTCCACGAACACTTAAACAGCATACACCCGGATATTCAATTCACCATGGACGTAGAAAATAACAGAACTCTCCCCTTCCTTGTTCTGGTTAATCGTAAACCCAACGGACAGTTAGGGCACGCTGTTTATAGAAAACCCACCCACACTGATAGGTATCTCAATTTTAATTCTCACCACCATCCCTCGCAGAAACTCTCAGTAGTCAACGCTCTCGTACACCGTGCCTTGAAAATCTCTGAACCTGATTTCTTACAGCAGGAGCTTGATCACATCAGACATAGTTTAATCCAGAACAACTATTGCAAATTGCAAACTAGTTGCGAATTTTGCCGTGAAAACGTACATTATTCAAAAATATAATGCTTCGTCGTATTTCACGTGTATACAACCTTCTGAGTCAACTTCCTATGAAGTCCTCGTCAGAAGGTGGCCAGCACAGCAGGTAATCACAGACGCGTTTCGCACTTCTTGGTGCTCATCAGTGTGATGTAACCTAGGTTGGGTGGCCTCTGCTCCGTGATTCCACCTCTGTGGATGAGACAGAGGCCCCCAGGTTACATCACACTGATGAGCACCAAGAAGTGCGAAACGCGTCTGTGATTACCTGCTGTGCTGGCCACCTTCTGACGAGGACTTCATAGGAAGTTGACTCAGAAGGTTGTATACACGTGAAATACGACGAAGCATTATATTTTTGAATACAGAACAACTATGACGTAAAATTAATCAATAATGTAATTCATAGACAATTAAACCCTTTACCCAAAAAACCCGTGGATACCTCGTTCGAAACATTTGCATCTATCCCTTACATTAAAGGTTTCTGGGATAAAATAGGTAGAATTCTCAATAAAAACAATATTAATGTCTTTTTTAAACCTCCACAAAAAATCTCAGAAATACTCCCCCAAACTAAAGATAAACGCGAACCCTTGTCGTCACCCAGTGTTTATAGTATTCCTTGTTCTTGCGGCACAGTATACATAGGTGAAACAGGAAGGAGTGTTCATACTAGATTGTCAGAACACAAACGCTGTCTGCGTAATGGTATGGTATTAACATCTGCGGTCGCAGAACACCAACACAACACAGGACATAACATCTTATTTGAAAATTCCCGCATTTTAGCTCCTGTCCCTGAGTTTTACAGACGTAAATACAGAGGAACTTTAGAAATATGGAAACATCCTAATAACATCAATCGGGATGATGGCTATTTCTTGAGCCACATGTGGAAACCGGTGATTCTCGGAACACGACACGCCCAATCTACCATTATGAACTCGATTCCCATTGGTCCTCATTAGCTCTGCTCATCTACCGTATCTTTAGATTAGTATATAACTGTCTTCTCGGCCTTCTTTTCGTCACTTGGTTTATTTGGCCTCTAGCGTGGTTTACACGTCGGGTAACCTTGTAAACTGAGTCTCCCTCCTTGTTGCTTAAACTCGGCCTCTAGCGTAGTTGACACGTCGGGTAACCGTGTTTAAGACAGTACTATCCCCCTTGCTCCTGAAGATGCCCCATATGACTGTGGGCGAAACGTTGAGATCTGACTCAAAATATGACACAGTCCATTCCCGGATACGAATATTTCTCATCCCCATTTTACTACCTAACATGGTTTGGACCGGAGTACATCGTGGCTTTGCCGTGCGTGCGTTTTATGAAAACAACCGATTTGTGATTGCGACGCAAAGAGCTTTTCGGCGACATTTCGCGAAATAATGCTGTTCCTACTGCGAACACAATTCGGTCATGGATTCGGCAGTTGGAGGAAACTTGTAGCACACTAAGAATAGGTACACATGGCTGACGAAGATCCATCAGAACACCAGAAAATGTGGAGCTAGTGAGAGCAGCAGTCGAACAATCGCCAAGACGTTCTGCCCGAAGGCACGCTATTGCATTGGGGGTTTCAGACCGCAGTTTGAGGAAGATTCTGCATTTAGATTTGAATTTACATCCCTTCAAAATAATGATGGTTCAGGAATTGAACCCAGCAAACTGCGCCAACCGCCAAAATCTGTGTGAGGAAATTCTTGCAGCGATCCTTCCTGAGGCAGCATTCTTCAGCAGCGACGAGGCACATTTTCACCTAAGCGGGATTGTGAATAAACAAAATTTTTGCTACTGGGCTGAAAACAACCCCCAAATTGTTCACGAAAGACCGCTACATTCTCCGAAACTAACGGTGTGGTGTGCCGTATCACAATTTGGCGTTATAGGCCCGTACTTTTTTGAAGAGGGAGGCATGACAGTGAATTCCGGGCGTTATGTTTCAATGTTGCTAAACTTTTTGCAGCCCCGTTGGAAGTGGTTGTTGAAGATGAGGGATTAGGGGACTTTTGGTTCCAACAGGATGGGGCTACAGCCCGAAATTCTCTAAACGCTTAAGAAAAATGTTTCCTGGACGTCAAGTGTGTTCGGGCGGTGGCGGGAGTAGGCAGCTGCACTGGGTTTACTTTTGTTCTGTCGGCATCCCCATTTTACTACCCAACATGATTTGGACCGGAGTACATCGTGGCTTTGCCGTGCGTGCGTTTTATGTAAACAACCGATCTGTGATTGCGACGCAAAGAGCTTTTCGGCGACGGTTCAATATTCCGCGAAATAATGCTGTTCCTACTGCGAACACAATTCGGTCCTGGATTCGGCAGTTGGAGGAAACTGGTAGCACACTAAGAATAGGTACACATGGCCGACGAAGATCCATCAGAACACCAGAAAATGTGGAGCTAGCGAGAGCAGCAGTCGAACAATCGCCAAGACGTTCTGCTCGAAGGCACGCTATTGCATTGGGGGTTTCAGACCGCAGTTTGGGGAAGATTCTGCATTTAGATTTGAATTTCCATCCCTTCAAAATAAAGATGGTTCAGGAATTGAACCCAGCAGACTACGCCAACCGCCAAAATCTGTGTGAGGAAATTCTTGCAGCGATCCTTCCTGAGGCAGCATTCTACAGCAGCGACGAGGCACATTTTCACCTAAGCGGGATTGTGAATATACAAAATTTTCGCTACTGGGCTGAAAACAACCCCCAAATTGTTCACGAAAGACCGCTACATTCTCCGGAACTAACGGTGTGGTGTGCCGTATCACAATTTGGCGTTATAGGCCCGTACTTTTTTGAAGAGGGAGGCGTGACCGTGAATTCCTGGCGTTATCTTTCAATGTTGCAAAACTTGTTGCAGCCCCGTTGGAAGTGGTTGTTGAAGAAGAGGGATTAGGGGACTTTTGGTTCCAACAGGATGGGGCTACAGCCCTAAATTCTCTAAACGCTTAAGAGAAATGTTTCCTGGACGTCTAGTGTCTTTGAGAGGTGACGTGGGGTGGCCTGCGCGATCGCCCGATTTGCGACTTCTTTCTTTGGGGATATCTAAAGGAAAAAGTGTTTAAACGTCGCTCCCAAAACCTGCTAGAGCTAAGGGAGCAGATTGTTGAAGAAGTAAACGCGATACCCCGCGAAATGTGTCAACGGGCTGTTCAAAACTTCAGAAATCGGCTCCAGCAATGTATTGCAGCTAACGGCCGCCATCTTACAGATATTATTTTTAAAAATTACTGAGTATAAAATGGTAAGTCCTACTGATTTCAAAAATAAAAACATTTTTTTATATATACCCTGGTTTCTCTTTTATAACTCTTCAAAACTGCTCAATTGGTTCTGCCGCATCCTATATATTGAACTTTTTTGGAGTTACAAGAAAGATGTACAACAATGTGTAGAAGCCTCAAAATGAAAACAATTAAGGCGCAGGATTTTTCAAAAAGTACACAAAATAAATTATAAAATACGCCGAAGAACCATGGGGTAAGTCAGAACTAAACTTCATCGTATAGAAGAAAATATGGCACTAGCTCTGTATTAAACATGAATGTTAAAGCTTATGTGATATGTCACGATAGTAACTCTGATACCTACCTCTATAACGAAGTGTGCCCCTAAAAACTGTAGCAGCGTCAGGAATTCCATAGAACTGAGCATAAGCGGTGCTATCTCTATTAGGAAAGCCTTCGAGATTGAATCCTGGCAGAAAATCCAACTTACGAATACAGGACATTAAATCACCGCCAGGATTGATTTCAACAATTTGTCCTTTGCTGAGGTACCGGGCAGCAGATATTGTATTTATCAGAGCACCCCGTGGTGACCAGGAAAATTTATAACGGAGGGCATTGTCGCTAAATTCAGGAGCAGGCAAACCTACAACAAAAATTAAATGTAGGAAATTTCTCGATTGTAATAGATTAGGTGTTAACAATTACTCGAAATCTCAGTCAAACAGCATTTATTTTCTTACCAGAAGACAGACGTTTTGCTGCACTCTTGCATCTTCTTCTGGGTAATTCAGGTCTTTCAAAATATAACATTATCTACACAAAATATATTCGTTCTTTACATTGTTTTACATCGTACAAAAATTTATAAACAGCACATACATATCAGTTTGCTCTCAAAAAGAAACAATGTTCTGTGTAGATTTTTGTAAGGAAGCAAAGTAACGTTGATGCAGTAAGAGAATAAATGCTGTTTGACTGAAATTTCGAATAATTTTAAACACCAAATAAATATTAATATGGTGTTAATATATATAATGCAAGCATCAAATATTTTAGTTCGATTTGAACATTTGTTTGCCTACTATTATTACCTATTTAGAACGTTTCATTTCGTATTTTTCGTTTAATAATTTGTTTTTTCTTCTTTTTCATATATAAATAAACACATATTATCAAGAATAATACTAATCTATTTCTTTTATCCATATTTTTTCGGTGAAAAGCACGTGGTCTCACTTTTGTTGCGAACAAGTTTTGACCATCAAAACCGTTATGAGTGTTGTGTTATGTTGTACTTCGCATGCGCGGGTTGCTCGTAGGTTTATTTCAAAACAAAATAACGACCACTAATTTTTAAAACTGATATATTAATTATAATTTAAATGTTAAATTCTGTGCTAATTTGAAGTATCAAACTAAAGCAAAAAGTTTCGCAACTACGTAAGACATTTTTCAAAAAATTAAAATATATTTTTATCCCCAACTTTGTACAATATTTTATGTAGTTAATAGACAATATAACTATAACTAACCATTTTTTTGTCTATATTTCGTCGTTCTATTGATATACGAGCCGAGGTTAATAATAGTTTTACATCTACAAAAAATTTTGACGTAAAATGTGAGAAAAATCTTTGACAACTTTAAAAAATTTCTCAAAAGAAGTTACAAAAGCTTTGGAGCTAAAATGTCTAACGGTACAAATTTTCACTGAGAATACAGGTATTTTAATGACTGCAATATTTATTAAGTTTCGTTTGACAGCCCAACTGGCAGTTATTCGCGCCATTTTCTTACTATTTGTAGCGATAGAAAGAGATAGCCGTTAAAATTAAAAGGTCCATTTCGACTAGTTTAAAATATAGATTTTAAACTTTCAACAACTGAATATATTCAAGTACTCCGCCTTTTAATATTGGGTTGTTGTAAGAATAAATGCTGTTTGATTGTGATTTCGTGTAATATAGGCATGGGCGTAACTAGAAAAATTTTCTGGGGGGTGGCGGGAGACTTAGGCTCTTGAGTTCGAAATGTTAAGCAGACAAGAAATCTCATTTTGTCGCAAGTATGCACTAAAGAATATGTCTTGAAAATCACTGTTTTCCATTCAATTTACAATAAAAAAAAAGTAAATATGTAAATATTTATTAAATCCGAATGTTTTCATGCCGAGTTCGGTGCGGTGGATAATTCCGGACTATTCTATAAATTTCTGGCAATTTAAAAAAACAGTATGTATACATATAAAAAGCCGGTACCTCCTTGATCCCCCCCGTTACGCCAATGAATATAGGGCTGTTGTAAGAATTTTTTGTGACTTCTAAGTACTAAATTTTAAAAGATATGTTCTTTACAGAGCCTCACATTTGAAAATATCACGAAATATCCATTGAATATTTTACACTTAAGTACTGAAATTGAAAATGTCACATGATCTGAAATAGAATGTGACGTCAGAGCACATACATTTTAACAAGTGACTATCGCCTACTTTTATTTATATAAGGGCCGGTATTTCCATTTCCGGATAAAGTTCAGGATAACTATCCGTCAGATAAATGATAAAATATCGCATCGAAATAAAAGCATAAATGAAGTAAATTATATTGAATGTCATTTTTTGATGCGATATATTGTTCATTTATCCGACAGATAAGTTATCCAGCAGTTTATCCGCAGATGGAAATACCGGCCCTTAATAACGTAAACTGTTTTCTTATTGGCTATGAATGACGTACTGTATGTGCTCCGACGTCACAGCAGTGGCGGGTTATTTTTCAAGACTATTTCTGGCTATTTTTTATATTACTACGAAAAATATTTTTTAACATGTGGGACGGATGTAGTATGTAAATCAGATAAACAAAAACAAATTTGTCGAATCAAAAATGTACATTACCTCCGCAATATGAGACGAAAGACTCAACTTTTCCTCCGGAATTTTGTACTTCATGAATACATTCCATTGCGAGTAAATGATCTATACCTGGATCTAACCCTACCTCATTCATGAGAGTAATTCCAGCTTCCACAGCACTGAAATAAATAAATATTTACATTAAACATTACTATTAATTATTAGTTCATTGTTTTTTACCGATCATGTAATGCCTTTACTTCATCATTCGTGTAACTTGCTGTAACTAAATGTGTTTTATTTTGAATACACAATTTCGCAATACCGGCATGTAGTTGATACGGAAGTAGAGATACTACTGCGTCACTACGATTTATTAAATCGTTTAATGAGTCTTCGTTGTCAATCACATTCAGGTATAAACTTTCAACACCTGGATATTTGTGAGCTATTTCATCTGCTTGTTCTTTGAGGGCAGACGCTAAAAAATATTTGAAACTAAGTACAATGTACATACATAAATGTGATTGTATGATCTGAACGACACGAATACCAGGGAATAACAGCCATAAGCGGTTATATTACACCATTACATAATACTTTTAATACTCATTTAATAATTTAATCACAAAATAAAATAGCTATTTATAATTTATACAAGAATTCCGTCACTAATTAATTCGTTTAATTAATAAGTTCCTATCAATATCAAAATAACTTTTACCCATTTTTTGGGAGTGCAAGTCTGCGTTTATACACAGATTTCCGTTAAGAAAAATAGCGAAAATTTTTAATTATTTTTTCGTGAATTGATAATTACAGCTTGATCACCGAGCCGTGAGCTGTGGGGACAAGTAGTGCGCAGAGAGAACGCACTAGAAAGAGACAGGTAGTTACGCGGCTGCTGGCAAGGGATTGAAGTCCCCACCACAATTTGAAGGCAAGGCTACTGCGAATCCAAGCTGGTCAGTCACGTGTAGGCGGTCAAGATGTAGATATTATCGTCTAGTATAAATTCAATTTTTTCTATAGACTTTTAAAAATAAGAGAAATGTATTATAAATTAAATTATTATTTAAAACTGTGGTTCTATTCCAAGAATTCTGATGAAGTATATTAAAGAATGAGTTTAATTAGGACATTGGCGAGATCTCTAAATAAAAAGTGCGAAAAAATATTTTTAAATAAACTGCTAATTAAACCGAGTTGATTTAGGGAAATATGTATGTGTAATTTTATTGTTGGTAATATTGGATTGACATTTATTCAATTATTTAAGACAAAGTTCATGTCAATTTTGATTTATGAACATAAGTAAATGTCATTTAGTACCAACCTTTCAAAACAAAAACAAAAAGTTGCGTATCGAAATGAAGGCTCTTAAGATACGTAATTGGGTTTCGTAATAACCATTAAAAACGTTAATGGCACAATTTAAGTTATTAACACAAACCGTCAAAGTTTATAATGTATTTAATTCAATTTAATTAAAAATTAAAGTACTTGATATTAAAATATTATTCTATCTACTCTTGCGGATAAAGTGCTACTTTAACCACTATTTTAAGTAGATAAATAAAAGCACATTTTAAAAACTGCTACAAAAAAAAATACTTTTTGCTAATGGGCTACTTGCTTGCCATTTTTTATTTAATATTTTTGAAAAGACGATTAATCATTAATTAGCCAGAAAAAAATTAATGAAATATTAATATTTAAATTACCGCCATGTATGACGTAGAATTACGCCGAACCAATGAATGGCCGTACAGCAATACCATCGGTACGTCCAATAGCAACGACATGTGCGGGTAATTTAAACATGACAGATCATCTGTTTGACGTTTGAATAACAGTTTGGAGATTAATATTTTCGTTTTCATTTTAATCTTGTACGAGTATAAGCTAAGTTAAAATCCTGCTTAACAAATCAAAATACGTAATAAAAGTAACAGAAACCACGCAAATTGTAAATAATAAAGATGAGAGACAGTGACAGAAAAATGAACTAATGTCAAAATCAAATTAAAACTCGTACTCGCTCGCCATCTACAGGTTACATTCTTAAATATGCATCCCTTTCTCCAATTCAAAATAATGACATCAAAGAAAATCTTCTTTCTTAATTTATTAAAAAAACAAATATTTTTTTAAAAATAAAACTTATATTTTTACATATCTTTTCAACTTTACTTTAGGTATTTAGTGATAGATATCAGATTTTCAATACCTCGCAAGTAGCTTATTGACATTAAAATATGATTTTATTGTCAGTTGTTAGGCAATAAAGTTTATTTACCGGCAGCAGAGAATGTATGATAGCATGATTTTATTGCTTCGTCTGTTGATAAAATCATTTAAATTTGTTTTTATACAGCACCATTAAACAAAACAAAAATTTTATGTTTTCTAATTATTTCCCGTACTAGTTGGGAATGACCATTTTCCCGGAATCATTTTGTGTTTGAGAATATTTCCCGCACGATTGTAGAA
This sequence comes from Harpalus rubripes, assembly GCA_963082715.1. NCBI lineage: Eukaryota > Metazoa > Arthropoda > Insecta > Coleoptera > Carabidae > Harpalus > Harpalus rubripes. Next base: position 4,454,727 of record OY720448.1, read on the forward strand.
AAAATAATCTACTTACCGACTGTAATTGCAAGATTTTTCTCTCTATGTAAATATTCTACTAATGGAGATGACACAAAACCAGCGCCCAAAACTAATACTTTTTTCTGCATATCTACCTCGTCATTATTGAATTTATTGCGACTAAAAAACAAAATTAGTATAAATTTTAATTTTATTTGTATTAAACTTACTGTTGTTGATGTCTAAGTTCGTGAATATATTCAAAATTTGGAGTTAATTGACCATTACTTGCAATAATAGCCTGAAATCAAACAAATAAAATATTTTTTTAAAATTTAATTTAAAATAACTTACGCCCTGAACTTCTGGCATAAATTTATGTTGATCCAAAGGCTTTTCTGCGTCAGATTGTATAATATTATTTATAAATGGATATAAAAGTTCACCGAAGAAGTCAGTACTCTCTCTAGGAAGTTGTGTTGGCATGTTATCAATACTACAAACTAATACTCCAGGCCCTTTAAAACTAATATTTTATATTTATTTAAATGAATTATAGTTTAATTGTAAAATAATTTTAGATACGTACCTTTTTGTGTCTTTGTTTCTATCTGCATCATATAAACAAAATGGTGTGTCAATTGTTGTACATTCATTCATGAATTCAATACTTCCGCCTGGGTCTGCAGATATATCACATATGGCAAGCATTCTACAAATAGTAAATATTTCACTCATTTTTTTATCAATCAAAATAAAATATTGTGACAAGGCGAGAGCGAGAGCAATAATAAATAATAGTTATTTGTATATCAAGGCCGCGAAATCACTCTTTAGCGTACCGATAGAAAAATTGTCGCCGAGGCCGCTTCTGTTTAGAAATAATTTTCCTATAATTTTGGACAACTTAGCGCTAGCATGATATATGCCAACAACCACAAATATACTAGACAAAATATGCCCTATTCGCAATCGAAATTAACGATAGAGTCAGATAGAGTCGCTGATTTTCGAAACAAGATGGCCGCCATACGATGGGTTTGACATATGACAGTTCACATTGTTCACTGTGTTTCGTTGGCTGTGTTTACAAATCGAGTTTAAAAATTTATTTATATGAAGGCGATAAGTTAAAATATTTAATTATTAATTACTACACTACAAACTCAGCTGTCACTTATTTAATATGACACTTGTACGATTGCTTTTCGTAGTACTGATTTGCGCCACTAGAGGGAATTTTTTATCTACGATTATGAATACCTCCCTGTAGGGCGCGAGCGGACACGTGACTTGAGCAACCTTGAAGTACTTGAAATCAGCTGATATGTGTGCGCGTGTCAATTTGACAAGACTATTGTTTTGACTTATTTTAATTTTGAACTGTTAAAAAATTATTATTTTTAATTTCATGTGTTTTATTTTCTGAAAATTGTAAAATAATAACATTTTAGCAGATCAAAATCAAAATATGTCAAAACATTGGTCTTGTCAAAGTGACATTGTTTTTGTCCAAGTGACATGCGCACACAAATCAGCTGATTAAAATGACTTCAAGGCCGCTCGAGTCACGTGTCTGCTCGCGCCCTATTATTTGTTATGTTCTCGGCTGGACAGAAAGAGACAACTAGAGATAGAGAGATATAAAGTCTACTCTAAAGTTTGTCGAGAGTTGTCTCTACGGTCCTTATACTGTATTTGTGACATTTTGCTCCTTTGTTTAGAAGTTGTGAAGTCGTTCGGGCATCGATTTCAAATTTTGTCAGAATTGGGTTTTCCCTGCCCCAGACCAGTAGAATTTGAAATCTATCTGGAGAAAGAATAGGGGAAATTTCAATTCTGTTAGATTTCAAATTTGAAATCTATCCTAAGAAAGAATTGGAACAATCGCAATTCTGTGAGATTTCAACTTCTGCTGGTCTGGAGCAGTAGAATTCATATTGGGGAAAACACAATTCCGACAGAATTTAAAATTACAAAATCGGGGCTCAGTTTTGTATGTTCAAAGTTTTACAGTTTCATTATTCTCTATAAATCTGCTTTTTTCAAGTGAGTTTTGAAATAAAATGTGCGTAATTCTAAAAACTCTTATTAATTAAAAAACAATTAATTAATACTACCATGACAAATTTACCTACGGGAATTTTGGACTGTATTCATAATCATAACCTGGACCAGGCCCCATTAAATAATCATGGCATTCAATTGATCAATTTAATTTTAGACATTTATTTCAAAATCCGGATTCACCACAAAAATAAATTCAGAAAAAACTACAAATAGAATAATAAGCATGTACACAAAAATAATATTGTTTAAAAATCAATAGAATAATATAAATAATTATATACAATTCTTTTTATCCTTTCCTAATACTAATATCAATTTGTTTCAAACATTTTATAAATGCTTTTCGTTAATAATAATTCAAATGTTTCAAATATAGCATAGTTCATGTTAATAGAACAAGCAGTGACATCTAACGAATACTCCGTGAGGAGACTTAACATATTTCTATCCTTAGTTGTCTCTTTCTGTCCAGCCGGAATCAAAACAAATGCTTCGAAGTTATATCTAGTCTATTTGTGATCGTTGGTTTCAGCGACTCTTGATTTTTTAACTTTAAGTTAAATTTTGTCTGATTTCAAATTCTGTTGGAATTGGGTTTTCCTCACAACGAATTCTACTGCTCCAGACAAGTAGAATTTGAAATGACAGAATTGAGATTTCTCCAATTTTTTCTCCGGATAGATTTCAAATTTTACTGGTTTGGAGCAGTAGAATTTGTAGTGGGGTAAACCCAATTCTGACAGAATTTGAAATCAGACAGAATTTAAAATCGAGGCCCGAACGACTTCACAAGTTCTAAACAAAGGAGCAAAATGTCACAAATAAATTATATGGACCGTAGAGACATCTCTCGACAAACTTTAGAGTAGACTTTATATGTCTCTATCTCTAGTTGTCTCTTTCCGTAAAGCCGAGAACATAACAAATAATAGTGACGTATAGGGCATGTTTTGTCTAGGATATTTGTGGTTGTTGGTTGATTTATGCTATTTTCGTGTGTCGAACGTACCCCATGTGTAGGGTTAGTACGGATTGCGCGCGCAAATTTAAAATTGTAAACATTTGTGTTTCAGAAAATGTATTTATTTAAATGTTTCTGATTTTAAATAATGCAAAACTATATCAATTGTTAAGAAAAGGGTTATTTCGAACAAATAAATGATCACATGAAACAATTTCTGATCGAAATAATGTAAACAGTGTCACTTGAATCGTATATAAAATTTTGTACAAGTACAGAAACAAGCTCTATTTTGTTATCAAAAATTAACCTTCTTCTATAACCCAGTGCCGTAACTAGGGCGTGGCAAAGATGGCACACGCCACGGGCGTAAAATTTTAATCATTTATATGGTTTTAGATCAAATATATTTAAAATCTATTTTCTAAATTTAACAAATCTACAGATAGGCCAGTCGCCAAGGTGTTTATTGTGGAAATAATTGGTGACAAGCTGGCGTAAATTTTATTCTCTATATTGGGACCTCCAAAAAGACATACTAATTTTGCACACTCTAGCGACCCCGGATTTTGCCGCAATCTTAGGTGAAAGGTGCAAAAAATGAGATTTTGGCCATTTTTTCCTAAATCCATAAAACGATTCTTACATTTTTTGCCTAGGATGATCTCTCAGAGTCATGTTAAAATATAGTTAACCAGAATAACAATATATGACAGAAATTTAAATTACTCAAAAAATAAACAATATTAGCTATTTAAAAACCATTTAAGCCATTCAGTATTGTAGAGAATTGCATATAGTTTGAATTCTCGGATTGGCTGAAATTGGAGACATGAGACACGTTTACCCAATGTTATTTTGGCTACTTAAAACTGACACTGATGCGAGCGCCATCTGCTAAATGGCCTAAATGGAACAGAGTATAGACGATTTTTGCCGATGAGCGGTTCGCGAGTTACTAATAACTTATATGAAATTTCTCTAAAATTCGACACATATTAAATACGTAATATTGTATATCTTTAATAGTGTCAAAATTTAAATGAAAATATGAGAACTAAGCCAATTTGCAGATGTTTTAAATTTTAGAAAATTTTGTTAGTAACTCGTAAACCGCTCATCAGAACTTTATTTTGTTTTTATTTTCTTGAAATAGGGGCGCAATTTTTTTTTTGTCACAGGCGCTCAAAGCCCTAGTTACGGCTCTATCTATAATCTCAGATTTAAATGTTAAAATCATATACAGATATGACGCGTTCGTAAAAGCTTCGATAATCGGATGGATCTGATACATCTCTGTCGTCATCGAACAAATCCATCGGATAGCTCCGACTGACTACGAAAACGCCTAATAATAATAAGTTTAGTGTAATTGTAAAATTAAGTAATGTAATAATCATGTAAATAAAGTTATTTTGTAAGTATTAGTGTCCATATATGTGTGTGTTCCTCCTCAATAAAGTAGTGGTCGTCAAATCATCGACCACCAGTTAGTTGGTAAAAAATATAATAATTTTTACCTGTGTGGTAGAGCAGGTGCTCCAACAGACGTTGGCAACCACGGCGTGTAAGCAGGCCTTAACAAATGTTTAGCATCAGGAATAGTTAATAATTTAGGACTGCCAACAGCCCAATAAATACCATTAATGATTACAGATGCATATGGAGCAATCTTAAACCAAATAGTACTATATCACCTATAATAGTTTATAGTTTTTAATGTACATACATTTTGACTAAAAGTTGAAATATATCTCTCAGGATGTTCGTCATATTCTTGCGCGTCATATCCGCCGCCATTTTTCCTTTCCAGGTGATGTCTTCGTCGGACTTGACATCCATAAACTTTATTTAAATCTAGTTTTGAAATAATTTAATAAATTATTCTTTAAAATTATATTATTATGGCACAATTGCATAAAACAAAACAATGTTTACTTTAATCACGTTGTTAACCACACCCAAATAGATATATGATTAACTAACAACGTTTTATGCAACTGGTCTTAAGTATTTTAAATATCTTACTTCCATGTTCTGCAACTTTCTTTAACATTTCCGGGGGAACGTATTCGTAAGGGAGTTCTTGAAATACTTCTTGGGCGCCCTACAACAATTGTGACAAGTCGAGTATAGAATAATAAGCAAATAACCTTATTATAAACTTCTAAATTATAATTTCAAGATAACTTTTCCAACATGGGGATCTCGAGAACTATAAGAGACACGAAGTCGATTAAATTAGACAAAAGTTGCCCCATCAGGAGACCATTTTAATGGTGTTTTGTTATTTGAGAATAAATACATAGGTCACTGATATAGGCGAAAATGTAAATTTTGCTGTTTTTTATTTTTGCAAATATCCAAATGTAAACTGGACTTTAATTTGCACATCTTAAAGGCACTTTTATGTTCTTTCGAATGGCAAAGCTCAAATTTATTTATCACTATTTGTTTTTGAGTTATGATGTCAAAGTTTTAATTATTACATGGACGCCATATTAGAAAAATAACACTATTCAAAAGAGATTATTTTAAATTTCCAAGCATGTGTAATTTGTCTATTTTCATTTGTTTCAAACACCGAAAATACAACAATTTCTATATTTATATGTTAATAAAATTGGTAGTTGCAATGAAGAAAATGAAATCATCAGTCAGGGATTACCATTTGGATAATTTTAAGTTTATAATATTCATATTCTTTAATATTTCTAACATACACTGCATTGAAACATTTTTTAAATTTCGTTATAAATGTCATTGCTTACTATAACGTCTAAATAAAAATATTAAGACTATAAAATTTTGAGAACTAATTAAAGAAATGATCAATGAAAATAATCAAATTGATATTTCCAATTGTGTTTTTCAATTGTTTCATTGCAACCTGTAAATTTAGAAATTGTAGTATTTTCGGTGTTTGAAACAAATGAAAATAGACAAATTATACATGACTGGAAAGCTAAAAAAAATCTCTTTTCAATTGTGCAACCTTCCATATAAAAATTAAAACTTTGACATCATACCTCGAAATCTAATAACAAAACACCATTAAAATAGTTTCCTAATGGGACAACTTTTGTCTAATTTAACCGACATCGTATCCCTTATAGTTCTCGAGATCCCCATGTTGGAAAAGTTATTCTGGACACGCTGTTGACACTCTATTTGTCTTTGTAAGTCCAAATTCTGTTTGGTAATAATTATCATTTTTCTATAACCAGGTGTCTATAAGTCTAAGTTATTGCAGGCCAACGTGTAGGGTTAGGCAGGCTTAGTTTATTTCACATTTCGAAAAGACATGTAAAGTTTGAGAATTCGCCTTAAAGATGCGACATCGGCATCTTTTATAGGTTTAAATAATTAGTTAATTTGTTTAAATGTAAATAATAATGTAAATAAAGATTGTGTATTCCTCCTCAATAAAGTGGTCGTCAATCCTCCAGCACCAGTTAATGAATAGTGTCATGGTCATCGTTGGTAAAGCAGTAAGAGCGTCAACATCATAATTTCAATAGACCCCCCCCCCACACAATAATTAAAATAAGATAAACATGCCCTACATAATTTGAATTTACAATTTCGGAGACATTGTCGTTTTATTGAAAGCGCAAGCATCACGCGACTAGCTGACCGGCTAATGTCGTCTACAATATCTTATAAGATTTGGATTGAACAAAACTTTTGGTGGTAAATTCAAAAATGCCCGAAATTAGAGTAAATAGCTTATTTAAATAAGTATTAAAATTACACATACTTGAGAAACATTTCCCGAACCAGAAAAAACGAAGGTAAGTGGACCAATACTTCTGGGCATTAAACCTAAAGCAATTTCATATCCTGCATCTCTAATTGCTTGGCGCGCCATGGATGAATTTCTATAATTGTGTGATGGTCCAATGTGCTAAAAATATATACAAAAAATAATATCATCTGTATACGTATATTTGTTTTATGGATCCTTAAGACTTTCAAATATGTTTTATTTTGCTTACCATGAAAGGAGTGTGATGTCCCAAAGCTAATAATCTCAACCCTAATCCATGAAGAATATTTACCGTTCCAGCAACTCCGGCATATTTACCAAAAGCTACAATTCTTTGGCCACTTTCATCCATCAATTTTTCGTAGTCTATCAGACGAATATTCTATAAATAAAATAAATAAATATAAATATATCATCACGGCATAATATCCATTGCTTTGTTCGCAGATATCGGTAATGATGATGACATATTTGCCCTATACTGCCCTCTGCACTGATGTTTATCCAGTGGCGTTGACATTCAAATCAAATTATTATATTATGGTTTACGTCAAGTCTATATTTTTGTTTTATTCAAAAACGTAGATGAAGAAGATAAAACTTTGAGAAAAGCATTATTTAAAAAGAAACAAAATGTTCAAATAAAATACATTTATTTTTTCAGTTAAAATGTACCCATAAAGTTATTTGTATATCAAGGCCGCGGAATCACTCTTCAGCGTACCGAGAGAAGAATTGTTGCGGCCGAGGCAAGACAATCTCGAGGGCTTTAAAGGATTTCGCGGATAATATATGTAATTACAAATTTTATTAATTTTAAACAGTCTCATTGTAAATAGAAAGTTAGCTTTCAAGGTGGCTATGGGATTGACATTTGATAAACAAAACCATGCAATTCTCAAGTGTCAAAGTGAATGTTTACCTAATTTCGCGGCCGCTACCATAACAACGGTCGCGAAATCCAATTTCGCGGCCTGTACAGCGGCTGCGAAATGCTTATTTCGCGTCCGGTTGCACAAAAATCTTAAATAACCTATTATTCACGAAAGATGACTATTCAAGGTCATTTGTGAGCCGTCTGATATAATATTACTTGCAGATAACTTCATTGCATTTCGTTTACATAGGCGTGCAACATGAAATATTTATGGACACATTTTAACTGAAAAAATAAGAATAATTAATTTGAAAATTATGTTTCTTTCTAAATAATGCCTTTCTGAAAGATTTATGTTCTTCATTTATATTTTTGAAAAATACGAAAACATAGACTTAACTTATAAACCAAGGAATAATAATTTGATTTAAACGTCAACGCCACTGGGTAAATGTTAGCACAGAGAGCAGTGCAGTAGATAATTAGGTATCTGTAATTCTACGACATATGTCATTACTATTTATAGTGTGTTAGAACATAATGCCACTATTTACGTATATCTGTCACACCACATAAATGAAATAGACATAGGTCAAATAATATTTCTCTTTCTAATACAAAATGTTGCTAAGCTACTGCTATAAAGTGATGTGTATTCTTTCTTTGAACAAATGGCCTTGAATAGTCATCTTTCGTGAATAATAGTGTAGTCATCTTTCGTGAATAATACTATATGTATATAATTTTGAGTATGAAAATACATATATCAAGTGAGATATGAATTTTTAAAAAATTCATCGAAATATTGACATCCGCAGCGAACTTCAGTGCATAAGCACACAGGTTCATAGACAGCTGCTTTTAGAGAAAAAAATGTCTTTTGTGCGAGTAATAATTATATCTATACTTGTTTATGAATTTTGTGTATCGTAAATGATAATAATATTAAAATTAATAACATTTAAATATTATTTAGGTAGATGTTTTTTGAGCGGGTATTAATATTCCACATTTTTAGGTTGGGTAGTACAACTTCTACTGCACCGATTTGTTTTTTCTCTAAACGCACGGACTCTACTTGCCTAATTACAATTTTTGAAGAAGAAAACGTAGGTAAACAAACAAATATCAGAAGGACACGTAATAATTAACACAAACAAAGTGAATAAAATACACGCTCGTAGCGACTACTAGTGCCATCTGTGTTTCTAACGGCATATATTCAATCTGAAATGAGTAAAAACCACGCAAAAGCAGATCGAAAAGACGTTACAGTTTTCAAGGACGTTTCTAAATATGTAAAGAAATTAAATTTTCTAACATCAAATTATGAATGAAAACTTTTCCCTAAACGTGTTTTACTGTATTTTTTTACTATATGTCCATATAAAACCATATAAAAAAGTTACAATTTTGCATAAATTTCATAACACCGGAATACCCCATTAGGGGCAGATTTTACATATGTATAATCATATCTCCACAAAATATGAAATAAGTTCCTGCAATAATTCGTAATAAATAGATTAATACCTTTTCCAAAATTCCATCTAACAAAACCATGTTGGACTCTTGTCCTTTGATGGTATGTGAAAACATGCAGTATGTCTTATTTGGAATTAGTTGATCTACGGGCACTTGTTTTACTCCGAAGATTACAGATGCTTCCGAGATATCTTCTTGGATAATAGCTCCTGCATTGAGATAGGCCTACAGAATAATACACAATTTCTATTAATAATATTTAAAAAAGAAACACATTATCTCAAAAAATATTATTAAAAGATTTCATCATTTAAACAAAAAAAGGAAACAACTAAGTTTCTCGGAAATTTTTAATCTATAAAGTGTTAATGAGGCGTGGAACCTAAAAACTATGCATGATATCCGAATGTTATTATTTTTTTATGTTCCTCTAAGTTGTTTAATCCAACGGAATAAGCCGTGAACAGACACGTGATTCGAGCGGACTTGAAGTGCTAGGAATCAGCTGATTTGTGTGAGCTAAATATATTTTGACTTTGAATACGTGGAAGAAGAACGAACTAAATAATTCCAATGAAGAAGTTACATTAAAAATTGTTTTTTTTCTCGTTGTTAAGTACTCGAAAATATAGCATGGTCAATGTCCATGCTTACAGAAAAGAGTATTTTCGATCACATGTAAAATTAAAGCACAAGTATAGCGAGTGCATTAAACACTCGATAGAAAGCTACCACTTTTCTTTACGTATTAAATCATCTACAATTCTTACTTGCATAGGATATGCTCGCCTATTACTGGGTTGAACAATAACTTTAATTTTTTCTTTGGCCACCAATCTTTTTACATTTGCAGGTGATAATGGAGCTCTCCTTTCCCAAACGCTTTGGTCTTCCCTTCGAACTGCGATAATTTTCTCCGATTTCGTTCCCTGTAAAATATTAAAATAACATATACTCCGTTTTAACTATAGAGCGTTAGGTGAGGTAGGGCTAAAGATTCTAGCTCTCTGATTGGCTCAAACGTGAGCCGAGTTTACACAGTACAATCTTTGACGTGAAATTTAAATTTGCTTGACAACTGTATCAATTATTTTGCCGTCTGACAAAATATATAAATGTCAACAAAGTTAATTAATAGTACACGATTTATTACATATAATCAATTTCTGTTCAGTTCTGTGTGTTTGTTTTTTTCATTTATATAATTTTCATAGTGTTTTGTCGTTATATTTCATATCACATAGTTTTCATTGTGCGCGTTTTCTTTGATTTTAGTTCGTTAGTTTTGTTATTGTTCTCTTCGTTAATATTATGGAGAAAAATCATGAACCTGACTCTGCTAATGTTTTAAAATATCCAAAAGCAAAGGCCTTCCGAAGCGGGCAAAAAGTGGCGTATAATTTATACTGCACATATCGTGCCACGAATGCATATTCCAAATTAGAAAGTGCCCAAATTGTGGCATCAGAACTTTTTTTTGATCAAAAAAAGCCAACTTAGGACATGTTCTAAATATCAAGGTCATTTACTTCAAATTTTAGTTACTTCGAAGGATTATTTCATCCTATACTTTGACATGTGCTTGTAGGGCCCCACAAGGTTGCCAAGTATACAGCTTGTGTAACTTGTCTGTGTTGTCAAATCAATTTAAGCGTAAAATTAATAAATAAAATTGTAAAACTATTTATTATTAATGAATATCAGCACAAACTTAATTTTTAAAATATTTTATATAAAATAGAGCGATTAGTGCTGCCATCTACGATACAAAGATTTCTTGACGCGCTAAATTTGCGGAAATTATCAGTTCATGTTGAATGCTCTATTTTTATAAAAATTAATTTAAAAATTAAGTTTAATGTGCCAGACAATAAAACAACATGATATTCATTAATAATAACTAGTTTTACAATTTTATTTATTAATTTTACGCTTAAATTGATTTGGCAACACAGACAAGTTACACAAGCTGTATACTTGGCACCCTTGTGGGGCCCTACAAGCACTTGTCAAAGCCACGCGCCTGCTCGCGCCTCATAGACTTAGCGTTCCGTTGCTATGCAAAGTTGCTCATTGCTACGGGGAGGCGCTAATTTTGATTACTGTGCAACCACAAACTAATGGCGTATTCATGACATGCCTGGCATATTTTTACAGTGAGCGGACTCTACATGCACTGTATTTTATAATGCAGGCATAAAGATTTTTTGATATATTTCATATTTGTTTTTATTTTGACTAAATTACACAGTATTTTCAGTAAAGAAAAATGAACGCGCAATATTAAAACTCACACTAGAGAGTTAAACGACAAATGCGCAGATGAAATGTCAAACCAAAATAAAATGTAGCCCACTGATAAGCAAATAATGTTCATATAATTTGAACGTGTAAAGCGTAACCATTTGATCAAAAATTATGTTGTATATTTCGGAAATGCTTATGATAGATTCACATTAACAAGTATTTTAATGAAAAAAGTGCACTGTTTTAATGGACACAAAAAGTAATATTTTTAAATACTTGAATACTTACAAAATGCCTATTTGCGTGCAAATTGCCAATTTTTAACCCGTTTAATATACTTCGTGACATTTTAAAAAATAATTAGAGTTTATAGAACTACATCTATCGAATGTATAAATTATACTGAACTACACTAACAAATATTGTGAAACTTGGGATCCTCATTGACAAATACCGCGATAAAATTCTCTCCCCCCCCCCCTTTAAATTAAAATATATAAGAATCTAAATTTACATCAAAAATAATAATCATTAATTGACTTATTCGCAATGAACAAACAAAATTTATTATCGTTGACCTCTGTTGACCATAAAATGATAATGACATCTTGTTGTTGAAAAAGAAAACTGATGTTTTTATTATTATAATCACGATAGGTCGTACTGTTGTCAAGAATAAATGCATAGACACACCTATTTTATTGCTACCAACCCTAATCAGTATGAAAACTTTTTGAAACTTTTTTCCATGACCTTGTATCTACTCTATATAAACTTAAAATACACCACAAAAACATTTTCAGAATGGGTGCAAAGACGTATTTTTTATCAGTTTTGGTTTTACTTTCAGTTATAATTACATTAGATAATGTCACTAAGGTAATTATATTAACTGTTATACAGTGTTTCATAATTATGGGTACTAATAAGGGCATATAGTACATGCGTCCGATCTTCAATAGTTTCCGAGATATAAGCCAGTGAAAAATGAGTATTTACGGGATTTACCTCTGCTATTTAGAAAACTAAGTTACCACTTCGATTACTTTAGTTCTTCTTTTGTTTTAAAAGAAACAATATCAAATAATGGGGTATTCTAATAATTTTTTTATATTTTGCGTTCATAATGAAGTCATTATGATACGCAATTGCGTATCGTAATGACCTTAATTTCGATACGCAATTTTTTGTTTTAAACGGTTGGTACTAGATGACGTTTCTTAAACCCATTTTTACCTAATTTATTTTTAGTTAATTGACATTTCATTTTAATAATATAATGTCGAAATTATTATTATTATTTTTATTTAGGGAAGATTATTTACATGAAAATGTACAAATGGTTACAAAATCACAAATTGAATAAGTAAATGTTATTATAGAAGGCGCAAAATATAAAAAATAGTATAAAGAACTCATTTTATAAGACTTTCTTTCGCAGTTGTCAATTAGAAAACTCGCTAAAGCTCGTTTTCTAAATTTTGACGCGTGCGAAAAAAACATGTCTTATAAAACACGTTCTTTAATATACTATTATTTTACTAATTTATGGCTGTATGTTTAGTCTAATAGTTTGGCATAATCACGTTTAAGAGTGTAAGAGAAATTTACCCAACGATCACAAATACACTAGATATAACTTCATAGCATTTGTTTTGTTTTCCGCTGGACAGAAAGACACAACTAAGGATAGAGATATGTAAAGTCCCCTCACGGAATATTCGCTAGATGTCACTGCTTGTTCTATTAACATGAACTGTACTGTATTTGAAACATTTGAATTATTATTAACGAAAACCAATTATAAAATGCATGAAACAAATTGTTATTAGTATTAAGAAAAATTAAAAAGAATTGTATATAATTATTTATTTTATTCCATTGATTTTTAAACAATGTTGTTTTTATATACTTGCTTCTTATTCTATTTGTAGTTTTTTCTAAATTTATTTTTGTTTCATAGTGGATCAGGATTTTCAAATAAATGTCTAAAATTAAATTGAGCAACTGAATACCATGATTATTTAATGGATCGTGATCCAGGATATCGTTATGAATTCAGTCCGACCCTAATTACCGTAGGTAAATTTCTCATGGTAGTATTAATTAATTGTTTTTTTAATTATTAAGAGTTTTTAGAATGATGTACATTTTATTTCAAAATTTGAAAAAGGCAGATTTATAGAGAACAATGAAACCATAAAACTTAGAACAAGCGACCCTCGATTTTTAACTTAAAGTTAAATTCTGTCTGATTTCAAATTCTGTTGGAATTGGGTTTTCGCCACAACGAATTCTACTGCTCCAGACCAGTAGAATTTGAAATGACAGAATTGAGATTTCCCCGATTCTTTCTCCGGATAGATTTCAAATTCTACTGGTCTGGAGCAATAGAATTTGTAGTGGGGTAAACCGAATTCTGACAGAATAAAGTTACAAAATCGTGGCCTGAACGACTTCGCAATTTCCAAACAAAGGAGCAAAATGTCACAAATACATTATATGGACCGTAGAGACATCTCTCGACAAACTTTAGAGTAGACTTTATATATCTATCTTTAGTTGTATCTTTCCGTCCAGCCGAGAACATAACAAACAATAGTGACGTATAGGGCACGTTTTGTCTAGTATATTTGTCGTCGTTGAATTTACCCTTATGGACTGTTACAATAATTTACTATTAGAAATTTAGAAAAATATTTCATATTAACGTATGTCCCAAAAGTTTTGTCACAAAATATAACTCTATGAAAAAAATAAAAAATATCGTGTTGGCTTTGCAAACAAAAGTTCAGTTACCGAAATCGATTGCGTTGTAATGGCTTATAAATTAGATCTTAGAAAAAGCGTTTATAATTTAGTTGGGCAGATGCCTAAAGTTCAAATCAAAATGTGTCGCGGAGAACCATATATCGTGCGATAGCAGAATGTGAGCAAGGTATACCTTCTTCCGAAAAGTGGAAGACCTAAAGTGTTAACTGAACATAGAGCAAACCAGTTAGTCGAAAGTGCCAATAATAAAATTGGACAGTCAATGAGACGACTTTCACGGCGTTACGGTGTTTCCAAGAATACAATATCCAGAGAACTGAAGAGAGAAGGTATAGAATACCGCAAAAGAAAGAAATGTCCTAAATATACGCCCAATCAGTTAGCTAGAATATCAAGATACCGTGCTTTAGGGCGCACTCATTTTGCAAATAATAAAGTCATCGTCATAGATGATGAAAAGTACTTTACTTTAAGTAATTCCGAAATTAAAGGAAACGACGATTTTTACACGGACAATGTAGAAGAATGTCCAGACGACATAAAATACAAGCCAAAGGCCAAATTTGCTGATAAAGTTTTAGTTTGGCGCGGGATATCAATTGATGGGATTTCCAGACCTTATACGAGTTAGAGGCGAAGCTGTGGACAGTCAAAGTTATATTAACAATTGCTTAACAAAATTGATTAATTTTATCCACAAGAATCATGCTCAAGATGATATTATGTTTTGGCCGGACTTGGCTTCCTGCCATTATGCACGCGAAACTCAAAATTGGCTGAATGCTCACAACATACCTTTTGTGCCAAAAAATGACAACCCCCCAAATTTACCACAGGCTCGGCCAATTGAAGATTTCTGGGCCATTTTGTCTCGAAAAGTGTATGATGGAGGTTGGGAAGCCGAAAACGAGCAACAATTAAGACGGCGGATTTATAGAAAAATTCGAGAGAATGATGTTGCAACTGTCCAAGTCTTGATGCGAGATGTTTCCAGAAGACTGCGTATTGTTGAAGACTATGGATCTTTACATTTAATTTAAAATACATTTTTTGTTGTTTATAAAGCTGTTAATTATATCTGTTCTGAAAAATTGCCGTAAACCCATTATTACTTTTTAAAATATTTTAAACAAATTTGTGACAAAACTTTTAGGACATACGTTATTATATTTTTATAGTCTATCTTTATCAACTTTTCTTCTATTCTAAAACAAATGGCCTCTTTCTCGGAAACAGCTGAAGATCAGACCTATGAAATTATCACAAATATTCCGAATGTTATTAAGGCGCAAGATGAAGAACCTTCTGAAGAAGTTGAGGTTTCGGAATCAGTTGTTGAAGAAGAACCAGCTCCTCTAGAGCCCCCAGCACCTCCTAAGCCTGAACCAAAGAAGGGCCCCAAATTAAACGCAAAACAAGTGTTAATGCTGAATCAAATAATCGGCGCTTTTACCTTAGATGGAGTAGAAAACCAATTATGTAAAAATCACACCGCAAGATATAAAGAAGGACTCAGAAATTTTGAACCGTGGGCCATAAAAAGTTACAGAATTTTAAATATATTTGTAGATATAAATCCTAATATTTTATTTATTTAGTGTTTGACGCATCTTCAAAATTACAACCCGGAGTTCTGATAGGAAATACGGGAGAATTTGGTTCTTTTGAAGAATGTCTACAAATTGAAACAACTTCGGATTATGGGCCAATAAGAGGCCAAATGTGCACACTTGAATTAATACCTGGTGATAGTCTCACACGATCTATTTTGAAAATTAGTAAACTGCCTTTAGAAGTAAGTTGGTTGGTAACAAACAGGGCCTGTTTAGAATAATAGTGTCTGTTTACGCAAAAAAACACGATTTTGTAATGTTCCTAAATTAAAATTAAAGTATAAGTAACCTAAAACAGTGCACATTATCTCACTTGCTTTTACAGCACAGTAATGCCAACGCTAGGAATGTATATACCAACTGTTGAAAGTTAAAAGACATACACTTTCTGTGACCAAATTAAATTCGCAAAGTCTATTTTTTTATTGATCGTAGAAAAAGGTATAAACAATTATTTTTTGATATTTTTTCCAACCAACGAAATGTTTCATTCTGTGTCACGTGTCTGCGTTTTAACCAATCCTGTCATTATTATACTGAGAATAAAGCTCTAGAGATTATTCCCGGGAATAATCTCTCTAGCTTTTGTTTTTGTTGACATATGTCAGATAGTAATCAACACATATGAAATAAACCAAAAAATTATAGAAACCACTTCTAGAAATCCCATAATTAGTAATAATATCTTTTGATTATTTATTTTGCATTGTCACAATGAGGTCATGCAAGAAAAAATTGTTCGTTTTTTTGTTTAAATTAAATAAGCATGGTCTAATTTACCGATCTGTATGAATAAATTATTTTTTATTTACATTTTTTGTTGAATAAAATCGTTTTAAAGTATGACATTTTTAAAAAGTTGCAAAAAACCAGCCATGTTGTGACGTCCGCGTTTCACATTGCAAGTTCAGACTCATTTCATACAATCTTATTATATTGACACAGAATTTCTAAAAGAAAAAAATATATAGACTATAAATTGAGAATTACATATCCAAATATTTGATAGAAATGCTATAATATATTAATATAAAATCATTCTATTCATTTTTATAAATATAATTTTCATTTGACCTGAAGTTATCCAGGTATCACTCAGCTGCTGATCATTAGTCATTCGTTTTTACTTTTTCGTCTGATTAACATTTGTCTATGTTGTTCGTTGTGTATTCTTAGAATTTCATTATTGTTACTTTGTTGCGTATCAAATCTGTATTTTTCAAACAGTAACTGTTTTTCGAGTTGTGTTTTTTGTATCACGCGGTACTATTAAAAATATTTTCCCACTATTTTCACTAGTATTTTGGCACGATGGCACATAACAGTGTTTCACCGATATGTTTACTTTCGTAAATTTCAAGTTATTTTTAAATGTCACTTTGACGTTTAACCTAATGTGACAATCAAAATGGCTGCGTTAATGAAACGCTGACGTCACTGGGCAAGGGACGAGGGGGAGAGTATTAGTCTGATTTCTGAATTACTCGAAATGACTGAACGTGTTGAACAAAGATGCTGCATCAAATTTTGTTAAAACAAATACGACCCGGAAACAAAAGCACTGTCATCGCAATAGAAGCATCCCTCGGGCACATATTATATTTATAAAAAATATGTATAAAAATGTAGTTAGAACACTACTATTTTAAGCAGGCGATAAAATTATAAAAAAGCAAAAACTATTTTATCCTTATCGGTATACATTATGTCAACATCTAAATAGTTACTTTAATATTTTTTTATCTCATTATTAATATATAAATTAATGCTTCAAAATCATAACAAAAAATTGCAACATGATCCGAGTAAAAAAAAAACGCGCACATATTTTTTTTCTTTTGTAGAGTTTCGATAAAATTATTTCAACACTCAAATTCAATACTTTATGGTCCGTCTGCGTCCCGGATTCCTGTCCAACGAGTGATGTTGAAAGGCATTTTAATAGGACTTTAAAAGGAGTTACAGAAGGTTTAGATGTAACGTTATCTCTTGCAGATGATGGGTGTGCTTCATACAAAACCCAAAAACCACTTACAAAAGTTCAGTGGATTACAATGTAAATCAATTACACGTTATTTTAACAAATGTTCACTGTATTTAATTTTTCAGAATATTTTTAGGCTCAATTGCAGCTATCGTAGTTGTTTGCACAATATATGATGTTGTTAAGACAATCAAACATGAAAGTAAGTAATAAAAATAGTTATTTTTTCAATATTTTTATTATGTAATGATGTAAAACATATACATGGTTAAATTCAGAATAAAAATTGATATGGCCAGCACATTACCTTCCGTCTGTTCTATGTATTTTTTATAAATGTCACACAGAAAATTCCTTGCAAAAGATTCTATTTCTTGTTGTATGTATTTTATATAAATTCTGTACAGAAAGTTTCTAGTAAAAGATCATATATTTCCAGTAATATTATAACACAAACATACTGTCAACTGCACTTGACACTGACTCCTTTCAATCAGAATTTGCTTAATATAACAGCTGTTTCCAGAGTTATAGCATAGCTGGCTAATATATATTTAATTTCTTTATAATTTTTTAACTCTATATCCATTTAATATGAAGTATAAAATGCAATCAAATCGTATTATAGAGAATAAAATATTCTTTAATAATTATAATAACATTAAATGTGAAAAAATATATTTACTACCGTTTTTTCAAGAAAAACTGTTAAAATCAAATGAGGGTACTTCCGGTTGACCAATTATAACCAAAATCTAATCAGATCTTCATTTAGATGTAACGAAGAAGAATACGAAAGAATTATAATTTTTCGAATTGTAGTATTAGAGTTATCGCATTTGAAAACACACACACACACACACACACACAGAGAGAGAGAGAGAGAAAGATAGAGAGAGAGACGCACAGAGACCCACACACACACAGAGAGAGAGAAAAAGAGAGAGAGACGCATAGAGACCCACACACACACGTACATACGCACACACACACACACACACACACACACACACACACACACACACAGAGAGAGAGAGAGAGAGAGAGAGAGAGAGAAAGAGAGACGCACAGAGACCCACGCACACACACAGACACACACACACACACACACACACACACAGAGAGAGAGAGAGACGCACAGAGGCCCACGCGCACACACACACATACACACGCACATACGCACACACACACACATACAGAGAGAGAGGGAGAGCGAGAGAGACGCACAGAGACCCACACACACACACACACACAGAGAGAGAGAGAGAGAAAGACGCACAGAGGCCCACGCACACACACACATACGCACGCACACAAACGCGCACGTGCTCACACATACAGACGCACACACACACACAGAGAGAGAGAAACACGCACACACACAGAGAGAGAGAGAGACGCACACTCACATACGCACGCACACACACGCGCGCGGGCGCACACACACACGACAGTAAAATCGTATTCTAGGGACCCTAAAACGTGCTTATTCATCAAAAACTCACAACCGATTTTTTTGACCAGACAATACCTTCCTTACCTAAAGGTGACGGAAGGTAAAAATTGGTATAGAACCCCACGTTTTTATTTAATGTTATTTTTTATTTGTAGAACAAAGAAACGACGTTCTCATGGCATTTTCTGCCTATAAAAACTCCAAAATAATATTCTCTGATAATAGTGAAGCCGGGGGAACAGAATTGGATTGTCTGAACGGAGTACGATCTCTCAGTATGAGCTGGGTATTACTTGGTCATCGATATTTGATCACTATGTTTGTCCCAGTCGTCAATGGATTAGATGTTTTAAATGTAGTAAATCATATTATTTTAAAAATAATTCGCTATATGAAAATATTATTTCAGTGGACACAAAAACTTGTCAGTACTACGGTCACTGGTGGAACTGTTTCCGTCGATTCATTTTTTATGGTTAGTGGATTATTAGTTTCGTATTTATTTTTTGGCGCGATGAATAAGGGAATGCATTTTAATTTGCCACTGTTTTATCTGCATCGATATTTGAGGCAAGTTAGAAATTATTTATTTTTACAATTCATCCTGTACATTATTTATTTTTCAGAGTAACTCCTGTCTTAGCAATAGTAATCCTAATGTATGCACAAATGGTAGAACTAATTGGTTCAGGACCAAAGTGGAATAATATAGTGGCATCTTTGAGAGATCCTTGTCGAAGTTATTGGTGGTCGTGTATGCTGCACATACAAAACTACATCAATCCTGATAATATAGTAAATATCATCACATAGTTATACGTATAGCTGGCTCGCGTTTAGTTGATACTGGACCTGCGCATAGTGTTGCCGCCAGGTGTTAAAAAATTGTACTTGATGACAGTTTAAAATTGTACTTGGGTCCAAGTGTACTGACGCGGGAAATTTGAAAGAAAATTGTCAAAAAAATAATTCTTTCGGGTATTAAAAAAACATTTTTTTATATCCTAAATAAATAATTTAGAGTCATCTAAGATTTATTATTGAATTACTTGTCCATTTTCTTGCTTTTTACATTAACAAATTCAGCAGCAAGGATATGATGACAGAAGCAAAAAAGCGGAAAACAGAAAGAGTTCACTTCATTTACCAACTACCAACTAACTATACTCTGGGCCCTATTCTGTAACTCGGTGGTTAATTTTTAACCACTGGTTAAAAATTTTATCCAATAGTTATTGATTAGACAACTAAAAATCCCTTTTTTTGTTATGTCAACATATTTGATTGGTTAAAAAAATTAACCAGTGGTTAAATATTAACCACTGAGATACAGAATAGGCCCCTCTATCCGTTTTAACTATAGACTAGATGGCGTTTCGAGCGCGGCCGTTTTTACATGTATTAAATAAAAAATTCAAATTTTGGCGCCATTCCTGGATTTAAAAATTCTTTCTAATTGACATTTTTTCAGTAATTTTGTGTTGTACGTACATGTGCTAATCTATTTTGTGTTTTTTATGCATATATTTACTTATAATCTCCGTACCTTTCTCTACATTTCGGCGAAAGGGGCATGCATAAATGAAAACCACATTATATAAATAAATTTTAAAGAAAACAACGTAAAATAAAAATATAATTCACCTTTGAAATATATATATATATTTATACTCTAAAATACATACATTATTTGTATAAACTATATACATCGTTAAATATGAACTAAATAATGTTCTAAACTAATTTCTTTGTTCCTGGGGTGATCCGAATGACCCTTTTTCCTCATGTTCTTTTATAGTTTTCCAAATATTACATCGTCATATGCCCAGTTCTGATGCCACAATTTGGACACTTTCTAAGAAGGAATATGCATTCGTGGCACAATATGTGCAGTATAAATTATACGCCACTTTTTTTGCCCGCTTCGGAAGGCCTTTCCTTTTGGATATTTTAAAACATTGGCAGAGCCAAGTGCAGGATTTTTATCCATAATATTAACGAAGAGAACAATAACAAAATTAACGAAAGACTAACTAAAAACTAAGAAAACGCGCACAATGAAATCTATGTAATACGAAATATAACGACAAAACACTATGAAAATTATATAAACGAAAAACACAAACAAACAGAACTGAACAGAAACTGATATGTAATAAATCGTATACTATTAACTTTGTTGACATTTATATATTTTATGTCAGACGGCAAAATAATTGATACAGTTGTCAAGCAAATTTAAATTTCGCCTCAATTATTTTACTGTGTAAACTCGGTTCACTTTTGAACCAATCAGAGAGCTAGAATCTTAAGCCCTATCTCACCCAACGCTCTATAGTTAAAACGGATAGAGTATAGATCTAGGGTTTTTTTTAGATTCCAATACATAATAGAACCGCGAATTTTAAAATTATTAACAACGCAGTTCCATCTACTTGTGGTGCTGCTATCTACTATTAAAACTGTCACTTCATTCAAACTCAATTATGGCGCGAAATAATAATGATAATAAATATGTAATAATTTGCCAAATTTACAAATTTGACTAGATTCCTTAATGGGGTAGAATAGTGTGACGTCATAGTATAGCGCGAAATATGAAGCATTGTCCTAAGCAAAAACGATACGTTCAAAGTAGACTGACGGAATACATAAGGATCAGAATTCAAAGACTTGAAATTTGATGATAATATTATTGTTATTATGAAGAAGTTACCTTTGAAATATTAATAACATCAAATTATAAACATTTTTCTATTACTTCTTAACACAATAAATACACATTAATAAATAACAAAGGTTTTATTTCAAACTGAAATCAACTCTGCACATTCTGAACTACAGAGTATCAAGTTTGCGCATCTTCAAGCATATCCGAGAATTTACCGACATACCAACTGAGATTTTATTTGTTGGCGTTTTTGAGCATTTTCAAATCAGTTCTTTTCAGAAATTTAGATTTTTCTTTTTAAGTTTAAGGTATGTAAATAACTCGGTCTATCCACATTAATATATTAATAATATGTCGTGTTCTTAGGGTACTGTAATCTAAAAATGGTTCGCTATCTTTCAAACGGGCTCTTCCGGCCGCTTCACGCGATGTTTCACGAACATGTTCGAGATTGAACGAACATGTAGTTTCAAGCAAAGTTTTTTAAAACTTAAATAGAATAATTGTTATTATAAACTAGGATAAGATGTTTTGTTTAATTGAAAGGGGAATATTCAAACTTAAATTAGATATTGGCGACGAAATGAACTGCTTAAAATTATAGTTCTTAATAGCTGTGGCAATAAGGTCCACTTTGAAAGATGTGTTTACCGGTAGGACAGTAGTTTAAATGAAGCGCGCCACCTATGACGTAATTACTGAACTACCCTATTTCTTTGGCTTGTTGAATCTCCTTTACACCAATTTTAAATGTTGATGGAGTGTTTTGTCGATAATAATAGCATTAAATAATTACTAATAAATAGATTACAATTATTGTAAACATTCGGTTATACATTAATATACGAAAACCTCCCTAAATTTCGACCTATCCAACTAAGAATTTTAGGAAAGTCAGACTCAACGCGTGCCAGTTATAACAAGTTCAAAATTGCCGTACGGGCAGAAAAAAAAATTGTATATAAACAAGAAAAATAGTAGAATAATATCTAAAACGGGTCATCGAAATCGTTCTTTTTAAATTAATTATATGTTTCATTTTAGTGTATTGTGCAAACCTGGTACCTAACATGTGACATGCAGTATTATTTCTTTTCTCCTATAATATTGTACCCACTTTGGAAATGGCCCCATTTTGGTTGGTTCTTATGGTTTGTTACAACTCTTGGAACTGGTGGACTTAATTTTTATTTAGCGTGGAAATATGAGCTCAATGGAGGAATGCCTATTTCGTATGTTTATTTTTATTATTTTAGAGATAACTATTCGTATATAATGTAAATAAAATGTTTTAAGATTAGAACAAAAATCTTGTTTATGGTATGTGCTTATTACATTTATTTGTAAGCAAAGTTATCAAATATTTTTAAATAACAGTTTCCACATAAAGTTATGAAATTTTGAGGAAAACATTCAGGAATTTTATTTTAATTGACGCATACACTGTTACAAATAATGTATTGAGATATATGTTAAACGTCATGTGTTTTTTAGAGATGAATTATTGAAAATGAAATATTTTACTCATCACTATACTACGCCGTATACAAGAGCAGCGCCATATTTATTAGGAATTGCCTTAGGATATCTTTTATATCATACAAGAGAAAAAAAGGTTCATATTAGTGCCGTAAGTATTTTAATACAGAATATAAAATTGAGTATTCTAATACACTTTTTTATTTTTTGAAATGGAAGCGTGAAATTTAAAGGTATTTTTAAAAGTAATAGACTTTTTCAATTTAACGGCTATCTCTTTCTATCGCTGCAAATAGTAAGTAAAATGCCGCAACAATTGCAAGTTTGGCTGTCAAACGAATCGTCAAAAATATTGCAGTCATTAAAATACCTGTATTCTCGGTGAAAATTTGCATCGTTAGACATTTTAGCATAATAAAAGCTTTTGTAACTTCTTTCAAGAAGTTTTTTAAAGTTACCAAAGATTTTTCTCACATTTTACGTCTAATTTTTTAGAAACAAATGCCATAGATCTCAGTTGTTCTTGCTATGCGCAGATCCCCATTGCGCATATCTTCCATCTCTTTAAATTGAAAAGGTCTATTAAAATATTTTAATTTTACCGAACGATTTTCCTGATGACACTTCAAAGTGATGACAGCACAACCTACTGCTGATATTTAGAAACATCAACGCTTGTAAAAGTAAATGCCTGATTCATTTCTTATTTTATTGATTTTTGATCTGTTAAAACTATTATTCACGAAAGATGACTATTCAAGGTCATTTGTTCAAAGAAAGAATACACAGCATTTTATAGCAGTAGCTTAGAAACATTTTATATTAGAAAGAGAAAGATTATTTGACGTATGTCTAATTTGTGTGGTATGCCATATACGTAAATAGTGCCATTACTTTCTAACACACTAAAAATAGCAGTGACGAACGTCGTAGAGTTGCAGATATGTAAGTATCTACTATGCTGCTCTCTGTAAACTATTATTCACGAAAGGTCATTTTTGAGTCGTCTGATATAATATTACTTGCAGATAGCTTCATTGCATTTCGTATGCATAGGCATGTAACATGAAATATTTCTGGACACATTTTAATTGAAAAAAATAAGCGTACTTCATTTGAAAATTATGTTTCTTTCTAAATAATGTCATTCTGAAAGATTTATGTTCTTCACTTATGTTTTTACAAAATACAAAAACATAAACTTAACTTACAAACCAAGGAATAATAATTTGATTTAAACGTCAACGCCACTGGGTAAATATTACCACAGAGGGCAGTGTATAAAAAAATAAATATTAGCACAGAGGGCAGTCTAGTAAATAATTAGGTATCTGCAATTCTAGGACATATGTCATTATTATTTATAAAGTGTTAGAAAGTAATGTCACTATTTATGTATATCTGTCACACGACATAAATTAAATAGACATAGATCATATAATCTTTCTCTTTCTAATTCAAAATGTTGCTAAACTACTGCTATAAAGTGATGTGTATTATTTATTCGATCAAATGACCTTGATCTTTCGTGAATAATAGTATACTACTGTTTATTCAGTGGTGTTGACATTCAAATCAAATTATTATTTTATGGTTTACATCAAGTCTCTATTTTTATTTTATGCTAAAACGTAGGTAAAGAAGATAAATCTTTGGGAAAAGCATTATTTAAAAAGAAACAAAATTTTCATACATATTTCGCGTTGCACGCCTATGGGTACGAAATGCAGTGAAGTTATCTGTAAGTAAAATTATATCAGGCGGCTTATAAATGACCTTGAATAGTCATCTTTCGTGATGTTTTTGAAAGGAAAATTTTTCAGTTTGTCGTATTCCTAAATATAATAAAAAAGAAAAAACACAAATACGTAAAATAACTGATACAGATGATATCTAAATTCCAAATAATATTAAATAAATAATAATATTTTTTAGGGATTGGCCATATTTGGGTGGACTGCAAGTTTGGCAACATTATGTGCTGTTACTTTCGGTTCTCTCCCTTTTCAGTTACTGTTACATCCTTACAATAAACTGGAATCATCTTTATATTTATCTCTATCACGTCCAGCCTGGACTATTAGCTTAGCGTGGATTGTCTTTAATTGTATTAATGGAACAGGAGGTACGAAAATAATTAACATGAAGTTATGATTTTAAAATAATAATAATAATAAATAAATTTTTTTATTTTTCTCTATGGGGATTTTCAAATATCAAGAGATGGCGCTGATCGTATTAAACAATGGTACACCCACATTTGCAAGCGTAGCATTGCTGTCAATTGTGTTTCTTTAGCTTTCGTATTATTTTCTCATTTATTAATATTTTTTATTTATAATTCAAGTACGTATAATAGCGTTTTTGTAGTCATAAAGTTGTAGTTTCATGTAAATGTCAAATATGTTTGTAATTCATATATTCGCCGTTAGTTAGCGTTTTCTTATTTGAAAATCCCAGTAGACCAGAAAAGTGTAACGATCAAATTTAAGCGCCAAATTCAAACTCGGTTCATAACGCTGAGAACATTAAAAATTGCCGTGTATTTCTTACCAAGGAAATTTTACCTCAACTTTAAAGGCCGAGAAATCTCATAAGAGTAATTCTCTTATGCAAAACATTATATGTACCACCTAGAATGATCCTTTATCTCCAGATTCGTACAATAATAGTCACATGAACTGTGCACAGTTTATAATTATTTAAATAAAAATACAACACTACAAAATTCAATGAACGTATATCTCGATTGGTCCTACAACTTCGGTACGCAGCCAATCGCAGCATAGCTTGTGTTGCACTTGACGTATTTACAGGCGGGTGAGGGACTATCTACGACATACGGAATTTTAACTTACACGTAACATTTTTTTTTCTAATAATTTTCTTACTCTACCTTTTCAAGGATTTTAAACAGTTGCAATCTATTACTGGATAAACAAATTATCAAATCCTTAACAAGAGCTGCTTAATTTCTTTTACAAAATATCGTTTTTTTGGCAGTAAAATCACACTT
>OY720448.1:4486087-4826087 GCA_963082715.1 Harpalus rubripes
ACAGCCTAACTGGCAGTTGTTGGCGCTATATTATTTACTATTTGCAGCGATAGAAAGAGATAGCCGTTAAATTAGAAAGGTCTACTTAAATTAACCACAATGAGACCCTTAGCGCAAAGCTTAGCGTAGATGGCAGCATATGGACATTCTGGTAAGTACGTATTACAATGTACAGACTTTTGTAAGAAAACACAGATATTATTGTGTGTAACCGTGACTTTTCATGGTTGTATATAAACACAAAAAATAGAATGATATACAATAATATACTATAGGTGCAATAAAACAAACGTTTTTAACAAATACGTTGTCTAAATTTATTATTATAGTAAAAGACTTTGAAAGTAGGAAGAATTTTAAATAAATTATATATTAAGGGCATTAAAACTACTCCATACTATAAAAAAGTAACAACATTTTAAAACTTTGATAGTCCCTATTATCAATTTTCTAATTTGTTTGACTCTATTTAAATAATAGTATTTTAATTAATTTTGGTATCTGAAGATATATTTAATTTTGTTGATATGTAACTATTTTTACGAAAATGTACTGAGAATATCAAATTGTATATTTATGTAAAATATTAACCAAAATGCAAATATTGTAAAAGAAAAGTAATTGTGGTGACTGCCTACCTGCATATGTTTGTAGCATCATCATACAAAGTTCGGGTCGCATTAATTTTGTCGGTTGTTCCTTGCAAAATTTGTATTGATTCTTCCATTTTCCCACTTTTCATTTCAATATAAGTTTGTTCATCATTCATATTATTCATATAATTTTGTAAAGATGTAATATATCCAGGAAAATTATACGAATATACTTCAGATGATATTCTTTCGTACATGTTTATACGTTCAGCAGATATCGGATATTCTGTAACAAATAAAATAGAATATAATGTAATTTATAAATATTATTTTTATACCATCTATATAAAGTATAATAGGTTCCAATCTCAGTTTCTTATGAGTCTCCAAAGCTAAGCCTGATTTAATAAAGTGTAAAAGCGCTGTACTAGGATGTCCTGTTTCATACAAAATAAGAACACGTTCATTAGGACGTATAATCCGATATTTCCCTAAAGTTGCGCGAAATTTATGTACTGTTGCAGGTAGAAAACACGATTTGCAATATGCATCTGTTTTTCTCAAAACAACTGATGGTGTTTCTGTCAAACATTTCTTGCATTTGTTTCTGAAATCAATAGAATGTAGTGAATATTAGAGGTTATGTTGAATGTTTCCTACAACTGTGACTTCTTTGCAACATTTTCTTGTATCATTACATCCCCTGACAGGCTACACATGATAAATTTATGTTATAAACTAAATAAAATTGTTATAAACTTTTTGCACTACATGTATTAGAAAAAACAAATGACAACTGTAAACAATGGAATGGGAATTCCAACAATAAAGCGGTAGTACCAACCGTAAAAATAATATCATAGGCGGCGATAAGAAACTTTCAATAACTACCGGATATATACAAAATTAAACAAGTTTTTCAAATATTTTTATTGTAGAAAAACAAAAATATATTTATTTTATTTATCTACAAAGTTTAACTGTTGTTAATGGGAAAATAATGTACATTTAACAGCTGTTTGTTACACCACTTCCCAGTAATCAGTCCGATAAGATTTGACGTCACAATAAGATGTCGCAATATTATTAATCACACTAGTTGTCGCACAAGCTTTTAGTATAGTACGAACAGTAGTCGTCACTAACATATCGTTGTTTTTTAGTGCTTGTATTAGAAACAACATTGTGCACAAAGAAACAACCAAACATCAAACACAATCGTAAGTTGTTTTTATCAAAGCTGTCTTCGATTTTATCTATCAATTTTTTTATTATTAGCAAAAATGGCACTATATCCATCTCTCGAAGATATGAAACTCGACCAAATGGTCCGAGCACAAGTACAGCAAATGACATTTGCTCCACCCCAAAATTCTGATTCGTATCACTCACTAAGTTCAGACGAAAAACCTCAAGTTTCCTCGCCCTCGCCCAATGGCGAACTACAGGTGTTATACCCAACTTTAAATGACTACATGGGTCTTGAACTCTCTGAAGATGTCATCGCTAGAAATATGCCAGAGTATTTACAAGTATCACTGCCACATCCTTCAGGAATTACGACTACATCTGGATTGATTGCTCCTTTGTCTGGACAGAGCCTTGGATTGCAACGGGCCCAAGTTACACACGGACTTAGAGAGGTAGATACATTAATAAAATCAAAAACGTAGAATTAAAGACAACACAAAAATTTGATTAGCAAGTATAGAAATAATTTAGATAAAACCTACGAATTAAAACAAAAAGGTTTAAATAAAAAATATTGTGCAACAGGTTTCGTCAAATGAAAAAATACTGTTTCAAATTTATATTTACATTTATTTATGAAATTTATTTCACGCATTAAAAGGCGGCTGCGCAATGCGAGGAAAGAGAATAAATAATTCCCGCCCTTTAGCTGTCAAACAAATATTTTCATATAAAAATTACTGTTTTAGACAAATTTGAATATAAATAAATGATTTTCAATTATTTTTAAACGATTCCTGTAAACTTCAGCCATTTTTCATCATAAAAAATCTGATGTGGCCAACACATGACCTCCCGTCAATTCCATGTTTGAAATAACGAACTTTAAGTAAAGTATCACTTCCGGTTGATCGTTCGTAAACAAAATCTAATTTACTGTTCCAATAAATAGAAAAGTCTGTAATACCAAATTTTGGATTATATTTTATTATGTTTTTCCTCGAAAATCTGTTAAGAGCTCCATATTAAGCACCACTTCCGGTTTATCATATAGGTATAGTCAAAATCTAATGTTGTTTCAAATTATACACGTGTTTTAAATACCAAATTTGAGAAGTTTTGGATCATGTTTTAATATATTTTTTCAAGAAAATCTGTTTATTGCTTCCTGTAAATTAGTACTTCCGATTTATCAATTTTAGAAAACATCTAATATGTCGTTCTCAATATAAAAGTCTTAAATACCAAATTTGAAATGTTTTGGATTGTATCAATTTATTTTTCACGAAAATCTGTTCAGAGCTTCAAATAAAGTATCACTTCCGGTTTATCAATTGTATCCAAAATTTAATATGTTGATCTCCTTCATATAAAAGTCGTAAATACTAAATTTGATAAGTTTTGGAGTATATCATAACATGTTTTTCACGAGAATTTGTTCAGAGCTTCAAGTAAAGTATCACTTCTGGTTGATTAATTTTATCCAAAATCTAATATGTTGTTTCCGATGATATAAAAGTCTTAAATACTAAAATTGAAAAGTTTTGGATTATATTTTAATATAGTTTTTCATTAAAAACTGTTATGGGCTTCAAGTAAAGTATCACTTCCATTTATCCAATTTTACCCAAAATCTAATCAACTCGTTATATGAATGCAGGAAGCTTAAATATTGAAAATAGATAAATTTGGAAGTTTGTTATAAGAGTTATCGTGGACGAAAAAAATCGTCACACACACACACGTCATCGTAAAAATAGTAAAAACGTGTTGTGGGGACCCTAATTCGTGCTTATTTACTGATAACTCACCATCGAATTTTTGGTACGATTACATTACCTCCCTTACCTACGGTATGACGGGAGGTAAAAAAGTATAGATGTTTTGACAAAATCCCTGTTGCTGTTTACGTTTTCATTCTTTGGCTATTGTGTATCCGCCTTCTTAATTTTGACACGGTTGAAAATTTTAATATATTGTTGTTTGTTTTTTAACAAATCAATAAGAATGAAGACACATTTTTTAGAATTTTGAATACTTGCGTTGAATCGATCGTAGAAAAAGTATAGTAGGCCGAGGTTGCGATACGCCTGCGGCTTATATCGCAAACTCATCCTCGTTTATAAAAAGTCAGCTTTACTTTTTCTACAATATATTACGAGGGTCACGCTAAAATTATTAAGAATAAGGCACATAGTTCATATTTTTTAAATTTCATTTTAAATATGTTCAAATACACACAATTATTCTTTCCTCCCACTTCTTAAAAGCTCCCAAACAATTTTCTTTTGGAATGGTCTGGGTCAAATTAATTTCTGGTAACTTGAAAACTGTAACACGAGGGGGTGCGGAAGAGGATGATGATACTAATACTGCTTACGTTAGCGATGACACACTGACTTTAACTGGTGGACGCCTCGGATGACTGACCACTGACTAAACGTTTTAACTAAAGTTTTATTTACAATTAAATTAATACAACTAAGCCTAACATGTTACATTCCGTAACCCAGCGGGCAAGCGTTTAGCTACATGTTCCGACAACAAAACGTCTGCATGACTTGACTAACTAATCTACTTTTTCATGTTTACTCCATGAGTAACTAATGTTGACTCTATAAAACAAAGCGCTATCTTCAGGTCAGGATTATCTTAGGGGTACAGGGTGCATAGGCTAGGGCATTCAAAGTCACGCACGTATACATAATTTCTAGACTTAATAATAAACAAATAAATGTCGTGACTATCATAATACGCAAAGAATTTCTAAACTGAATTTTGACATTTATAAACTTAAATAGATAAACAGAGTTAAAATATGATTATTGAAACTTAAATTTAGAAAAGTTATTTATCTATTATTGCTCTTACCCTCGCCTTATCACAAAACTGCCAAAGCTGACAAACTAATTACTCGGTGTTTTAATGACTGGTAGTATAAGCTATGACTAAAATAACAAATTCAGTTGTTTTTTAGTCATACCAATGTATTTTAAATAGTAGCCCTGGTAATTAGTTATTTGACGTGACTAAAATTTTGGATATATACTACATGTGTTAATACCCTGAGGCCCATTCATCATTAAATATAGATTTGTTTATATGTGGTTCATTGTTTACCAGTTGATTCTCTGCAAAGACGCAGACGGCAAAGTTGGACTTCGAGTTAAGGCAATAAACAAAGGAATATTCGTTTGTCTCGTTAACGCAAAATCTCCAGCAGCTTTATCTGGCTTACGATTTGGCGATCAAATATTACAAGTCAACAATGTATCTGTCGCTGGTTATTCGATGGATCAAGTCCATGATTTATTCAAGAAAAGTTCCGTTAACGGTATTTCCGTAGTGGTTAGAGACAGGTATTTCATGTTTGTTTATTAGTCATTCTTGTTTTAGTCATAACAATAACATTTTAGACCTTTCGAACGTACACTCACATTACACAAGGACAGCACCGGACAGATTGGTTTCCAATTTAAAAATGGGAAAATTTGCGGCCTAGTTAAGGACTCTTCTGCAGCCAGAAATGGAGTATTGACTGATCATCACTTGTTGGAAATCAATGGACAAAATGTTGTTGGATTGAAAGATAAAGAAATTACGCGAATCATCGAAGGCGGTGGTCAAATTATTACGATTACTGTTATTCCGACGTTTATTTATGACCACATGATTAAGAGGTAAGAGAAATATTATCGAGTTTTTGTAATTATATAAATTAATAAGCGCGAAACGTAGTCGAGTGCACAAATGTATGGAAAGTTTTTTCTTTTTTCTCACGACCACAAAAAGATACAATTTAATATATTTTTAATCTCAAATTAGTTATCACCTGCACGACACTCGGGGGTGTACATTCCATAGATAGACGAATTGCTGCCATTGCAATCCATTTTTGTGATAATCATTCAATTTGTATCTACAAATAATTTTTATCGTATAATAATACTGTGTTAACCACATATTCATTGTTTTATTATGAGTACGTTTTTTTTTTGTCACCAGAAAACTGCGATGTATTGCAGTTCTGCTTTATATGACGTAACATCTGCTGTTACCTGCTTAAGGTTATAATATCTGTCAAACGTCAAGTCATCAGACATTATTAAAAGTTATTCAAAATGTTTACTATTGCTAGTAGTTATTGAAGATTAATATTTTTGGTTATGTTGATTTTCGTTTCGTTATAACTTTCAAATACAGTCTGCGCATGCGTACATCCAATGCAACCTTTTCAAAGCTGGATGCATAACTGCGCGCAGTCAACCAGCAGAACTGCTTTGCAGTTAAATAAAAAAACACTGTCCATTTGCATAGCAGATGCATCTACGTAATAAAAAAATGACTATCTGCAAATTAATATTGCAGTGATACATATCTGCGGAATAAAAAAACGCGCCCTATGTTTGAATGATTCTAACCTCAAATCAAATGCCAAATGGGGTAGAATAGTGTGACTTCAGAGGACAGCGCGAAATATGAAGCATTGTCCTAAGCAAAAACGATACTTTCAAAGTAGACTCTATTGACAGAACACATAAGAGTCAGAATTCAAAGGCTTGTAATTTGATGCTGATATCTTTGTTACTATGAAGAAATTTGAGATATTAATATCAAATTATAAATATTTTTCTATTTCTTCGTAATACAATATATGTACATTAATAAATATCAAAGGTTTTATTTCAAATTGAAATCAACTCTGCACATTCTGAACTACATAGTATCAAGTTTGCGCAGCTTCAAACATATCCGATAGTTTACCGACATACCGACTGAGTTATATTTTGTTGGCGTTTTTCAGTGTTTTCAAATCAGTTCTTTTCAGAACTTTAGATTTCTTCTCTTTTAATTTAAGGAACGTAAATAACTCTGTCTCTCCACATTAATATATTGTCGTGTTCCTAGGGTACTTGTAACCTAAAAATGGTTTGGTTGTCTTTCAAACGGGCTCTTCATGCGATGTTACACGAACATGTTCGAGATTGAACGAATATTTTGTTCCATTCAAAGTTTTTTAAAACTTGAATAGAATAATTTTTATTACAAATTAGGATAATATGTTTGATTTAATTGAAAAAGTCAAATTCAAATTTAACTAAATAATAGCTAACTTTTCTTAATCAAGTGTGATATTGGCGACGAACCGCTTAAAATTATAGTTCTTATTTGCTGTGGCAATAAGGTTCACTCTGAAATACGTGTTTATCGGTAGGACAGTAGTGAAATTATTGTACCAACCATAATTATTGTAAAGAAATCGGGTTAAATTTGCAGATTATCCCTCAAATTATTTTCATACTTTGATATTCAGCCATTTCTCGTAAAAGAGAAGCCCAAATTACTGGTAAGTTGACAACAGTCCTGTGCGTTTTAATAATACATTTATGTGTTAGGATTTTTCTGATACATGAACGATATTGTCAATTTTCGCAGCTAGGTAATCGTGTGGAAACAATATGAAAAGATTAATTTTTTCCTTTTTTGTTGCACTATGGGAACGTATAAAAAGGGCTGCCTAAATGGCCCTTAAATGCAATGAACGTATTGAATATTTTAAATTGTTTTCATAGCTATTATTCTTACAATAAAACTTTGATATAATACATTTGCATGTACGTGCAATGCAAA
The DNA here is from genome assembly GCA_963082715.1 of Harpalus rubripes. Taxonomy (NCBI): domain Eukaryota; kingdom Metazoa; phylum Arthropoda; class Insecta; order Coleoptera; family Carabidae; genus Harpalus; species Harpalus rubripes. The sequence continues at coordinate 4,493,503 of OY720448.1, forward strand.
GCACAATATTATTCTTATCTTTTGATAATATAATGTTCAATTTGCGTTTTAATTAAATGAATCATTGTTTCTCGATACACATGTAATATGTTATCATCAACAGTATTATATTTTATCAACATGGCGTTCCATTACAAATTAATCTTATATAAAAGTGAAATTTGACATCTATACAAACGTACACCGTTTTACATATCGACGCCAAATTTTGTAGAGATATTCTTTCAGCTTCCGGACGTGTCGTACAAGTGGTTAGAGTACAAAATTTTGTAGTTTTTTTATAATTAATTTTCAGTTTATATAAAAAACCACAGGAATTTCCGATCTTCTTTTGTTTTTGAGCTGAAGGCAAAAACTCGTTTTTGGCTCACTTTGAAAATATATCATACCTTATGTATTATGATAGAGAAAAATTGTATTTACAAAATTTGTACCGTTTTTTAGATAGAATAAAATGGCGTAATTAGATTTTTTGAAAACTTAATAATTCTCGAGATATAACACAAACTTATGATTTTTTAAATGGGAACCTATGTTGAAAATAGTTTCGTCTTTTTGCTTATTTATACGCTTTTCATTGATATATAACAAGTCTACATTCTTTTGTTTTAAACATGAATAAAAGATGAATTATTAATTTACTGGGGTGAAAAAATTTAAAATTATTAAGAAACAAATGAAAAAAAAACCATTACAGATTATCATTTGTATATTTTTAATAATATTTGTTTCAGTTTACTCATTTGTTCAATTTATTTACTCGAAAAGCATATTAATTTTTTTTTTCGGATTGTGTCAAAGCCAACTCTAACGTCGATAAATAAATAGTAAGTTAACTAACTCGGGTTGGTTAAGAATAGTAAACAAATGATGATCTGTAATAATTTTTTTCATTTGTTTCTTAATATTTTCCAATATTTTCATGCGTAATAACAAGTGATATGATTATCATCGATGATATTCTCGAGTGAAACCGAGTTGCAGATATCACGAGTCCGAAGGACGAGTAAAATGTGCTGCTTCAGTTTCACGAGCAATATCGTCGATTATTAATCATATCACGAGCTTATATTTAATGAGAGAATATAATGAATTTTTATGACACATTGTGCGTGCTGGTAACCTAACTTTTCATATATTGCTTTACATCATGGGTAATTTTACAATTGCCTTATTATTCTCATCATTGTTGATATCAAAAACGATTACCGCACATTTTTATACTCAAAATTAACTGTCAGTGTCAAATAACGAAAATAAATCCCTTAGTAACAAATGTAAATAAGGTGATAATTTCATTGTTTTTTATCATCGCTGTGATAGACATGTAACTAGGGAGATTCTGAATGTTGATTGGCGGAAAACTTGTCACGTGACTCATGAATTATATTCTCACCTCAATAAATTAATAATTCGTCTTTTATTCATGTTTACAACAAAATAATGTAGACTTGTTATATATCATTGAAAAGCTTATAAAATCAGCAAAAAGATGAAACTATTTTCAATGTCAATCCCATTTAAAAAATCATAAGTTTGTGTTATATCTCGAGAATTATTAAGTTTTAAAAAATCTAATTACGCCATTTTATTCTCTCTAAAAAACGGTAAAAAATTGTTAAAACATTTTTTTTCTAACTATCATAAATAAGATATGATATATTTTCAAAATGAGCCAAAAACGAGTTTTTGCCTTCAGCTCAGTAACAAAAGAAGATCGAAAATTCCTGTGACTAATAAACTTTTCTCGAAAAGTTAATCCTGCAATGTGCAAACGGTTTTGATCTATTGTTAATATTACCCGAGATACCTTAAAAAACATCGAAAATGAGACACCTGTACATATAATTTCATAACATTGCCTCATAATATTGTTTGTTGCAAATATTTGCGATGAGCACAGCTGGTTTTTAATAAATGTTTCTTTTTTTACAGCATGGCCTCATCCCTATTAAAAGGTGCAATGGACCATTCCATTCCAAGCATTTAAACCTATTACCAAAATATATACATTACGAATTTATAAACAGTGTTATTTTATGTTAATTTTATTTTTACTACTGTAGCTGTTCGTATTAAAAGAACAGACTCATGAACAAAGTGACTGTATTCTCACGTTTATTATGACATTTATAGTATTAAATAAATATACTCGCACATTTTTTTTGTCACTGAATATACAAAATATATTTACTCTTGTTGTATTATAAATATTTACTTTTATATGTATGATAATGTGTGCAGAACATATACATGTGATTAGAGAGGGTGCTGACGTAGACCGGAAATGTGATTGCTGTGCCATTAGCAAGAAATAATGTGTACTACAACTACAATGTATCTTTTCAATAAAAATATCCGTACCTAATCTTGGGCTTTTATTTATAAATGTAAGCGTAGTACGTTCCGAAAAACACATTTGTTGTTATGAAAAGCATATTAATGCTAGAATATAACGACTAAAAATATAAATAGGTCAAAAGATTAGACGATTTTTTTGCGATAATGGTTTATAATAGTTCGATTTGTAGCAGTTTACATCGGTTTCTTGTTTAACGTGAAAAATTGACTAATTTGTGATTAAACAGACCTTTTCAATTTAAAGAGATAGAAGATTTGCGCATAGTAAGAACAATGGACCTTTCCAATTTAAAGAGATAGAAGATATGCGCAATGGGGATCTGCGCATAGTAAGAACAACTGAGATTTATGACGTTTGATTCTAAAACATTTAGACGTAAAATGTGAGAATATCTCGGATAACTTTAAAAAATCTTATCGAAATAAGTTACAAAAGCTTTTATTGAAGGTAAAATGTCTAACGATGCAAATTTTCACTGAGAATACAGGTATTTTAATGACTGCAATATTTTTGACGTTTCGTTTGACAGCCCAACTGGCCGTTGTTCGCGCCATTTTCTTACTATTTGCAGCGATAGAAAGAGATAGCCGTTAAATTGAAAAGGCCCATTGAGATCTATGGCGTTTGTTTCTAAAAAAATTAGACGTAAAATGTGAGAATATCAAAGATAACTTTAAAAAGTCTTATCGAAATAAGTTACAAAAGCTTTTATTGAAGTTAAAATATCTAACGATGCAAATTTTCACTGAGAATACAGGTATTTTAATGACTGCAATTTTTTTGACAGCCCAACTGGCAGTTGTTCGCGCGATTTTCTTACTATTTGCAGTGATAGAAAGAGATAACTGTTATATTGAAAAGGGTCTATTATTGAACAATTTTAATTTGTGATTGTTAACAAATAATAGTATATTGTTATTAGGAGTAAAAGTGATACTTTGTGTGGCGAGCAGCGAGCATGGAAGTTTGCACGACGAGCGAAGCGAGTCGGACAATTGCATGCGAGGCACACAAAGACACTTTTATTCCGAATAACATTAATTTTTTTTCAAACGCACTACTTTTCTTTTTATTCGTTAATTCTATGTAGTTTCTATCGATATGTATTTATTTTATTGAAATGAAATTTCTACCTTGTGAATCAAGTCACAAAAAATTCAATTCCTACGATGCTTGAAAAAAAAATATGTTTAATTAAACTAAATTTTTCATTATTAAAATTTATTAATTATTATTTTAACTTTGAGAAGGCCAGTTACATTTCAAATAAAAATACTAATGGCGGAAAGTAAAAGCTCTGACAAAAACTTAACTTTCTTAAATAAATTCATACAAAGCGTTTGTGACGAATATTTTAAAACAATAGGAAGAGGAGATGGGAATCAGAAAAAGTGGTTTTTTGTTCCACAAGATAAAGTGACAGATAATTGCGTAATTGCCAGTTTGATATTAGGAATGTAATAAACAAGAATAAAATTGTTGTTTTTTCTTTTAAATATATTTTTTTCATTATTAATTATTTCTTTATAGTTAAAGACAAAATTATCTCTAATTCGTAATAATTTCAGTACGCGGCGCATTGAAAAATGACGTCAGGGTCACAGTCAGGGTAAAAGGTCCATGGAGATCTGCGCATAGTAAGAACAACTGAAATGCATGGCGTTTGTTTTTAAAATAATTAGACCTAAAATATGAGAAATATCTCAGATAACTTTAAAAAATCTTACCGAAATAAGTTACAAAAGCTTTTATTGAAGTTAAAATGTCTAGCGATATAAATTTTCACCGAGCATACAGACAAGCATACAGATATTTTAATAACTGCAATATTTTTGACGTTTCGTTTGACAGCCCAACTGGCAGTTGTTCGCGCCATTTTCTTACTATTTGCAGCGATAGAAAGAGATAGCCGTTAAATTGAAAAGGTCCATTGAAACGACAACAAAAGAAGAAATAATTGTTAACCCTTGAACTATAGTAAACATTTTGTTAATTACATTTTCTCCGAAGTTTTCAATGTTAAAAGTTATCATAACATTCTAGTTAATTATTTATTTCTGTTTCTATCTCACAGTTTAATCAGTGTATACAAATAATTGCGCCACAAAAATATTTAGTATACTATAAAGTTTTAAACCGTTATAAACATCAAAATGTACCAGTTAACATTCAACATCATACTAATATTTTTTATAAAATATTCTTCATGTGTAACAGTCAACTTGTCAAACCAATATGTTTCGGATCTGAAAAAAGAATTATTTCAACAATATAACATCGAAAAAATAGAAACAATTCTTCTAAAGAAGTCAACGATTAAAATAATTGAAGTAGATGCATTTGCAGGTATGAAAAATTTAAAAGAATTAGTTATTTACAAAAACATCAATCATCTGCCAAAAAATATTTTCAGAGTTAACATCGTTAAAAAAATTGGATTTAACTTATAACTATTTTAAGACATTATATGAAGATATTTTTAAATACACCACAAACTTAGAAGAACTCATTATTTCCAATACAAGAACATTAGAAGAACTACCAGAAAATATTTTCTCGAAACTAACTAAGTTAAAAAAACTAGTTCTGCAAGGTAATAGTTTACAAGTTATACCAGAAAAAATATTCCGAAATTTAATAGAATTAGAAGAACTTAAAATGAATGACAATCAAATAAAAAATTTATCAGAAAATTTATTTGTCACCTCCTTCAAATTAAATTTATTATGGCTACAAAAAAATGAAATAAGTGAAATACATCCAGATGCTTTGAAAAATAATTTAGAATTAGTTAATTTAAATCTAAATTTCAATATGATAGAAAACCTTTCAGAAAATATTTTCTCAAATTTAATAAAATTGCAAAAATTAAACCTGGGTCATAATAATTTAAATAATATACCGAAAAAGATTGAAAATTTGATAGAATTAAAAAAACTAAATTTGGGTTTTAATAATATAACAAATATACCAAATGGTATTTTATCTAAATTAACGAAGTTACACATATTAGATTTGCAAAATAATAATTTACAAAATATACCAGAAAAGGTGTTCGAAAATTTGATAGAATTAAAAGAATTAAGTTTATGTTATACTAAAATAAATCTTACAGATGGTATTTTTTTTAAATTGAGAAATCTACAAAAACTCTATTTGCAAGGAAATAATTTGCAAAATATACCAGAAAATATTTTCGAAAATTTAACTAAATTAGAAAGACTAGAACTGTTTTATAATAATATATCAGTTATCCCGAAAAATTTATTTATTAACACTCGCAAAATAAAAAAAATAAGATTAGATCAAAATGAAATAACTGAAATTCATCCAAAAACTTTTAAAAATAATATAGATTTAAAAACTTTACATTTAGATTTTAATAACATAAGAAATATACCAAAAAAATTATTTGTTAATAACCACAAATTAGCATATATAATGTATAGCGGAAATCTAATATCTGAAATTCATCCAGAAACTTTTAATAATTTAGAATTAATAATGATAGATCTATCTGGCAACAAAATAAAAGAAATAAAAAATAACACATTTTATCATCAGACAAAAATAAACTTTTTAAATTTATCTTTTAACCAAATAACTAAAATTCAATTAGGAGCATTTTCAACACACTTTGTGGGTTATGTTGCTTTTAGAAATAATAAACTGAATTATTTGCATCCACAAATTCTTTTGCATATCCATAATCCTATATATGCTTTTAATTTATGTCCTAATCCTTGGAAATGTGATGAAAAACTTATGAATTTCTGGAAAATGTATAAAGAACTCTACAAGCCAGCCAAATTAGCAGATTGTGAATGTCAAGAACCAGAATTGTTAAAAGGAAAAAAGTGGAACGAACTTAACGAAGAAGACTTCAAATAAACAACAAACTTAAGATCTTTCATACACGATTATCTAATTTAATTTGTATCCCTAAACAGATTGACTACCTATCTATCTAAATCTCAGAAGAATACCTTGAACTATAATTTGTACAATATCTTACTATCCGTATTATCTTTATTATGTGGAAGAATAATGAGAAAATATTGTCTATCTAAAATTAAGCATGGCCCTTCAATCTTTTATACCAGTCACGGGAGAGTTACTTTCAAGTTACTTTGAAAGTCTGTTTGCATCCAACCCAAAATACTAATAACCAAAGACACTTGATACCATATTTAATATTTGTGCAACCGGACGCGAAATAAGCATTTCGCAGCCGCAATACAGGCAGCGAAATTGGATTCCGTGACCGTTGTTATGGTAACGGCCGCGAAATTAGGTAAACAACCACTTTAACACTTGAGAATTGCATGGTTTTGTTTATCAAATGTTAATTCCATAGCCACCTTGATAGCTAACTTTCTATTTACAATGAAACTTTAAAATTAATAAAATTTGTAATTACATATTTTTTACGGTTGCACAATAGTTATTTGTATCACTAGTCCAGAAACTGAATATTTGCGAGAACGAGTTTATTTTGACAGGCCGAGCTGAAAGCGAGGCCTGCAAATACGAGATCTCGCAAAACAGTTTCTGGGCGTGTGATACACAAGATTTTTTGTGCCGACATCTCCATAATTTCTTTGTATATTTCTCAACATTTTATTCTATAGAGAACGGGCACTCAGCTGTTTCCGTGAACCTTCAAAACAGCTGATCTTGCTGCCCCGTATGTTGTGAAGTTACATTAATAAACGAAAATTGAAACTTAAAATAAATACCTTTATTAAAGCATATTTTGAAAATATAATACCTATTTAGAAGAAAAATTTCATGAAAAAGTAATTTGTAGACTAATATTTATAATTCTAGACAAATTTTAATTGTTAGAGGTCAATGACCCCGCAACAACTCTAGAAAAACTAAAAAGGTTTGTTTCATTTTATGAGCTAAAATATTGTATTTGGAGTATAGAAGTTATAAATATTTCACTTCATTTCAATATTAAATTACTCCCTTATCCTTTAATTAATACATTTCTTTCAAATTTCTATATCGTCAACTGCTCTGATAAAACTTTATGCTTATAATTCCGAAAAGCGTTTAATTACTCTTGGGTGTAAACACTTTGGTGGTAATAAAATAATTGATTATATCCATTGGCAAAATATTCGGAAAATCCGATATATCCTATGAAAACTCACTTTCATCGCAATCATGCGGCTCAATATTACTAATTAACTTGATTTTAGCTAAATAACGAAATTGCATGTCAGGTGATAGGTTCTTGAGATATATAGACATTGTAAAAACCTCTTATTAAGCTCGCACAATGAAACACTAGAAAAATTTGTTGCTCTCATCAAAATGTAAGGCAAACTGACTTCAGATTTTGAATTAGCGCCAAGAAAGTTGGTTGTCAATGAAGTCAGTTACAGGCTAGGGCAGCAAGATCAGCTGTTTCGAAGGTTACCGGAAACAGCTGAGTGCCCGTTCTCTATTTTACATAACCTAAAAGAATGAACATATATTTTTATCAGTTTTGCATTGCAAGTTTGAATATAATTACTTACATTTGAGCTTAAAATACGTAATTATTTTATATTTATTGAAAATATATCATACAAACATTAGTTATATATATATATATATATATATATATATATATATATATATATATATATATATATATATATATATTATTTACTTTCGCATATTTTCAATGACAGATAGCGGAAACTCAATTGTATCACGCGAAGTTAGTTGTAGTTACAAAACAAACGAAACAAATTGGTCCTAAAGTTGAAACTTATAATTAATCTATACGAGATGACAGCAATAACAGCATATTATTATTTTTATGACAAAATTTAGTTATTTAAGTTACAATAATTAATTATTTAGTCCTAAAATTTGAAACATTTTGCTAATTCTAGTGTTGAAAATAATCTTAAATTGACATATCACCAGAACAGTAATGCCAACTCCTTTTGCTGGCCTAGGTCAGCAAGAGCGCATTTCTGGACGATTTTGAGTTCTGTAATACTAGTCAAAATGGACGGAGGTACGAAAAAAATATTGTGTACATCTTGTCCGCGAAATCCTTTAGCGCCCTCGAGATTGTCTTGCCTCGGCCGACGATGTCTTCCGAGTGGAAAATTAGACTAATTTTTAATTATTTTTTTTTTTGAAACCTAACGCACAAATCTCGAGTCTTTATACTTGTTTTTTTAAAACTTATTTTAAAAACTAATATAACGACTCGGGTTTTGCGGGCGCTTGGAATATACATCGTGTTTTTTCGGGGCTGGCAGAGCTCTGGCGACTAGACTCTTGTAAGCTAGACGCTGCTGTTAATTGTATGCCGGGTCTTTGAAAGTAACTCTCCCGTGACTAATCCTGTATAAACATTATTGTACATTTATTATTGTGTTAATGTAAAATCGTCCAACAATAAATATGTACAGTACAAAATATTAAATACCACTGATTACAATAATATATAATTATTGTATTCAGCGTAAATACTAAATCTTCACCCGTTATTTTTCTTTAATCATCCCGCGTTACATGTTTGTAACACTGGTCGCTTTGCCCCACCTAGCAGTGACCTAGCTTATCAACTGGAGATGAGAAAGCATATGCCTTACAATGCATGGGGAACGCTTAGGATCAAGAGAGATAGATTTATACAAGTACGTAAAAGCAAAAGTTACCAGAAAACTCGAAAACTAATCAGAACTTCATAGACGCTTAACCACCAGCAACCGAACTAAGATATTTAATATACCGCGCTAATACGCAACTATACTTCATTTCACGTAAGAAAATAGTGATGGCAAGATAGGTGCAGTTTGATATTATCCGATATTATCCAAACAAAAGATCAAACTGCACCTATCTTCACTTCATTATTTTCTTACGTGAAATGAAGTATAAAATAAATTCTGATTTGTCGAAAGCCGTGTGGAATTATTCCACACGGTTTGTTGGAATGATATTGATTCTAATATAATTAAGCGTTTTTACTTATTTTAGTCAGTACTATTGGCGACTAAAATTAACGTGAATCCCTCAAGCGGACGATATTTGCAACTCTTGAAAATGGTATTCTGTTATTCAACTTTACAGTAAATATATATATAGTGCATTGGTTTCCTTGCCGGTTTCTTGTTTGTTTTCTTGTTTTAAAGTACATATAAATTACTTTGCAATATGAGCAAAGAATGGCTGTCATTCTCGGGGTAGTAAGAAATTATCTGTCCCAAAAATTGGTGAGAGGAAGAGTGACATTCAAAATAAATTTGGTAAAATGGAGTCTATCGACAAAAGCAAGAAAAGAGAGGGCTGGATTAGGAAAATACGAATTGGAAAACAAGTGACGAATCATAAGAGGATAACAAAAATGAAAATTATTGTATTATTTCCTGACCAATTCATGAGTAAAATAATACACTTTTCAATTTATATGTAGCATTCAATACATTTCTTACACTTATAACAATTTGAAAGACTTGACATTAGTTCCATTTTAATTTTCTTAACTAAGTAAAGTGAATACACATTTATTTAACATCCATGAATAATATATGGTACTATTTTACTATCTTGTACAAAATATTAAGACAGCTGTAATGGGTTTGCATTGGCCACTATAAATATAAATAATAAATTTAAAGTTCTTCTAATTTCATGAAGATGTGACTTTAGAGCACTTATTTAAACACAGCCTAAATTTTTTTTAGTCTGTAGTACTATGTTCCATAACGACACATAAAAATAACAACCCACGATTAAACAATTCTCCCCATTTTATAAAACTTCGAAAAACGTTTGTTCCCTCCAAATAAGTAAACATTTCCTTAGAAATAATTACTAACAGTATTTATAAAAAGTTTAATGAAATACTTCAAAACGAATGTTGGTTACACAATGTTTCTGTATGCGATCTTATAGCACAATACCATTTTCAGAGCACGTGTATGCGACAACACTAGCGCCGCCATCGGTAGTTTTAGTCGCCAATACTGTATTTCAGATAAGAATAGTGTAATGTGCAGTGCCCGCCGTCGCCGCCACTGTCACCGCCGCTGTCGCAGGGACGAGCGAGTGTCTATTTTTAGCGATGACGCAACAGACCTGTCTGAACCTGCTTAATTACGCGGTTGATGTAACCTATTGTATTAGACTTTTTATCTAGAATAGTTTTCTAGTAAGTTCTCGAATACAAATGCCGAGGTATATAAGCACCGTTAGCGAAGGCATTGGACACTCTGATATAAATAAGCGTTGCGTGTTAAACAGTTGGTGATATTCACAGATAGTCGACAAGTGGTAAATATAAATAAATATAGTTGTATAAATAAATAAGCAAGCTATATATTGTTTAAATAAATAATCTTAGTGTTTAAGTGTTTTATAGTATTCTTAGTCTTAATTCAAGTTTAATATTTGTTTAATCGTAGTGTTCGTTATATTTATCATCTTTTAATTATATTTAATATCTATTTATCGTTATAGTAAACTTTTATTTTAATTAATAATAATTGTCTAATATTTATACTTCACCCAAATAAATAAAAACGTTACAATAGAGTTAGGAGTAAGATAGGGCTTACGATTCCAGCTGTCTGATTGGTCTAAACGCAAGCAAAGCTTACAATAGCAATATGTAAAGCAAGTATATAATGTATTTAAGGACTTTAAGGGTGCGGTCCGAACCACACTTTGAGTACCGACATCGCGCTAAGAGTTGGTCCGAATCATATTTACAACGCTCTCAGTTTGCGCTGTTAGGTGTATGACGTCAGAGGTGACGTCAACATTTCATGTATAGCTACTCGTCCACCATTGTGGAGCCACTTATTATTCATTCAATATCAATGTTACAGTATTATTAATCATAAATTATCCATAATAACGGGTTGTTCTGTTCCAAACTGTGCAAATCATTTGAGAAATGGTTAAAAAAATTACAGATACTTATGTAATTCATATATTTTTTTAACCTCAAAAATCTTAACGAACCCTATTTTTTCTTGTTTTATCATTTTAAATAAGTATAAAATGGCAAATATGGAAGTTATATTTAATTATGAAACATAGTACATAAACTTATAAGAAATGCACTTTTATTTCATAATTTAATGTATTGATTTTGGCACTAATATGGCGGACAAGTCTTCTATGTATTATCTAGTAGCTGTAAGTTCATGCTAACAGTGCTCACGCCTAAGAGGGTGAGCTGTGTAAGCGCTGTAAGTAACTGTTTATTTACTAAATAATTTAAAATGACCAAACTTTGACGTTAGGAGTTGTCAAGTATGACATACACGAAACAAAAATAATTAATGTTTTATGTGTGTAAAACAGGCTGGCACAACAGCGCCACCAAGTCTATAGGGCGCGAGCAGACACGTGACTCGGGCGTCCTTGACGTACTTGGAATCAGCTGATTTGTGTGCGCATGTCGTTTTGACAAAAACAGTGTCACTTTGACAAGACCAATGTTTTGACTTATTTTGATTTTGAACTACTAAAATGTTATTAATGTACAATTTTCAGGCAGTAAAACACATGAAATTAAAAATAATAACTTCTCAACATTTTAAAATTAAAATAAGTCAAAACACTGGTCTTGTCAAAGTGACATTGTTTTTGTCAAAATGACAAGCGCACACAAATCAGCTGATTCCTAGCACGTCAAGGACGCTCGAGTCACGTGTCTGCTCGCGCCCTATTCTTATCTGAAATGCAGTATATATGCCCTTAAAGTTTGTACCAATGTAACAGAAGTTGTGAAACACCCTGTATTATATATAATAAAACTTACCATAGTTGTGAAATAAGACGATACTTTTTATTCATGTTGCATAAATATTTTTGTCCGTTAAAAAAGTTCACCTCTTTTCATTAAAACAGGTTCATAAATATGTATTTTTTTATAAAATAAAAAGCGTGAAGAAAAGTGTAGTTTTTTTAGCACAAGCGGGTGACATAAAAATGTTTGACCCATCCTCGTCATCAAAGTAATGCTTTATTAAATAAAGAACGAGAGTAAAAACCACTGTCATAAAAAAATTGCATCATAATAGTGAGACACAGTGATGAAATCATGGTAATCATACAATAATATTTATTTATAAATGTCAGACATATAAAATAACATCAAATACATAATAAGAGTTAAAAATTATATTCATTTAAAACTTAATATATAGATAGATAAAATTTGTCATTTGGTTATTAATTATACTCTTAAGCGAGAGTCTCATCACTTGACATTAATTAGTTTGGAAGAATAATAAATACTCTGACTTAACAAGTGCCCCTGTTTAAGGAATGTTATAATATATAATCTTTATATTTGATACATATCATTTTTATATATTAATGAAATGTTATTAGAACATCTATACACTGTAAGAAAATATGTAGTTAAGAACAACATTTTAGAAAGAGAATTTCTCAGCATCATATATCGATATTGTATTGTTTGTGTTTTCCATTATAGAATAAGGTTATAATATGTTCTACCGGTGAAATACACAACAACAATTGTAATGATTAAATTCACACCCCTATTTAATAATTATCTAGTCAACAGATTTGCTTATATTTATTATGATATTCAATCAACGTTTTAGTCGAGTCAATAAAACTTTTAAATTCTCAAAAACAGATCCGATTTTAATGATTTTTTAAAAAGATTGTTCTATTCAATTATAATTATTATACAGGTTGTAAATGAAATAAGTGCATTAAATTTAACCAGTAATGTAACTCGATGAGAGCAACAATATTTCTTAAGAACTTTTTTTCTATGTCTTTTAGATTTTGAGTTAAATTTTTTTAAAGATTTGCTGCATATTTCGTTATTCGCCCATGGAGAACAAATGGCTGCTGCCGTATTCAAGTGGGATACAAACAGCTCAAAAATTGTCGGTTATCAGTTACACTTACAGTCACAGTAATTAATAAACGAATCAACGGAAATAACATTTAGGTTATGAGATGATTATTTATCGTCGACAAATCATAATAGTTTTAAGACGTTATTCAAAAAATGTAAGTAGAAAAAGTTATTAAGAAATATTGTTGCTCTAGATGAGTTATATTACTGGTTAAATTTAATGCATTTATTTCATTTACACCCTGTATAATTATTTTATACGGGTTGTCCTGGTTTTTGAATAATTGAATATAAGAAACATTTAAAAAAAACATGATAATCGGATTTGTTTTAGAGGGTTTAGAAGTAAAAACCTTCATTGACTCGGCTATTTCAAAATGTTCTGTTTTCTTTACAATATTTTCTATAATTTAATTTTATTTTCTGGCGGGCACGGAACATCTAAATTCAAAACAAGAGTCGCTTTTCAACATTCAAATTCACTAACGGCAAGAATAAGAAACGAATTCGTATATTACAACTTAAAATATACATACATCATAAATGATTTATTTCAACATTGATATGGCACTAAAGTACAAAGCCATAAAATAGCTATAATCGTCATTCAGTTATCAATAAAACTAACAACATACATTTATACAGTTGGACAAACTGTAACTTCTCTTTTAGATATGAAACACGTACAATAAGATAGTTAATTATAAAGTATCGAACAATTAATGTTGGGCCTGTTTTTAACTGGTGCCAGTTCTTAGTGATCCGTTCCAACTCATCCAATATAGTAACTCATTTTACTAACAACTGGTTCAACTTATATCTGAACCTTTCACTTTCAACAAGCTATAGTCAGAAATATTGACAAACATATCGCTTACTGTTTCCTTTATATTGGATGCTAACGGGCCATTATTTGCGCCGCCCTGTTGAAATGAAGACATGCTCTATATAGTAAAATAATCTTACTGTTCCTTTCACATAAATACTATTTTTGTTTGAAATGTTTGGAACTACAGTTTTCATTCTCTAAAGAAATTATTTCAAACAAAAATAGAATTTATGCGAAAGGAACAGTAAGATATTTTGTCTTCATTTCAACAGAGCGGCGCAAATAATGGCCCATTAGCATCCAAGGTAATAATGCAAGCAGTGAGCGATATGCCATTTTGCCGTATTTTTTATAATATTTATAGATTTATTACCCGACTCGAGTCGAGTCGATTTTTTGTATATCATGTAATATTTTGTATTATTTAAAAAAAATATGTATAGACAAGAGTGCACCGAAACGTCAGTTTTAAAATAGAATAAATGTTGTAATAAATTTCGAATAATTGTTAACAATAAATAAAGATCTATTATTATTATTATTATAATCAGTAAATTATTCATTTTTTTTTCGTTCTTTTTGTATCGATGCTGCATCACCAGCGAAATAAAACTCAAAATGATCTGAGCCACTCAGGGCCTCGATTCTGTAACTTTAAATTCTACTAGAATTGAGTAAGAATAATTAATACATACAGGGTGTAACAGCTAAACAAGCTACCTCAAATAATTTCTATATTATTAAAGATACAATAAAATACTACAAAACAATCTTATAGAAGACTAAGGGGGACATCCGAGTAGAGAAGAATTTTTTTTTTAAACCAGTGGTTCTCAAGTTGCAATATAATCATTTTATATCTTTACATAACAAAAATATTGAGAAATATTCATTTCAAATTTAAATAAATTTAATTTTTATATTCATTTTTCAGTAGGCTATGTATGCAAAACAAAAACTGTTATCTGTCAATCGAATTATTTAGGATAGAAATAAAATAGAACATTGTCTCTCTAGCACTCCTATGACTTTCACACATTCTGTAACTGAAAACTGTTACAGAATGAGGGCATTCCGTAGCACTGTTATAGAATATCAAAGCCCACTAGTTTTTCAATTCACGCATTTAAAATACATGGGAAAACGCAATTTCAAAATCAAGGCGGCTTTGTTTGACACTTTGTTTCTTTGATTTTGTCACCTCAACTGCCTTAACTGTCAAATTAGAAATGATTACAAAATCTAATTATAGTTAAATAAAAAATTATTGCTTTTGTAATATACGAATATTTTATTATTTTTAGCAAAAATGTCAATTGATGAGCAAAATGTATTTTTAAATAGTGTTAGAGAAAGTATAGTCCAAAACTTATATGGAATAGTTTTCCGCCACTCGCGAAACTTTTCACTCGCGCGGAAATTATCTATTTCATACAAATTATAGAATATATTATTATAACGTTATTAACGAATATTTATTTCGTTTTAATTTAAGTTCAATTGTTTTTCTTACATAGCCTACTGAAAAATGACTATAAAAATCAAATTTATTTAAATTTCAAATGAATATTTCTCAATATTTTTGTTGTGTAAAGTTATAAAATGTTTATATCATTGAATTTAGTAAAAAATACTCTATCGAATAGGCCTAAAAAATTATATCATCCCATTTAAAAAAATATAACTTTCTATTTTAACTTCAGAACCACTGGTTTAAAAAAATATTTTCTTTTCTAAATGGATGTCTCCCTTGATCTTCTACAACAATGTCTTATACTATTTTATTTTATCTTTAATAGTATTGAAATTATTTGAGGTAACTCGTTTAGCTGTTACACCTGTATATGATTAAAACTCAACTTTTCAAACTAAATGTAAATAAAAAGTCAAGCATAAACGACAGAAACAAATCTACTGCTCCAGAAATGTGAAATCTAGTAGAATTTAAAGTTACAAAATCGAGGCCCATTTTAGTAAAGGGCTAATGTGAGAAGAAATGTCAATTTGTAGGTTATAAAAATGTATTAAAGTTGAGTTTTCGAATCACTTATCAAATGAGCTAAGCAAAAATATATAGCTAATAATCAAAGAACAAATAATATTAAAAAATATCTCACCTATTCCCAAATACAAATATCTCTTTCACTGTTTCACATACATCTGCACTCGTTGGAAAACAAGACTGAACTGACGCCTGGTAGTTGGTAGTGCCAGTTTGTACATAATTAGATAAAATATTACGCACCCAATTAATTATTATTATATTATTAAATAAATATTCTAATAAGAGTTGGATGCTGATAGAAAATTAAGAAATTAAGGATCGGTATTATAAAAGCTCAGTTAAATTTACTGTAAAATTAAATTTAACTTGGACGTGACTAAAATTTCCCCAACCCCATTTAACTTTTTTATTATTTTTATAAAAGTAATAAAAAAATTGCTCATATCAAATTTTTATCATTTTAAATATACTACTTGATAGCAGATGTAGATATTTTTTATAAAGTCAGGTTTACAAGATACGACTATCAACTTTTATTTATTAAATAGCAACCTACAATTATTTTACTAAAATATAAACCGCCATTTTTTTCTCTTTTCTACGATGTATTAGTTTTTATCAACGTATTTGGAAAAATTCGAGTAAAATATGATAATAGACCTTTTCAATTTAACGGCTATCTCTTTCTATCACTGCAAATAGTAAGAAAATGGCGCAAACAACTGCCAGTTGGGCTGTCAAAAGTCAAAAATACTGCAGTCATTAAAAGCCCTGTATTCTCGGTGAAAATTTGCATCGTTAGACATTTTAGCTCCAATAAAAGCTTTTGTAACTTCTTTCGACAAGTTTTTTAAAGTTTTTTCTCACATTTTACGTCTAAATTTTTTTTAGAAACAAACGCTATAGATTTCAATTGTTCCTACTATGCGTAGATTCCCATTGCGTATACCTTCTATCTCTTTAAATTGAAAAGGTCTATTGAAATATATTTGAAATAATTATTATTCAAATATTCAAGGTGTGATGTCTATTTTATTTTTTTGTTTCCCATTGTTGTATTTTGTTTATTTTCACATAGCCAGCTAGATTATATGAATAAAAATTATTTCTCATATTTTTAAATTAAATTTGTTATAGCCATATTCATATTTGTGTAAAGCCTGTACAATACAGTCATAATTTGTTAACAAATTACTTAAAAAAATTCTGTGACCGTGTGAAACAGATATATATATATATATATATATATATATATATATATATATATATATATATATATATATATATATTATAATTTATAATGAAATTTGTATTAGATAGACAATCCTATTTTGTCAAAACATTAGTTTTTAATGAACAAAATTATGATCGTTATTTCAAACGAGCTTAAAATATTCTACTTCTATAGCCTCCCGTTTTTTTGGGAGTGCAAGGCTCAGGTATGAAGTGGATCATTTGAGTCTACAAATGACTTGGATGAGTTGGTACGGCTCATTTAGGACGACACCGTTGTTGAACCTGCTGTTTTAGTCAAGTTACATTACATATATAAAATGGCTTACGTACCAAAAGCATTGGATGACAACATTGGACTTGAAATGGTATGAAAGAATCATTGGTAATTGAATTGGCGCTGGTGGTGTGTGGCAGAGTGTGCGATGCGAACGACGGGTCGGGTCGCCTTCATCTTTAATCTGAAGTAGTGGAGAACAACAACAAAAGGCGTGTTCGTTCGGACTGTGATTGTGGTTTTTTAAAACATGATTCGTCTAAGAATGATTCCTTCCAATCATGATTGAATTTCAAAGAAACAGCAAAACTAAATTGATCGACACGAAACCTACACAACGTCAAACGAACTTGCGTCAAATGTCAAATCAACTGTTCTCATTGAACTGAATAAATTATTATCATATATAATAAGTGGTAAATTTTTGCCGGAAAAATTTTCAGATTGTTACTAGAGCCGGTTGCCTAGCAATTTATTGAGTGACATTCACAAAAAATCACGAGTTGTCAAACGAGTGATTTTTGATCAATGTCACGAGATAAATTGGCAACAGGCTCGAGTAAAGCAATCGGAAAATTTTTCCAGGATAAAATTTAACCACGAATGGTATTCGGATGACTATTTCCAAAATAAAAATCAGGTAATCATTTATATAAATTTTTCTTGACAAACAATGTTTTGTCAAAGTGAAACTTGGTAACTAGGTAGAATCTTGAATTTTGGATTGGTTTATATATTTATGAGTGAAATAGTCAGTAATAATATGATAACAAGAGAGTGAGAATAAATTGAAAAATCTGGGAAATTATTTTCAATTTATCGAACTCTCCAATTATATTTAATTAGATTATTTTTTGATCCACAAGTTTCAAATAACGGAATTAAGGACTGTGTCTATGATGCTAGAAATCGTTCCGAGTTTTCGATCACATTTTTTGATCATAAACATTGAACTTGTATGACTACAGATGTCAGGTTGGTCGAATTTTTGAAGTTAGTTTCAGCCATTTCTACCAATACTAAAAACTAATAAAAATAAAAATTATCCCGGCAGTAAGAAAATTAAATTTTTACAACCAATATATTAATTTATTTATAAGTAATTATTTATAATCGATATCAAAAATGAGTAGAATTATGTAATATTTTATAACCTTATCATTTCCAAGCTTATCAAACGTCAAGATTTTAAATTGGTAACAGTTAAATGAAATTAGCAACTTTTACGAAAAAATGGGACAGAACGCATTTTTCCAATCTAGTTTTCTATTCGATTTTTGCGTCCGAGTTAGTAGTGTCCACGATCCGAGATATCGAATTTCGAACTATATCCGAGAACTCGGATCGATTTTTAGGATCGTGGACATAGGTCTTTAGGCTGTCATGCTACTGTAACGCCATCTATTGTCGTAATTAACTAGCTTCGTTCATTTACATGGCTCAGTTGGTAAGTCTGTTTTGACAACTAGAACACACTTTGTCAATGCAAAATAAATAATCAAAAGATATAATTATTAATTGTGGTAGTTCTAGAAGTGGTTTCTATAATTTTTTGGTGTATTTCAATATCAGAAATGGCACAAAATTGGTATTTTCCGCTCATTTTACTTATGTGTTGATTACTATCTGACATATGTCAACAAAAGGTAAAGATAATTCTGTTTCTTGATTTAGATGCAGAATTTTATGCCCTAAAAGTTTTATTTGACGCGTTTTTGCTTAAAATAATTAAGCGAGCAGGAAATTGCAAAAAACTGATTTCCCATGTTAATCTCCTATGTACACCTTTAAGACAGACCGTAGCCTACGTTATTAATACAAGGCCGGGAAACAACTCAAATTTTGTTGAAAAATCTGGCCAAAAACTCTAGTTCCAAAACCGCTTATGAGGGCTGTCATTCAAATGTCATATTTAGACTGTCAAAATAATATATTGATATTATCAATTTAGTGGTTATAACCAATGTTATACGGTTTTTTAAACTATATAAATGAATAAAGAATACAACAAATAAAAATGTAAATTATATAATTTATATGTGATTATATTATTTATAATATTTCTTTATATATTGTTGTACTATTACACTATTCATAAGTTAAATTAACACAACAGAAGTTGAACTAACATAAGGAATATGTTGGAAAAGGCTCTAGAAGGGATAGAAGGTGTAGTAACGCCACAACGCACACTGCACAGATGGTCAATGCGCACGCACATGACCAAAACTTTTCGAGACAATGGTTGTTCATGTTTTTAAACTGTATGTCATTCGCTTTGTGACCTATATTATTTAATAAGGGTTTGATAAATTTGGAACACAATGTACGTAGAAGTTTTTCTGATATTACAGGAACAACGATTGATGATAATTGTTGCAAGAGTTTATAGTTTTATGGAATGGCTGCAAGTACAATTTTTTTTATAAGAAGCAAACATCCAATCAAATTTTTTAAAGGGTAATTCAAATCATTTCTGTCTATGTTCTTAATTAAACTATATAACGCTTCATTCTTATATGGCATAGAAAGAAGATTTAAACATTGAGATACACAATATTGTTTCATTATTGTGTTTAATTTCAACAGAAATAAGTGAATAATATAATGATTGCAATACAACAATAATTATTAAATAATAAAATATTATATAATAACGAATGCTAAATGAAAACTTACGTTGAAACTTTATGAAACGAAATCACAAAACACATACGTCAAAAATGACAGCGAGAATAAGTCGCGCCAAAACGGCAAGTTTGGAACTAGAGTTTGTTTGACAGATATTGTGATGTTTCCCGGCCTTGTATTAATAACGTAGGCTACGGACAGACACACGGTATATTGTGTGACCTCGTTAGGGTTCTGACGTCAAATAAAAGTGTTTTTCAATTTATAAATACTATATAATTTATAAATATTTTTATTTTATATTAATACTCTTTATACCGAAATTTATATGCATTACTTACTTCTTCAAAAGCCGTTGCCTTGGAAACCCGTATTATATCACGAATCACAGTCCGAACGAACACGCCTAAACATACAGGTATGGGCTTTCAATCTCAATCCAAAACGTCAACGTACAAACAACTGGAATGGGGAGATGACAATAACACTTTCCTCGTCCCTCCGGCTTCCGCCGAACTTGCCCCTACATGTAACGAACAACAAGAAACATCTACAACAGCAGACATTTACAACGTTCATCGGGTAGTGGTGAACAACAGAGAGATCGAGTTGACAAACAACAAACCGTTCGTTGTTGCTGCTTAAAAGTGCCATTGCGACCCCCCCTGGTTGTCTCATTCCCCCCCTGGGGTACTGGACGCCCAGCGGTCGAATTCGATGCCGGAGTCGGGGCTCACACCGATTTGCCCCAGCGGGCTTAGGAAGTCGGTGGATTGCGTCGGCCGGCATTTGCACTGCGCGTCCTGACCGCACTGCGAACAAGTCTTATTATTCTTCTCCTCTTGTTTGGCGCGCTGCGCTTGTTGTATCTGCTCCATTATGGCTGTAGGACTTTGGGAAGATACGTCAAGTTTCAATTCTCGCTCGAAACTGTGTAACTGCTCCATGAAATGGAAATTGGGGGCGATGTTGGATTTGCGAGATCGAACCAGGTTGAACGCGTCGTTCAGGTTAAGCGAACACTTGTACATGAGGTACGCGACTGTTATGGTGACGGACCGGGACACACCTGCTAAGCAATGGACCAGCACTCCTTTGTTGTGTGACCGGGCCTCATCTGCAAATAGAAATTTAGCATTATTTCACATGATGTATTAGAAGTGAACATCCCCCTTACATCCCTGACTTGTCCCCGTATTATTTTCAAGCCTTCTTCAATCGCCTTTTTCTCGGTTTTTTGACTAAAAAAATTATTTGTCTTTGTTCAGAAATAGACCTTTTCAATTTTACGACTATCTCTTTTTATCGCTGCAAATAGTAAGAAAATGGCGCCAACAACTGCCAGTTGGGCTTCAAACGAAACGTCAAAAATATTGCAGTCATTAAAATATCTGTATTTGCATCGTTAGACATTTTAGCTCCAATAATAGTATATTATGTTATAAGGAGTAGAAAGCGGTCTTTTTGTGTTGAACCCAGCTATTGCGGCCGAGGCGCTAGCCGAGGCTAGGCAAGCTGGGTAAAACACAAAAAGGGCGTTCTACTCCGAATGACATATACTATTTTTTCTTCAAGTGTTTCAAAGATTTTTTTGAAATTTTTTAAAGAATTTTTTAAATGTAGTGTTTGCAGTTTCATCCAAAGATGGCTGTGAACACTGCAAAACAAAAACGATACAACTGTCAAATAACAATTTTCAATATAATCTGTGTTGCTGTGACGAATGCCGCCGCTAGCGGTGAACAGACACTAACATTTTTTTACTAGTACAACAATAACAACATTTTTGTACTAGTAAGACAATGAATGTCTTCTATAGTGTGTGTACAGTAGCATAATATGAATATTATAACACGCTTGAAGAAAAAAGCTTTTATAACTTCTTTCGAGAAATTTTTTAAAATTGTCCAAGATTTTTCCCCCATTTTACGTCTAATTTTTTTAGAAACAAACGCCATAGATCTCAGCTGTTTTTACTATGCGCAGATCCCCATTGCGCATATCTTCTATCTCTTTAAATTGAAAAAGTTTATTAGTTCCACATTCTCTCGTTTCAGCGAACGGACTATATCTACGATATTTTCTATTTTTTTCTAACTTTATTGCAATATTTCTTCTCTTCTTCTAATTCTTATTTTTAAATTTAAAATTAAACTATTATTCACGAAAGATGACTATTCAAGGTCATTTGTGAGCCGTCTGATATAATATTACTTGCAGATAACTTCACTGCATTTTGTATGCATAGGCGTGGAACGTGAAATATTTATGGACACATTTTAACTGAAAAAATAAGAGTAATTAATTTGAAAATTATGTTTCTTTCTAAATAATGCCTTTCAGAAAGATTTATGTTCTTCACTTATGTTTTTGCAAAATACAAAAACATAGACTTAACTTATAAACCAATGAATAATAATTTGATTTAAACGTCAACGCCACTGGGTAAATATTAGCACAGAGGGCAGTGTAGTAGATAATTAGGTATCTGTAATTCTACGACATATATCATTATTATTTATAGTGTGTTAGAAAGTAATGCCACTATTTATGTATATCTGTCACACCACATAAATTAAATAGACATAGGTCAAATAATCTTTCTCTTTCTAATACAAAATGTTCCTCCAACGACCAAATAAAACTATGCTCTGTTCCATTTAAGCCATTCAGTAGATGGCACTGGTAACAGCGTAAATCTGAAGTAGCCGAAATTACATTGGGTAAACTTGTCTCTTGTGTCTAATTTCAGTCTATCAGAGATGTCAAAACTATTCCCTATGCTCCGCAATACTGAATCTGAATGGCTTAAATGGAACAAGGTATATGATAGACAAAATATTCCCTATCGCTCCTCACTGAATGTTTTGATTTCGGCTGGCCAGACAGAGAAACTAGAAATAAAGATATGTCTTGTCTAGTTTGAGTATTTCTCACTAGAGGCCACGTAGTGTCTAGTGTTTAGTTTGAACGTTGCTCACTAGAGGCCACGTAGGAGCATGTGTATTTTGTCTTTGTTTTGTAATTCTAGTGGTTTTGTGAGTGACACGTTGATTTTTCTTTAATATTAAACCATATAAATTATTTAATGTTAACCTTAAATGTAAACCACGAAATTTTAACTAAGAACACTTGCGCCTCTAGTGAGCAACGTTCAAACTACACACTGATACTCTACGTGGCGTCAGTGGTGACCTCTAGTGAGAAATACTCGGACTAGACAAGACATATCTCCATCTCCAGTTTCTCTGTCTGACCAGCCGAAATCAAAACAAACCAAATGAAGTTTTGTCTAGTTATATTTGGTTGTTGGTTTCCTCAAATTTAGCGCGCCAAGAAATCTTTGTATTATAGATGGCAGCACTAATCGCTCTATTTTTATATAAAATATTTTAAAAATTAAGTTTATGTGTTAGAAATTAAACAACATGATATTCCTTAATAATAACTAGTTTTACAATTTTATTTATTAATTTTGCGCTTAAATTGATTTGGCACCCCTGTGGGGCCCTACAAGCACTTTTTAAAGTCACGTGTCTGCCCGCGCCTCATACAACTTTTACAGGAAGTTATTGTACAGCGAATTTTGCGCGCGAAATATGAATTGTCCATTTACGGGAAAATTCGATTTGATTTTTAAAACATTGCACAACAATCTAACATCGGTTGTTTTATTTATTTTTATAATAAGACACCAATAAATAAATATAATATGTATGTGATAAGAGCAGCTATAAATTTCTAAGTGTCTGGAACCAAATATGACGTGAATGAACGGCGCGCGCGGAGCGTTCGGGCCGGTTGACCTACTTGCGACGTCAGTTTCATTCATGCCAGCTGAATGAAACTACAACCGCCGCAGTAGAAACGGGAGGGGCGGAGGGCGCAAGCCAGGGCACTGTGGAAGGGAGACAGCTGAGGGTGAATCAACATCAACTGCAACTTCTCTACACGCCTCCGCATATTGATTCTGTGGCGCCGACGCCGACAAACCCACGCTTGCAGACACGCGATCAGACACCACACCAATTCTGCTACAGAATGAACTTCAATACACCTACACCCCCCACTCATTCACCCAGCACATCCAAAATTATTTCAACTCTATCAACTGACGCGAGTTCGTAACTCGATTATCTAGCTAGAATGACACTACCAGCGGTGCCCAGCAACCACAATTTAACAAAGAACAGAACAAATATTTTTTAAAATAGACCAGATGCAGAAAAGTAAGGTTAGAATTTGCTTTTGGCGCGAGTTCATAGTTTGAATTCCCTAGTACAGGTTTCTTATGGAAGTGTGATTTTACTGCCAAAAAAAAAGATATTTTGTAAAAGAAATGGACCTTTTCAATTTAAAGAGATAGAAGATATGCGCAATGGGGATCTGCGCATAGTAAGAACAACTGAGATCTATGGTGTTTGTTTCTAAAAAAATTAGACGTAAAATGTGAGAATATCTCAAATAACTTAAAATCTTATCGAAATAAGTTACAAAAGCTTTTATTGAAGTTAAAATATCTAACGATGCAAATTTTCACTGAGAATACAGGTATTTTAATGACTGCAATATTTTTGACGTTTCGTTTGACAGCCTAACTAGCAGTTGTTTGCGCCATTTGAGCTGTCAAACGAAACGTCAAAAATATTGCAGTTATCAAAATACCTGTATTCTCAGAGAAAATTTGCATCGTTAGACATTTTACCTTCAATAAAAGCTTTTGTAACTTATTTCGATAAGATTTTTTAAAGTTATCTGAGATATTTTCACATTTTACGTCTCATGTTTTTAGAAACAAACGCCATAGATCTCAGTTGTTCTTACTATGCGCAGATCCCCATTGCGCATATCTTTTATCTCTTTAAATGGAAAAGGTCCATTGCTTATTATCCATGTATATTTACAATTATTTACCACGAAAGTTATTTTAAAACATATTTGTAATTATTTTAAGTTAAATTATATAATTTTTCTCAGGTTTTCATTATCTTTTAAAATTGTTTATCATCAATTATCTATTTAGTACGTCAGTACCAGCAGCCAATATAAATTTTAAAAAAATATATACCCGAAACTTTGTACTTTACACAATTAAATCCGAAAAGTTAGAACACAAAGTTTTATAATTTTATTATAATTTCGGACGGAAACAAATTTAATTTAAATTAATTTTATATAGATGTCTCGAAAGTTTAATTAAAAGACGGGTTTTGTAATATGGCTAAGCCATATATGTATATACTGGGTGTTAATTAAAAAGCAGGCCATAGGCGTTTCACATGGAAAATCAATTTTCCTTGTGCCATTGACCCCTGTGGCGCACTCTCCACGCCAGCAATGAGTGCCCGTGAGGTGACGCCTGGTAAACGCCCGCACGGTACAAATATGTCATCATCATTACCGATATCTGCGTACAAAGCAGATTGGCACACCCAGCAATGGGTAATATGCCATGATGATATATTTATATTTATTTATTTATTTATTTGTGCCATTTAATTTTAGAAAAAAACTTTCAAATATTTTCGTAAAGAATTAAAACTCTACACAGTGCAGTAGATGATTAGGTATCTGTAATTCTACGACATACGTCATTATTATTCATAGTGTGTTAGAAAGTAATGCCACTATTTACGTATACCTGTCACACCACATAAATTCAATAGACATAGGTCAAATAATCTTTCTCTTTCTAATACAAAATGTTGTTAAGGTACTGCTATAAAGTGATGTGTATTCTTTCTTCGAACAAATGACCTTGAATAGTCATCTTTCGTGAATAATAGTATATATTTGATATACTTTCGCATATTTTTAATGACAGATGGCGGAAACTCAATTGTATCACGTGAAGTTATTTGTAGTTACAAAACAAACTAGTCCTAAAGTTGGAAATTATAATTAATCTGTACGAGATGTCAGTAATGACAGCATATTATTATTTTTATGACAAAATTTAGTTATTTAAGTTACAATTAACTATTACAGATTTAGCCCTATAATTTGTAAACATTTTGCTAATTCTTGTGTTGAAAATAATCTTAAATTGACATATCACCAGAACAATAATGCCAACTCCTTTTGCCGGCCTAGGTCAGCAACAGCGCATTTCTGGACGATTTTGAGTTCTGTAATATTAGTCAAAATGGACGGAGGTACGAAAAATTATTTGTACACAAATTACTAATTATTAGTTTTATACTATTCGTACGAAAAATATTGTACAAACAACGTGCGTGTACTTGGTATGTAAATAACTATTACAGGTTTCTAAACATGGTACATAAAATCTATTTAGTAATTTAGGTGTAGAATTTAATTTTTTACATTTATTTGATAATTTCTTGTATAAAATTAAATGGGAAGTTTTGCGCAAAGAAAAATTGATTTCCTATGTTAAATGCCTATCGCCCGCTTTTTAATTAACATCCTGTATAAATGTAAGACCAATTTGCAACTGCACTATGTTTGGACACCCAAACATAACCCCATTTATTTAATGTGCATTTTTAGGTATTTTAGGCACAATATATAATACGTCATAAGCGAAAACGTTTTAGCGTGTACTTACATTTCATATTAAATACACTAAACTTGTCC
The DNA here is from genome assembly GCA_963082715.1 of Harpalus rubripes. Taxonomy (NCBI): domain Eukaryota; kingdom Metazoa; phylum Arthropoda; class Insecta; order Coleoptera; family Carabidae; genus Harpalus; species Harpalus rubripes. Next base: position 4,520,310 of record OY720448.1, read on the forward strand.
GTAGACACAGCCTATATTGAAAAATAAAATATTACTCTGTTTGAAAAAACAAAAACCTACTTGTAAACAATCTAATTTTACAAGAATTCCCTGGGATGTGATATTTCCTGTGAAATAAATGTCAGCAAAAAGCAATTTGTAACTTACCAATAAATTCAATCGCCTTTGGGAAATGACTGGCTAGGTTTTGTGACCAATGGTCGGCGATTGGGATCTGCATGTATTTAATGTTCCCGTGCTTTTCGAACACGTTCGGAAGATCAGGGGTTACATTCAACACGTACTGAAACGAAACAACAAATATGTATTTTAACAATAACACACACTTTTGTCACGTTTGTTTCATTTATCGCAAATTACAGATGGGCCCATAAACCGTAATCGAAATACAACAAATTTATATAAAAATCATAAAATATCGGGATAGTGCTCTACTAACTAAGCTATTGGCTAGGAGAGCACTATCCCGGCAAGGTAGGTGTCTCGGGTTCGGATCCCCATGGCTGACAATTTTATGCGTGTCCCAACAGGGCGCGAGCAGACACGTGACTCGAGCGACATTGACGTGCTTGGAATCAGCTGATTTGTGTGCGCATGTCATTTTGACAAGGACAATGTTACGTTGACAAGACCAATGTTAGGATTTATTTTGATTTTTACTGCTAAAATGTTATTATTTTTAATTTCATATGTTTTACTGCTTAAAAATTGTACAATAATAACATTAAAGCAGTTCAGAATTAAAATAAATCAAAACATTGGTATTGTCAACGTGACATTGTTCTTGTCAAAATGACATGCGCACATAAATCAGCAGATTCCAAGCACGTCAAGGTCGCTCGATTCACGTGCCTGGGGCCCGATTCTTGAAATCATGCGAAATTTTCCGCACGCGACAAAATTTGTGTGGTTAGTTTCGTGCACGAACAGTACTGTACACAAGTAACAGTGAAAGACACAGTTTCGTGTGCGAATGATACTTTTAGTTATTCATACCCATGCGATGTAATTGCGCACGGAATATTCGCCTACGACCACACGATTTCGTTTCAAGAATACCAATATGCAGTTCGCATGCGCATCTCTCCCACTTACGTATGCGAAAAATTTCAAAAATCGAGCCCCTGCTCGCGCCCTATAGGCGGTGTGCACAAAAGTAGTCAGCGCCGACAGCGGACAAAAATGACAAAATGGTTACTCATTCAAACATAGGAAGGTTATGTTTTATGTCAGAATAATTCTGCAATTTCTATTTTATAAAATATTTACAATGAATGCGAATGATAGGACGTCAATTATTATGTGATGCAGTGGGGGATGTAATAATTTTTACAAAATTACCGATTGAAGTATCAAATTTTGTAAATTTCCTAGAAGATTATATGAGGAACAGATGTATAAGGAAATAACTTTTCAGCAGATATCTTCTACTAACATAAAAAATTATTTTAGGTATACATATTTTCTCATTGTAAAAGATACTTATCGTATGAATAAAATTCCAACAATGGTCGTCGGATTGCAATAATGAATTATATAAAAATGTGTTTCTTGAGTTAATATTTGAACAAGATATAATACAAGAAGCAGAAAATTGTCTTAAAATACTTGCAGTTTTATGAAATAGAAGTCTATTTTTGACATAATTCGTCTATTTATTATAGATTTTGTATATGTAATGTTAATATTAAAGATAGAAATTCACATGGTTCGTAATTTTCGTGTATTTTCTCTTTTCCGAGCTTGTGCAACTGATTCCACTTAGAGCCTGGTATGTGTTCAATGAAGAATCTTCTTCGTATATTGCGAATATAAAAGAAAGAGGCTAACATCACACACTGATATCGTGATATGTAGAAATTTACTTCTTTCCAATCATTCAAGTTTTCCAACTTTTTAATCACAAATTATAAATTTGAATATCATAAAATGGTATACAGAAATCACACATATAATGAGAAAAATTATATTTTCTGCCACAGTACCTTCGCTGGTATTTTGACTTTTTTGATTGTCACATCACATAATAGCATTTTAAATATTTTCTTTATTAATTTTAATATACTGTGATGTATAATATTGATACACAATAGCAACAACTCAAAATAAAATTGTAAATTGTATCATTTTCTCGAAATGTCAAAATGGACCTTTTCAATTTAATGGCTATCTCTTTCTATCGCTGCAAATAGTAAGAAAATGGCGCGAACAACTGCCAGTTGGGCTGTCAAACGAAACGTCAAAAATATTGCAGTCATTAAAATACCTGTATTCTCAGTGAAAATTTGCATCGTTAGACATTTTACCTTCAATAAAAGCTTTTGTAACTTTATTCAATAAGATTTTTTAAAGTTATCCGAGATATTCTCACATTTTACGTCTAAATGTTTTAGAATCAAACGTCATAGATCTCAGTTGTTCTTACTATGCGCAGATCCCCATTGCGCATATCTTCTATCTCTTTAAATTGGAAAGGTCCATTGATTTGGTAATCAAAAATGCCAATATAGCCATTAGAGGCGCTGACGCTCAAAATGTGCACATCGCCTTGGCGGTAAATTCAAAATTGTTCTCGGACAAAGCCGGGATATGTCGCTAGTAGTAGAATAAAAGGGGGGAAATAATGTGAAGCGGGAAATTTAAATAAAGATAATAATGTTCTCACCTGTATACTATGCCTTGCTAAAGCTTGACTATCTTCACTATTGGCTGCATTTCCGAGGTACAAGTGCGGTAATATTTCAACTGGGAATTCTCTGTCATCCTCTAGACCTGTTGTAAAAAAAATTAAACCTAATGTTAAAATAAACTAATGCAAATGGTACACATGACTAACATACACATTAGGCCATTTTATGACGATTAATACACGTCCTAATTTTTTGTTTTAAATGATAGTTAAACAATTGCATTTTTATTTTAATAATTGTTGCATGGATGTACAAACATCAAAAACTAATGAACAAATAATTTTCCCTGACTATGATTATTGGCTTTGCTCAAATATAAAGTTATACAGGAAGTAGAGAAAATTTCAAACATACAGTTTAGTTAACTAGTCCAGTCTCTTTTGTTAGGAACAATTGTTAACTGTGATTAAATATTGTCATCTGTAAAGCGGAAATGCAAACTATCATGTTGATTCCAGTTGTATTGTACATTAGCTAAGTTACATATTGTTGTTTGGATGACATTTGTCAATCAATTTCAACCTAAAACTGTTAATTATTATTCCTTTTATCTCCAGTCCTGTCTATAGGATTCACTTTTTAGCGTTCCGAGAGTAAATAGGGTACTATATCATAGTCAAATTTTAACTATCTTAAATAAGACGAAAATATACATAAATTAATGAGTATTAGTGAAAAAAAATTGTTTCAATATTGATTAAGTCGCAAACTACAAGTGATTAAAGTTGATTACTAATTAGGTATGACGCGTTAGGTCCTAAGAATTCGATTGGTCGCCTGATTTTAAAAACGAGATTCGCGCGTCTTCTGCGGTCACCTTCGAAAGATTATGAACTGTCACGTTGTTATATACATACATACATACATACATACATACATACATACATACATACATACATACGTACATAAAATCACGCATTTCCCACTTAGTGAGTTAGCACAAACCCGAAAGAATAACAATAACATCATCCAAAAAATAATCAATGTCTCTTTCAACAACATTCGTACTAACCTGACATCATAGGTACAACATATATTCCTCACTCTTAACATATTGAAGTGACCGATTTTCGGTAGCGAAATACCGCAACCGGACCACAATAATAGTTACGAAACAATCATCCTTCGCCACACATTCCTGTCTAAGCACACTTCTTTCGCCTCGGCAACATTCATAATCGCATTCATACACGCTCTTCTTCTCTTCCCACTCGGAAACTTTCTCTCTTTTAGTACCTTATCAATCACATCCAGCCACTTACACACTGGACGGCCACGCAATCGAACACTCTCAATTTCACCAAGATATATACGCTTTACAAGTCGTTCACTCTTCATTCTCTCCACATGACCAAACCATCTCAACTGGCTCATTCCTACTCTCTTAACAACATTCTTCCTAACCATACATTCTTCATACACCAAATTATTCCTCACGCGATCCCGTCTTACATATCCACATACTCCACGTAAATACCTCATTTTCACGGCAGTCACTCTCTTTTTATGCTTTCCCGTCCATGCCCAACATTCGCTTCCATACATCAAAGCAGGCACTAGCACTCCATTATACACACTTAAACGAGCTTCTCTAGATACGTTTACGTTTCGAGCAAACGTACCCAGAGCGCCCATTACCTTACACCCCGCACTCACTCTCCTTTCAATTTCTCTATCAATTCGACCATCGACGTTGTTATATAACCTAACAAAAAAAATACAATATTATGTTTTATGAATGTGTTTAATTATAATATCTAATAATATTAAGAATAATAATATGTTTATAATTAAATCAATTTGTAATATGTATTAATTAAATTAATAATAATATTAACTAATCAAAACAAACAAACACTAGCGACATCCGCCGTCATAATATTGTAAACTGTTTTAATATTCTATAATTTATTAAGAAAAAAATGTTTATTATTTATGTTATTTATGCTTAATAATAATTTCTTCGTAAATATAACGTATAAGTTTTTATATAAAAATATTTCAGCTCTGCATGAAAAAATCTGTTCTCTCTAGAACAGGGGTGGGCAAAAGCCGGCCCGCGGGCCGGATCCGGCCCTTTTGCTTACTTTATCCGGCCCGTTGAAAAATCCCGCATGCAATTTTTTTAATCTCTTTTATGCGATTTTGTTGAAATCACCAGTATTTGTGTGCGTAATGTACATATAAATAATGAAATATATAAATAATAGAGAGTATTATAATTTCGAACCTACACTCGGTATGGACCTTTCCAATTTAAGGGCTATCTCTTTCTATCGCTGCAAATAGTAAGAAAATGGCGCGAACAACTGCCAGTTGGGCTGTCAAACGAAACGTCAAAAATATTGCAGTCATTAAAATACCTGTGTTCTCAGTGAAAATTTGCATCGTTAGACATTTTACCTTCAATAAAAGCTTTTGTAACTTATTTCGATAAGATTTTTTAAAGTTATCTTACATTTTACATCTAATTTTTTTAGAATCAAACGTCATAGATCTCAGTTGTTCTTACTATGCGCAGATCCCCATTGCGCATATCTTCTATCTCTTTAAATTGGAAAGGTCCATTAAGGATTGCTACAAGTGATTTGGATCCCAATTTTGAAGAAATAATATCAAATGAACATTCGAGATTTCACTTTTCACATTAACTATAAGTATTCTATTTTAACGTTTGATGTTTGTCTTTTCTTTTTATAATTCTATTTACTTTTTACTATTATATTTACAAAATGCAATATAAATATAAAGTTGTAATAACTATGATCAAAATAAAATAATTTGTATCGTTAAGATATAAATAAATAACAAAATAAAATCTTTCATTAACTGATTTATATTCTTTTATAGTCCTCCGGCCCGGGAGACATTTTGAAAATTTCATTTTGGCCCGCGCTTAAAAATATTTGCCCACCCCTGCTCTAGAACTAACAGTTTGTCGACCACTGGAAGTACCAGGAACGTCACGCAATAAATTCTTAAGTTGAAAAAATCACATCTCGCTTATTACGTAAAATTTTTAAGTCGCGTTTGCACTAAAATTCTTATTTCATCCTGTTCTTACAGATATTTTTTTTAAAAAAATGGTATAGGCTAAAGCCGTTTTCGGTCGAGGTAGGACAAAGTCGAGGGCAATAAAGGATTTCGCGGATAAGATGTACACAACATTTTTTGTGCAACCGTAAAAAATGTAAAATGGAGGAGTTTAGTTATTTTGAAATGAAATAATTTTTCCACATTACTGCAGTACTATTAATACAATAAAAGTAATAAAATATAGCGTATTTTTTTGTACAAACGATATTAAATTTATCGTTAGTTAAATCGCCCGTAATACGATGACGTATGCAGCATCTTTGGTTCGCCGTAGTTGTCCGCTACGAGCGCTAGTTTACAATGAAAACATGAACGTATATCTTCTATATTTGATATTGAAACGTCAAATTCAATGTCAAATCGCAAAAAGCAAATTATTTCATTTTAAATAAGTAAATGTATAAGCTAGAAAATACGATAAACACAAAAATTAAATTGTCAAGTGTCAAATGTAAACATAAACATGTGGGTGTGTTTTGCTTCTGTCTCTTTCTATGAAGCACGTTTTAGGCATGTATGTCGAGACCTAATTCGCAGATAGTTGATGTTATGTACGCCATAATGGCGGGAAGAAAATATTAGAAAAGTTAAAACGCTTTAGATTTAAAAATATTTTAACATATAAAAAAATGAAAAATTAAAAAAATTCCTCATTACAAATTTTATTAATTTTGAACAGTTTCATTGTAAATAGAACGTTAGTTTTCAAGGTGGCTATGGGATTGATATTTGATAAATAAAACAATGTAATTTTCAAGTGTCAAAGTGATTGTTTAATTTCGCGGCTGCTACCATGACAAAGACCGCGAAATTCATTTCGCAGCCGTTATAGTAAATACAATTTCGTGGCATGGTTGTACAAAAAAAAAATATATTTAAATAAGTTCCTAAATGAAGTAGTTGTTATAATGTAATATTTGCCCTATTACATAACTACTCGTAGATCAATTTTCCAATAGATTCACTATAACAATGTAAATTTCAAGTGCACTGTTGAATATCAGTCATTGTGCCAATCAAATATAGATGTACACAATGTAGTTGTAATTATAGTTAATATCACAAACGGAAATCAACGCATATTTACATAAATGATGTTCATTAGTATTAGTACTATATTTTGTAGACGCGCATTGTTATTGACATTGCAATTTACGTATATAGTTTATAGTCGAGCAATATTACGTGTATTATAATATTAAATTGTAAATACAATGAGTACGTGCCATAGCATCTAAATGTCATAGAGCCCAAATTTCATCGCGTTTAAATTTCACAGTGTCTAAACTTTCCAGCGTCTAAATGATGGTCTACCACCCCTACTTCTGGCGTACCACAAGGCTCGGTATCAGGACCATTTTTTTACCTTCCGTCACCTTTAGGTAAGGAAGGTATTGTCTTTGGTCAAAAAATTCGGTGGTGAGTTTTTGATGAATAAGCTCGTTTTAGGGTCCCTAGAATACGATTTTACTATTTTTACGATGATGTCTGTATGTATGTGTGTGTGTGTGTGTGTGTGTGTGTGTGTGTGTGTGTGTGTGTGTGTGTGTGTGTGTGTGTGTGTGTATGTGTGGATGTGTGTGTGTGTGTGTGTAACAAAATTTTCGTCTACGATAACTTTAAAACTACAATTCTAATAATTATAATTCTTTCGTATTCCTCTTCGTTGCATCCATATGAAGAGCTGATTAGATTTTGGTTATAATTGGATAACCGGAAGTACCCTCAATTGAAGATTTTAACAGTTTTTCTTGAAAAAACGATATTACATATCATTTTTCACATTTAATGTTATTATAAATATTAAAGAACATTGTATTCTATATACGATTTGACTGCATTTTATACTTCATATTAAATGGATATAGAGTTATAAAATTATAAAGAAAATTAAATTTCATAAATTAGCTAGCTATGCTAGAAACAGCTACTTTATTGAGAAAATTCTGATTGAAAGATGTCAGTGTCAATTGACATATTGTATTATAATTTTACAACTGTCGAAAGGTAATGTAAATAAGAAATTTAGAATCTTTCACAAGGAACTTTCAATGAAATTTCTACCGGTAGATACCGCATCTACCGACTGTGTACGAAAACACGAGTGGTAAAAAGTACGAAAATTGTACAGTATCTACCGAATTCATGAAGAATCTAATCTCAAAAAAAGGTAGTGGTGCAAAGCGCAGCGCGCGTTAAAACTGGAAATGTGTTCAAAGTAGGACTTTGCTTAGTTTGTTAACTACATTAAATTTCTAACCTGTTTCAAATTTTCAATTTTTTATAGGTTATGGATCTACCCCTGTTTACTACTTGCATTCTTAAAATATCGATTCCGGTAGCTATAACCTGATAAACAGCTGTTTGCCGGTAACAGTTCACCGGTAGAATATTCGCAAATGCCTCATATAACTGACGGAAGGTAATGTGCTGGCCACATCAGATTTTTTATATTATATATCAACGACCTAAGCAATCTAATTAATGTGTGATCATCTGTTTTACGCAGATGATTTAAAAATATACTGCTCAATCACGAATGAATTAGACTGTCATAGGTTCCAATGTCTGTCTCTGATAAATGCAAAACTTTGTCATATTATAAAATAAAAAATCCAATTTTGTTTAATTATCACATTGATAACATTGTACTAGAAAGACCATCTCCTTTTAAGGACCTTGGAGTTATTTTTGAACCAGATATGTCTTTTGTAATACATGCGTTACAGAATTGGTTAGTTCTGCTTTTAAAATACTTGGATTCATATTTAGGAACTGTAAACAATTTTATAACGTGAACACAATTATAATATTGTTCAGTAGTTATGTTCGTTCCAAATTAGAATATGGAGCATTAATATGGTATCCAATTTATGACCGGTACATTACTAGAGTTGAGGGTGTACAAAAACGTCTGCAGTATTTAGCATTTAAATGTGATCATATCTATCCTGAACGAGGTTCAGATTATAACAATTTATTAGTACGTTTTAACTTTAAATCATTAGAAACACGTAGAATCTGTCAGTCAATTATATTTTTGTTAAAACTGCTGCAATACAAAATTAATTGTCCTGCCTTGTTAGATAATATTGAAATTCATGTACCACGTCTAACATCAAACATCAAATTATATTTTCAATGTCCTAGAGCGAGAACAAATACACAAACCAGATATCGGATTTATATTATGTGCAACAACATCAATAAAATTGTTAGTGATATAGATATATTCACAATATCACCATATTCTGTTATGAATGTATTTTTGCACTTGGAAAAAAATTAGACATTTATTATGTATTTATATGTTATATTTTATATTTTTTTAATGTCTGTATGTATATGTATATTCCTTTCAAAATTTACTTAGATGCATGTAACTGTACTTTGTCCTTTATATGGTGTAACTGTTGAGCAAATAAATTATTATTATTAAATTATTATTATTAAAAAAACACAAAGAACAGTAATAATTCCTCCGTGACTTCTAAAATATTCTCTCACGGAGTGACTAATGTTGTACATTAGTTATTTCAAATAACCATAGTAACAAGTATATGAGTCGGTGTTGAATAAAAAAATTTATCGATAAAATCAGGTCTTAAGGTTCATTTACAAATGAAAATTAGATTTAGATTTAATGACTTTGGTCGCATATTATGTAATGAATTAATTCACACTTCAGAATTTAGGGTTTCTAAATCCAAATCATAAAGCTAAACATTGAAACGTGTCTGAAATGATATAGATATATACACCCATCTTTATTTATTATCCACTTGGAGGATTCGGATTTTTAAACAAATGCGAGAAGAACATGGAGACATTGCTGAAATATAACCAATAATGCCAAGCGTATCATAATTTCACGGCGCACAGGTGTTTTTTTGGGTATTGCTGTACCGATATTTTAATCTTGTTTTTGAAGCATTTACATAGATGTCTGTACATATCAAGATTAATTTTCAGGTAATTTAAACTTACATTTATGAATGACTTAAGGTGCATTCACAAATGAAAATTAGGTTTATGGTTTTTGTTTAGGTTTAAGTAAGTCATTCATATATGTAAGTTTAAATTACTTGAAAATTAGTTTTGATATGTACAGACATCTATATAAATGCTTCAAAAACAAGATTAAAATATCGGTAGAGCTGTACTCAACAAGACACCTGTGCGCCGTGAAACTGTCATTTGCTTGGCATTATTGGTTATATTTCAGCAATTAAGTTATGGCAGTCTCCATGTTCTTCTCGCATTTGTTTAAATATCTGAATCCACCAAGTGGATACTAAATAAAGATGGGTGTATATATCTATATCATTTCAGACTCGTTTTCATTGGTGAAGTTTGTGACGTCAAACTAAATCATAAACCTAAAGTTTGGACCTTGCAATGTTTAGCTTTATTTATTTATTTATTTATTATATATATATATATATATATATATATATATATATATATATATATATATATATATAAATTTGGATTTAGAGACACTAAATTCTGAAGTGTGAATGGAGTCATAATATAATCTGCGGCCAAGATCTTTAAATCTGAAGTATAAACCATAACTCAAACTAAATCATAAACCTAAAGTTTGGACCTTGCAATGTTTAGCTTTATGATTTGGATTTAGAGAACCTAAATTCTGAAGTGTGAATGGTGTCATTACATAATATGCGGCCAAAGTCTTTAAATCTAAAGTATAAACCATAAATCTAAATCTAATTTTCATTTGTGAATGCACCTTTACTTAAACATAAACAAAAAGCATAAACCTAATTTTCATTAATGAATGCACCTTTATGATATTACTTCTGATAAAATTTATTAAGAAAACAGTCTTAAGACTTTCTAAAACTACTGATAGCTTTCATTTTTTATAGTTTTATAAAAAATAGTAGACTACCCCATTTAAAAAACGCAAAAAGAAACCTTCTTATAGTCGCATATTTATTTATATTTTAGAAAAACGTCGTATTTGTGGTTAGGGTAAGATGTTTAGTACCTAGTGAGCTATCGCACCGGTCATCGGTGTCGGAAGAGTCGGTGGAACTATTGGCGGCGGAAGAGAGGCTATCGTAGTGGAGGTGACGCAGGCCGTGCGGCTGGCCGGCGGAAATGCGAAGCGAACGGAGCCCCATCAGCGGAAGCTGCTCCGGGATGGGCGCCGGCTCCAGAAGCTCCGAACAGCTGTCGCACCATTCCGGGTACGTGGCGCGAAACCGGGAGAAACCATCTGCAAAAGAAGTAACAATTATTATAAAATTCATTCCTACGAATACCAAATTAGCAATCATTTTGCAAGTTAACTTGTACAGGGTGTAAATTGAAAAGTGAAACATGGAGTTTAACATGGGAAATCAATTTTTCTTTGCGCAGACGTTACCTAATTATTTTATGCAAAAATATATCGTGGAAGAGAAAATCGCCACACACAAAAAGTGTTGAAAACTCACTATACAATTTTTCGATCGAAAATATTACCTCTCTTACCTATGGCGGAAGATAAAAACAAATTTTATTCATGAATTGCTGGAATTTTATATATTTGAAAAATGTAATTTAAAATGAGTAAAATTGAAATACACGTCGATATTTCGTGTGGGCGGTATTACAAGAGTTAAAAATATTCATCCAATTTATTATGATACACTAATTTTAGAATTTTTGAGTAGGTGTTTTTACTCGTTCGTATATATACATATTTTCGCTGTCGCCCCCTAAACGGTAGTAACAAGCGAATAAAAAAGAATCAAATCTATGAAACCTCTGTAAATTAAACAAAACTGGTGCCTAAAATTGGGAATTCAGTTGGTTTTTCATTTTTTCTTTGTTAATTAGATTAGGATCAGAAAGACTTTGTCATATAAATTTTATTTTAACTGATTATACAAACAATATCAAAAAATACGATAGTTATTTAAAATAATCTGATGTGACCAGCACATTACCTTCCGTCAGTTCTATGTATTTTGTAAAAATGTCATACAGAAAGTTCCTTGCAAAAGATTATATTTCTTGTACATTACCTTAAGGCAGTTGTATGTATTTTAATACAGAAAGTTTCTAGCAAAAGATTGTAAATTTCCAGGAAAATTATAACACAAACACACTATCAACTACACTTGACACTGACACCTTTCAATCAGAATTTTCTTAATATAGCAGCTGTTTCCAGAGTTATAGCATAGCTGGCTAATATATGATATTTAATTTCTTTATAATTTTTTAACTCTATATCCATTTAATATGAAGTATAAAATGCATTCAAATCGTATAGAGAATAAAATATTCTTTAATGTTTAGAATAACGTTAAATGTGAAAAAATTATATTTAACATTGTTTTTTCAAGAAAAACTGTTAAAATCTTCAAATGAGGGTACTTCCGGTTGACCAATTATAACCAAAATCTAATCAGCAAATCAGCTCTTCACATGGATGTCACGAAGAGGAGTACAAAAGAATTATAATTTTTGGAATTGTAGTATTAGAGTTATCACATTAGAAATTTTGTCACACGCGCGCCCGCGCACACACACACACTCACCCACGCGCGCGTACACAAACACACACACACACACACACACACACACACACACACACACGATAAAAATAGTAAAACCGTATTCTAGGGACCCTAAAACGTACTTATTCATCAAAAACTCACCACCGAATTTTTTGACCAGACAATACTTTTGATTTAAAAATTATTTTGACTAAAATTTTTTAGTTGTCATTTTAAAAGTAAGGTTTGATTATTTTTATTTACTTATCACCTCGCCTACTGATCGGTAAGTAATCACAATCACTTACCGAGTAGTAATTCGTAAATTACTTCTAAACTATCAGTATTTTTCTCTTTCAATTGGTTGTTTTTGTGTTTTAAATATTTTTTTAGATCATACCTGGTTATCATTATTCTCGATTACTGATAGTTTAGAATAATTTCAAAATGAGAATATAATTCATGAGTCACGTGACATGTTTTCTGTCAATCAACATTCAGAATTTGTTTTCTTTATTTGACATTGACAGTTAATTTTGAGTATAAAAATGTGTGATAATCGTTGGGTTGATATCAACAAGGATGAAAATAATAAATCAAATGTCAAATTAACTATGTTGTAATACAATATATTAAAAGCTAGGTTAGCAGCACACACAATGTGTCACAAAAATTCATTATATTCTCTCATTAAATATAAGCTCGTGATATGATTAATAATCGAAGATATTGCTTGTGAAACCGAAGCAGCACAAAGGCGCACCACATGTCCCATTTAACCGAAGTCGTATCTCTTATAGTTTCGACCTCTCCTTTTTAACATTTTTATTAACGACATTAAAAATTGTTTCAATAATTCAAAATTTATAATGTACGCTGACGATCTTAAGTTGTATACAACAGTAAAATCAACATCTGATTGTTTAGCCCTTCAAGCCGATCTTGACAGGCTAAATAGCTATTTACAAAATAATAATTTATTACTTAATTTCAATATATGTTCTATTATATCTTTCACGCGAAATAGGAATGTGGTTAAATTTGATTATCATTTAGATGGAAAATATATAAATCGTGTATCTCATATCAAAGATCTTGGTGTTACTCTAGACAATAAACTTATTTACGATATCCATATTGATTGCATTGTCAAAAAGGCTTATAGAATGCTAGGATTCATTTTAAGAATTGGTACTCATTTTAAATGGTTTAAAACGCTAGTTCATTTATATTACACATTAGTTCGATCTCAACTTGAATTTGTTGCTGTATGTTAGTCTCCCCATTATCTAATGTATATTAATAGAATAGAGGGTATTCAAAAGAAATTTATTTCTTATTTAAATTGGAAATTTCCAAATAACTCGTTAAACTTCATCCCTTTACAAAAGCGTAGAGACTTGATAGATATGACATTTCTGTATATAATTGTAAATAATCATATCAACAGTTCTACCCTTTTGAACAAAATTTCTTTTCGAATACCTTCTCATTCTACACGTTCATGTGATCTATTTTGTTTAAGGAATTATAAAACTAACTCAGCTATGTTCTCTCCTCTAAACAGAATAATGTGTAAATATAATAATTTCTTCTCTCTCAACAATTCACCTGATATTTTCCATTGCTCATTATGCACGTTTAAGTCGTTTATAAGAAATAATTATTTTACTCATATGTCATAATCAATACCTCTCTTTTTCATAAATTTTCACTGTATTATTTAAGTAGGTTTGTCTGATGAAAAATTATTTTCTATTTGTATTTACATTGTAATGTGCTGTACTGTCATTGGGACTCGTCCTGTTGTATAGCCCAAACTTTTAAATAAATAAAAATCCGTACGCCCTGTATATTTCGTCAGGGAACGTCCTAATGTCAGGAAATTTCAATCAATAAAATTGTTGGCCACCCTGAATTACTTTTCTAAAAGTAGACAGTATACGTTCTCGGCAAGGGATGCTTCTATAAATACAACACATAACTAAATTTGTTTACTATGATTACAATAGTTATCTCAAATGGAAATGACATTTAATAAACATTCCGTGACTAGAGATGTTTCGCTTTAGGCTTTAGATAATTATAATATCTAATTATACCATGCCAGTGTATTTTAGTTGTGTAAGGGAAACATCCCACGCGTTGTGAATTAGCAGAGGTAAAAAAGCATATTTGGGCTGTGTATTGTTTAATTTGCTACCGCCCACGAGCATGCGCCCGCGCACCAGCTAAAAATACCCGGGTAAACATCGGCTGCCGAGGGCGTAACACGATAACAACGCCGGCCGTTGTGTATTGAAAGCTAATGTATGGAGAGCTCTATTTCTCTTGTCATAGCCCTTGTCTTAACAACGGATCTGTTCCCAGAACATTGACAACTACTTTGCTGGTAATAAATATCCCATGGTAATGACAGGAATAGACCCTTTCAATTTACAGGGTGTTATGTAAGTAATGGGCCATAATGGCCATAGTTCATGGCATGATAAAGATAAATGAAAAAATCTAATGTGGCCAGCACATAACCTCTCGCCAGATATTTTACCTGGGGCCTGTTTCTCAAAAAATACAGGACTAGTATTACTAGTCCCTACACTAGTAATACTAGTGAAGTTTACTAGTTTTTGTTTCTGAAATATACAAGTGTAAAATACTAGTTACAAGTTGGGAACTAGTATTTACTATTTGACAAAAAATACTAGTATTTTGTTTCTCAAAATATTTGAGTTGTCTGTCAGACTAGTAATTTACTAGAGAAAAGCTACAAGTGTCAAAAGTCTTGTAAATTTTGAATATAAATTTAACTAGTCGTATTATTTGACAGTTCGTGTGTTTATTTTCTTTTACGTATATAATTCAATGGTTCTTTGTTAATGTTAATTCAGATTCATGTAGTGCCTGTCGTTGTTTAGTATTAATAGATTATTTTAAATAATATAATAATGTGGTCTAGTGACTCTGAGTCTAGTGATGAAGAAGTAGTGCGACGTCAAAAACTAATTAAAGCAAGAATAAATTCTGTCCATGCAGAAACTCCATATGAGTGAGAGGTTACTCATGGCAAATAAGTTAGAAACATTAATTAATTAATTGGGACATTCTTCAGCTAGATATGAACAGAAACCATGCATTAACCATTAACTGTTTTAAGTTTGACCAAAATGTGACCCTGATATATTATTTCTAGTCTTTGTCTTGTCTACTCAACCCGAAGCGAGACAAGTTTGACAGATTTTTATCCATTCATTGAATTTAACTGCTTTATTTAGATAATGCTCCAAACAGAATACCTTTAGCATTTCGAATCATTCCCAAAATAGTTAATTTCGTATCCAGTGTAGACATTTTTATTGAAAAATAATTTAATTTCAAATTAAAAACACTTGAAAATGTCAACGTCAGTCAGAAAATAAAATCACTTGATTTAAAGAATATTGGTTTAAATACTAGTATTTATTAAAAAAACTACTAGACTATTGAAAATGTTTCAGAAACACTATTTTACTTGACTAATAAAATTTCACTTGTAACTATTAACTTGTGAACTAGTAACTTGTAAACTAGTATTTTTTGAGAAACAGGCCCCTTGTTGTACGCATAAAACGAAAAATATTTTTAAAAACATATATTCATGTGTCACTACAAAATAATTCTTACATATATTTGCAAAATCTATGGGATATTTTAATATAAATTATGTATAATACATACATTTTTTTTATATTCAATATCCTGAAATTTTCTTTTTGTACTTTCCTTTTCTTTTTCTTTATATTCGTCATTTTTTCGCAAATTCTTTTTGTATTCTTTTTTACGTATATTCTTTTGCGTTGTTGACTTTTTCTTATTTTCACAATCTTCATAATGATGTACAAATATTTTTGACAATGGCATACAAATATTTTTGACAGTGACATTTATGTGTCAATTACAAACATTTGAATTTCTTGTCTTGAAGTAGTTTGATCTGAGATTTTTTTACATCAAATTATTTTATATGCATTTCTTTATCTCTAAATCTATAGAAGATATAATAATGAATTTATATTTATCGAATAAAGAATTTAACGATCTTTAATATAAGTATTTACATAAATTTTCGATAAATAATATTTAGATGATTTTTTTCTTGTAATTACTACTTCCGGTTGTCCAATTGTTACCAAAACTTAATCAACTCTTCCCATTATTGTTAGATTGAGGAGTCCGTAGTTAAAAATGTCTTAGGTCTTATACTATTTGAGAAATCGTGGATCCAATATCCACACACACATATTGACATCATCGTAAAAATGTTATAATCGGATTCTCGGGACCTTAAAACGTGCTAATTCACTAAAATCTGGATATGCGATTTTTAGCATGAATCCAATACCTCTCTTAGCGAGAGGTAAAAAGTTATAATCTGAAATATATTCTGCACAATCTGTCAAGTTGTAAAAGTTATGGGATTGTAAAGCCGGCCAATTACGAACCAACTTCTCAATAAATTCAAATCAAAAAATCAAGTTGTTCCAAAAACAATATCTGTTCCATTTTAGCTTCATAAAAGCTTATGAATCTTCCAAGTTATATATTTGTCACAGACTTTTCCCAAATTTTACGTTGCCGCTATTTTACTAATTGAAAAGGTGTATTTTTATTTATTTCCATAATAAATGATTTTTAAAAACACTTTGAAAAAGAACTACAGCGTAGTTTTTGAAGATAATACTTCATAATTTTCAACAAAATAGTGTTGGGATACTGTTATGCAACCAGCAATACATTTGTGATAGGTGGGTCACTAGTTGATGCGCCTTATAATCAAATCAATCTGAAGATCCGGAGGGAAAAAAATGAATGTCACAAAATGTGCTTTTCCAATACGCGAATTTTAAAGCTTGAAATTTTCTTTTTACCTCCCGCTACCCCTGGTAAGGGAGGTATAGGCATCGTGCTAAAAATCGCATATCGAGACCATGTTTTAAGGTTCCTAGAATCCAATTTTAACATTTTCACGGTGATGTATGTGTGTGTGGATCCTTCACTCTAACTCAAATACTATTATTTAGAAAATTTTGAAACCCTGCGTATTTCGAACTTTTTCTGTAATGGAGAGCCCATTAGATTTTGGTGAAAATCGGATAACCGGAAATGTCACTTTACTAAAAGCTAAAATAATTTTTCCTCGAAAAATACCTTTAAATGTTATTTTTTCCAGATTAATGTAATTATAAAAATTAAAGATTATTAAATTTTCTATAGATTTGCATTAATACTTTTTCTATATATTTTATGGATAAATTTATAGAATTATCTATAATTTAAATCCCAGAGTCTACGCTTTAAACAAACAAAACGCAGTTATTCAAATGTACGTACCTGACAGATAAATGTCACTATTAAACGTTTGAAAAAGAAATAAGTAAATAGAACAATAGAAAAGGAATTCAATACAGTCTCCAGTAGAGCTGGGCGCGTGAGTAACTTTTTGTTCACGATCACGCACGCTCACGGAACTAAAAATGTAATGACGACCAATCACGCACGACTTTTTATGTTTGATTCACGATCACTCACGCTCACGATTTTATTTTGGCACTCACGCCCGGCGGGTCACGTTCGTGTCACGTAATTGTTTCTATGTACATTTAAGCCTGCTTAACACAGTCATAAGTTGTTATCAAATTTGTTAACAAATTGGTAATAAGTTAGGTAACAGATTGGTTTCATTGGAAACGAATGTTTAAGTATAAATAGGTTGTTCTATTCCTTCACAAATATCATTATAAATTTGGTAACAAATTTGTTAACAAAATTATGATCGTTCAAACGGGCTTAAAGATTTGTATATCTTTAGTGAAATCGGAGCAACTGTGTATACAATTTTGGGTACAACAATAACACTATTTTTATGCAAAAAAATACTGTTGATGATATATTTGGACATAATAATGATAAAAAGAATGTAAAGTAAAAGATGGAAATTGACAATTTTTTAAATAAAAAATAGAAAAAACTTGTACTCACGCCCGATTAAATTTCAATCACGCCTGATCACGCACGTTAATTTTTTAGTGCCTCACGCTCACGTCGGATCACGACGCAAAATTTAAATTATACTCACGATCACGCGGGTCACGTCGTGACCCATCGTGACCCGACAAAATCACGGCCCGCGCCCACCTCTAGTCTCCAGCATAAGTAAATATGTAGGTATGTATTTAGATTAATAAAAATTAACGATTCATTTTTTTCACAAGACGAAAATTTACCAAACGAGCCAAAGGCGAGTGCGCAAATCCTTCGAGTGAAAAAAGATATGATTTACTCACGAGTTGCATACAATTTTTTTTTACGTCTGCAATGGGAGCGTGAAAAAAAGTGCCGTAGCGTTTCATTATTTCAAAAAGTGCACTTTTTTCACACTTTCATATATATTAAAAAAGGTATACTTTATAAAACCCATTTTAATGAAAGAAGGGTAAGTACTTTTTTTTATCAGACGTAAAGATGTGAAAGATGTAAAAAATATTTCAAATAAGGAAGAACGATATTCTGAGAAACATGATAGATATAGTTCCTAGTAACATCTAAAGATGTAACTATTGATAGTCACAAAGAAACAGTGCAATAAAGAGAAAAAAAAATCTCGAAAGAAATAACAAAGTATCGACAAAGCACGTGTTTCGTTAAACAATATTATATGTACCACCAACAATACGAATACGAGTTCTGGAATCCCACGCTGAAAGTCTCTCTGAAGATGTTGAAGAGTCGAAACGTCGGCCAAGAAATAAATAATTTATTAAGACTTGTATATCATCTATATCGTCATTTTTGTAAACTCATCCACCTTTTAAAAAATGTTTTAACAATGACCTATTTAATGACCATTTCTCTAATTTTATTGTCGATTTGTGGGCACATTAAATAACAATTTCAGAGAACCAATTTATCCTAGGTCCTTATTATTGGATGAATGTGTAGTGTAGGTCATAGGTACGGAGTGGATGACCGTCCTCAGCTGCGGGATTAAGCCGCGTGTGGTGCAGGTGAGGTGTGGTATCGCCATGCGCGGTTGCCAGGCAACGGGTCTCAGCACGGGCCCACCCGAAACTAGGTCTCTGTGGCACAGCACAGCCCGAGCTCGGTTCTCGACCCTGTTGCGCTGCTTTTGCTTTTGCTTCCACCACCACCCAACATAACCTCGTTTGCATGCAACGCCGGGGTGCATTCTACTTGGACGTACACCTATAAGGTTTCCCACCCTGCGACTTTTCTAGTTAGATGTACAATAACTCAGGGGTTTCCCACAACAATCCAACAAGTATTATTGAATGATGTATGTGGGTATGGCGCCATACAATTCGATTACTCGATACGAGGGGCACTGCCAAAATTCGCGGAATTGAACACTCCTAGTATTGCCAATGTTATGCAATTGTCATATTCGTAAAATCTTACATTAGCTGTATTCTTTTTGGACAAAATCTCAGCTCATCTTAGATCACTTCAGATAAACTCAGGAAATCGTTGTTCTTTTTGACACAGCTGAACTGAGTTGTTCAGAGTAAGCTCACTTCCCCCCTTTACAGCTCAATCGAATGAAGAGAAATTAGTAAAAAAAAAAAATAGTCAAAGTATATGCTTAATAACGAATATTAATAAAGAAATAAAATGATATAATTGAAATACTTCGGAAATAAAGGGGTTTTTGTTTTAGCAGCTCGTCATCATATGAATTCCATAAATATTATTTTGATTGGCGACTCAAAAACCACCTATAACGAATACCAAGTTAGGGGGTGGAGTCTACTACCAATGGAAGTAGACAAATTCAAATAGCGCACCCGTGGCTACCAGTCCTTTATTGCAATTCTCAAACAGTTTTTATTTGAATATAAATTTCTTGCTTTAAACTTAATAATTCAGAAACACTTGCAATTATAAAGCATGTAGTACAGTGTGTTATAATATTAATTTGTTTTTACCTTCCGTCACCTTTAGGTAAGGAAGGTATTGTCTTTGGTCAAAAAATTCGATGATGAGTTTTTAATCAATAAGCACGTTTTAGGGTCCCTAGAATACGAATTTACTATTTTTACGATGATGTCTGTATGTGTGTGTGTGTGTGTGTGTGTGTGTGTGTGTGTGTGTGTGTGTGTGTGTGTGTGTGTGTATGTGTGTGTGTGTGTGTGTATGTGTGTGTGTGTGTGGATGTGTGTGTGTGTGTGTAACAAAATTTTCGTCTGCGATAACTCTAATACTACAGTTACAAAAATTATAATTTTTCGTGTACTTCTTCGTTACATCCATATGAAGAGCTGATTAGATTTTGGTTACAATTGGTCAACCGGAAGTACCATCATTTGAAGATTTTAACAGTTTTTATTGAAAAAACTATGTTAAATACAATTTTTTCACATTTGATGTTATTATAAATATTAAAGAATATTTTATTCTCTATACGATTTGACTGCATTTTATACTTAATATTAAATGGATATAGAGTTAAAAAATTATAAAGAAATTAAATTTCATAAAGTAGCTATAGCTATGAAAACAGTTACTATATTAAGAAAATTCTGATTGAAAGATGTCAGTGTCAAGTGAAATTGACATAGTGTGTTTGTCATAATTTTTACTGGAAATATAGGATCTTTTGCTTTCTGTATGGAATTTGTATAAAATACATACAACTGCTTTAAGGTAATGTACAAGAAATAGAATATTTAATTTAATAATAATAATAAATCTTTTATTTTTGCAGATACATTATAGAAAACGTCACAAAATAATAATTTTCTGTATGAAATTTGCATAAAATACATGCAACTGCCGGAAGGTAATGTACAAGAAATAGAATATTTGATTTAGCAAGGAACTTTCCGTATGAAATTTGTACAAAATACATAGAACTGACGGAAGGTAATGTGCTGGCCACATCAGATTTTTTACTACTAATGCAGTAACCAACTGAGCATCTGGCAACGTGTACATTTACATTTTGGCGTTGCCAGGTGCTCAGTTCAGTAATGAGCGTTTATTTTTAAAGCATGTATAACATCTTTGATAAGAATTTTCCCTATTTGAATAGTTTCAAGCAATTTTCAACTTTCATAGACATGTAATATGCACTGAAAGGAGGCTATATTTCCCTGAAACACAAAAATTTTCACAGTAGCAACGATTAGTGTTGGTACGTAGGATTTAAGTCATTTGTTCAAATGATTGCTGGACGAGCTATACCAGTACGAACGCGATAACAAATAATAATAATAAATGATAATCGAAAAATTCAATAATAATTCTTATTCATATTTGATGAAACCTTGTATAACTCTAGTTTGTTTTGTCGATTAAAAGAATGATGTTTCATAGGAAGTAATAAATTAGCAATAATTAATGTAAATTCATGGGATTTTCCTTAAAAAAAATAGCAGTATCATTTCCAGTGCGGTTTATTTAATAATTCAATAAACATACTTTTGTTTTTTCAGTAAGATAAACATTTTTGAACAATTTCTCAAGTTAATCTGAAATGATAAATACCGGATATGAATCACTTAGCTATTGCAAGTCTAACAGTTTACGACCGAAACATTTCATTGCGTAGGAGTTCACACGATGTATGGTTTTAAAAATAAACGTTTTTAATTGTTAATTGGATGATAAAAATTATTCATCAAACAGTTATTTTTTATTAAATGCAAAAAAGACTACTTTCGAGTTCTATTATTATTATTATTATTATATATATATATATATATATATATATATATATATATATATATATATATATATATATATATATATATATATATATATATATATATATATATATATATATAGGGTGATGGCGGTTAAGGGCGAACATAGGGATTTAACATGGGATTTTAGTTTTTTGTAATTTCCTGCTCTCCTGTTTATTTTACGGCAAAAATTGTTCAGAATTTAAAATTGCATACAAAAATGTATTTACATTTATTATTATGTTTTTGGTTTCTTCACAATTTTAAAAAGAAATTTCAAAATTTCTGTTACTTTGTAGCAATAGCCATGGAATTTATTTTTTTCTGGTTGTCAAAAATTATTTATAAACGTCAACCATGCGTTAATCTAACTTAAAAATTAAATAAAAAGAGATAACTTTTAATTTTAACACGCATTTTTTATTAGGTATACCATTTAATAATAAACCAATTCCAAATGTATCAACTACGTAGAATTTTGATTTATCATAGCCAATACTATTTCTTCATTCACTTCGTTATGACGTCTTCTATTATTATTATCATTATTATTATTATTATTATTATTATTTCCTTCATTACCTTCGTTCACAGCTACACTAGCTGTGTTCTCAAATTTTTTAACAAGTTTAGATATTGTTGCTACAATAGGAATTGGTGCATTTTCGTACTTTGTGGAAAACAAATCACGTATTCTTCTAAAACTATTTCCACCATAATAATTTTTTATAACGAAAACTCGTTCCTTATTCGATTAAACATTCATTATTAAAATAACTTTTTATTAGAGAAAATTTCGAAAATTTGATAGAAATTGAATGACATTATTATGTTTAAACATTTGAGTTATAATTCATGGCTATTGCTACAAAATAACAGAAATTTTGAAATTTCTTTTTAAAATTGTGAAGAAATCAAAAACATAATAATAAATGTAAATACATTTTTGTATGCAATTTTTAATTCTGAACAATTTTGTACTTTATAGTTTTTGCTTTTTGCCGTAAAATGAACAGGAGAGCAGGAAATTGCAAAAAACTAAAATCCCATGTTAAATCCCTATGTTCACCCCTAACCGCCACCACCCTGTATATATATATATATATATATATATATATATATATATATATATATATACATACAGGTTGTCCGTCTACAAATAAACCAGCAAATATCTCGCTTTTTATTACTATTAGCGATTTCAACTAAACAACATAAATTACAGTATGTTAACTCCTCTATAAAATTTCGGAAGTAGATTAATATTATTACTTCCGGTTTTGGAGAAATTGATAGCAACTTAATTTCCAAATGGAATACCTATATATTTTTTCAAATTTGAAAAGTACATGAAATTTGCTATCCAACTGTATAAAAACAATGTTATATTATTAAAAAATAAAATGGCGAATGATTAAAATATTAATTTTTTATTAAATGTAGGAGGCATTGCAATACAAATTTTTTGAGTAAGAAATTTCTAATGACATGTAATAACAGATATAATAATTAAATATAATATTAAAATATATACAACATACGATTGTTTTTATATAGTTGGATAGCAAATTTCACGTACTTTTCAAATTTGAAAAAATATATAGATGTTCCATTTGAAAATTAAAATTTGCTATCAATTTCTCCAAAACCGAAAGTAATAATATTGATCTACTTCCGAAATTTTATAGAGGAGTTAACATACGTTATACAGATGTCTCACAACTCGCGCCCCAGACGAAACTGACACTTGCCGACGACAATAGGTTGCCAACAAATAGAAGAAAATAATTTGCGGCTGCTTGCATAACGGAGTTACAAGACTTTTTAATCCACCAATCCCGGAAGGATATCTTGAGGTGTGATGATATTATTACAAAATAAAACTGGTTTCTAGGTTTTAAAAATACTACTAGTGAGTTACAAAATTTGTTTGACTTACTGTAATTTTGATACTTTAGAGTTGACTGTCAACAAATTTAGGTTAGCGAAGGTGTCATCCGAGATCATCATTTATATCGTACAGTGCAACGTGTTGTAGCAGCTGTGTAAAATGTGTTAATCGAAAATATTATTGTCATTTGAATTCTTTGAGATTAAAACAACAAATGGTGGTTCTAAAAAAGAACCATTTTTATTGTAATGCAATTTATACAATGGTAATAACACCCATGGAACGCGAAACAAAATTTGGTTCGAGTATCTCTTGATTTAGCAACCACGTACAAAACTCTCTTCTAGCAGGGTAATCTGCCGGCTGTAGATGCTGTACACGAGTGTAATGATACGGGTGTTGCCGATTATTTTTCAAAATTCGATGTACCGAAGTCCTGGAAATACCTAATTGGCCCGTAACTTCTCTAATACTTCTAGTTCCATCTTCCTCAAAGACATTTTTAAAACAGCTTCTTCGTTCTCAACTGTACGAGCGATTCTGGAAGTACCACCAGTTTCTTTTCGATCTGGCATAACTTGACCGGTCTCATGCATCCTTGCGATGGCTCTCAATATCACTTTATGATCACAAGATTTCTATCCGGAAAACGTTCCGAATAGACTCGTGCTGCCTCTCTGGCTTTACGTCCACATTTTCCGAAAATTATAATCATTTCTAAGTAATTAGCGGCTGAATACATGGTAAGAATTTGCCTTTTTTATTCATCTTGTCAAATTTAATTTGACACTGACATTTTTCGAAAACTACAGTCGCCCACACATTTTAAAGAAGATTTGATTTGTGTAAAACCCTAGTAACGTAAAATTACGGCAAACACACGTTAAAGGTGTAGGTCTCTGATTGGTCAATTTTAAGACGTCTTTTCTCGAATAACTTTTAAGCTAGATTTTTTTTTCTTCGAAATTACACATCCGAGTGCAGTCTCGTGTTTCCTCATTCGCTTTGGGGCGCGAGTTGTGAGACAGCCTGTATAGTTGAAATCGTTAAAAGTAATAATAAGCGAGATATTTGCTGGTTTATTTATAGACGGACACCCTGTATATATATTGGCTGCTAATAAATAAATAAATAAATAAATAAATATAAACTACCCACGTTCCAGTCTAGGTTACTTACAAGTATAGTATGATTTGCGAATGAAGGTTGACGTTTAAATTATTTAATAGATGTGGTTTATTTTCAAAACCTAGAGAAGATAGAATTGTACGAAATATTCAGGTATACTATAAAAAAATAAATAGTCGAAATTAACAAGCAAAATTCAATTTTTAAATGGTAATGCGATTTATGGCCATGCATAGAACAGAGAATATTTTCGACGGACAAATAAAACAAATAATAATAAAAGCATTCATTGAGTGTGTTGTCGTTAGTGATTGTCGCTTGTAGCAATTGTCATTCACCGCGACATCCGGGAAGGCCATGGTCGTTCGGCTTGACTCTTCGCTGCATCTAATCGTCTTGGCGCTAGTTGCTTCCGCTTCAGCCGAGGATGTTATGCTGCCTTACGCCGCTTCCGGTCTCACCTCCATCGGCACCGGAACCAGACAACCCAACTTCACATCCGTTCAGTTTACATACAATGCACAGGCACACGCTACCTAGACCCGCTACTACTTGTCGGAGTAAAACCATAAAAATATAAAATTAGCTATCTAGGTATATCGGATGTTCTTGAATTTAGGGTCGCTCAAAATAGCTTTACTTCCCATCTTACATACACGTACAAGTATGTCCGAATCGAGGGCCGGTATTAATTTTTAAATAATTTTTACCTCTCGCTAAGAGAGGTATTGTATTCAAGCTAAAAATCGCATATCCAAATTTTAGTGAATAATCACGTTTTAAAGTCAGACATTTTTAACTACGGATTCCTCAATCTAATAATAATAGGAAGAGTTGATTGTTTTGGTAACAATTGGACAACCGGACGTAGTAGTTACAAGAAAAAAATCATCTAAATATTATTTATCGAAAATTTATGTAAATACTTATATTAAAGAACGTTAAATTTTTTATTCGATAAATATAAATTCAATATAATATCTTCTATAGATTTAGAGATAAAGGAATGCATATAAAATAATTTGATGTAAAAAATCTCAGATCAAACTACTACAAAGCAAGAAATTCAAATGTTTGTAATTGACACATAAATGTCACTGTCAAAAATATTATTATGAAGATTATGAAAATAAAAAAAGTCAACAACGCAAAAGAATATACGTAAAAAAGAATATAAAAGGAATTTGCGAAAAAATGACGAATATAAAGAAAAAAGAAAGGAAAGCAGAAAAAGAAAATTTCAGGATATTGAATATAAAGAAAATGTATGTATTGTACATAATTTATATAAAAATATCCCATAGATTTTGCAAATATACATGAGAATTATTTTGTAGTGAGTATTTAAAAATATTTTTCGTTTTATGCGTACAACCAGTTAAATATCTAGCGAGAGGTTATGTGCTAGCCACATCAGATTTTTTTAAATTATTTAATCGGGATGGTGACTCGAACATGGAACTTTGACATGTAAAATCATACTGTAACGTGGAACGCCCGCCGTCGCCGCCGCTGTAAGCGAGTGTCTATTTATAGCGGTGACGTAATCGCGCTAGCAACCGGGCGATGTAAACAAACTGGTCGCGACGTGTTTAATTACTTGCGGTCGCCTGAACCTTTTGTGTTCATTGTTATTATGCGGTCAAACATTCTAGAGCTTTTCTAGAAGGTAATGGCAGCTGTATAAAAGGGACGCAGCTATGCTCGAGTTAGTTACATGAAAAGACATAGGGATGTTTACATAGAGTGTTAGTGAGTTGAGAAGCACAGCAGTATCGTAGTGAGCGCATGAGTATACTGAGGCTGTGGAAAGAAAAAGTTAGTTACATAAATAGTCAGACAGTGAGGTGAAAGGTGTGACTTCTGTCCGAGTAGTTGAATATACAGACGCTGTTCAGTCAGTTGAGTATATAGACGTTGTGCAGGTCGGTAGGCGGACAGTTGAACATGATATAAGTATATAGTGATATAAATATCGCGTAAACAGTTTACAAGAGTCTGCAACAGACCGGCGTAGAGAAATAAATAATTTCTAATATCGTGGAAATAAATAGTAGTGTTAATTGGTTAAATATATAATGTTAATGTTATCCAGTTAATTATAGTTTTAGTCTTAATTAACTTTTAATAATTGTTTAATCTTAGTAATAGTAACTTTCATTATAGTTTAATACGCAGTTAATTTTAATTAATAATATTTACACTTCACCCAGAGAAATAAAAACGTTACAATACTTATGTAATTTCCTGATTCCCTAATTATTTTACATAAAAAAGCTTCAAATCAAAGTTGTAGAGCATAAAATATATCAATCAATAAGCAAAATTAATATTGTATGCTTTGAAACGGCAGAAATTAGGTATGAAAGTGTCAAAAATCATCTCAAAAACAGCGATAGCCATGGAATTGAAACATTTATCTACTAAATTAAATACATAACTATTCACTTGAATATACAACTCATCAGAAAATAGACTAATTAGATAGCTCAATTTTTCTTATGCTGGGATTCTAGGCATTCTCTTAAATTTCTATAAACTTATAGATCTGTAGCTTGTAGAAAGTCTATAAATGAACACCTTATAGATATCCATAAAACGGTATTCTGTGTAACTGTCTATAACTCGCTTGATCTATAAATTCATCTTATGGAATCTATGACGTCAATGTTAACAAATTTGACATATGTCAGTTGTCAATATGCAATAAAAATTCAAAAATTCATACTTTCTGTAATTCTCGTCCACTAGACCAAGTATAAAATGTAACGCTTGTGTAATACTCTTCGTTCTAATACTAAAAAATCTGATGTGGCCAGCACATTACCTTCCATCAGTTCTATGTATTTTATACAAGTTCCATACAGGCAGTTTCTTAGAATTGATTCTATATTTGACATCTGTCTATCAGAATTTTTTAAATTATATTAGCTGTTTCCAGTGTTATTGTATAGCTGGCTGCTTTATGAAATTTAATTTCTTTATAATTTTTTAACTCAATATCCATTGACTATGAAGTATAAAATGTAATCAAATCGTATAGAGAATAAAATATTCTTTAATATTTATAATAACATTAAATGTGCATGAAAAAATGATATTTAGCAGCGTTTTTCAAGAAAAACTGTTAAAATCTTCAAATGAGGGTACTTCCGGTCGACCAATTATAACCAAAATCTAATCAGCTCTTCATATAGATGTAACGAAGAGGAATACGAAAGAATTATAATTTTTAGAGTTGTAGTGTTGGAGTTATTGACGGAGAAAAAATCGTCACACACACATACACACAGACATACAGACATCATCGCAAAAAGAGTAAAATCGTATTATAGGGACTCTAAAACGTGCTTATTCATTAAAAACTCACCATCGAAATTTTTGACCAAAAACAATACCTTCCTTACCTAAAGGTATGACGGAAGGTAAAAACACAGAAATACAGATTTTTCGATTTCTATAAGTACATCACATCCTCTTAACTGCATATTCGATTATTTTTGAACCTCTTGTTGTGTAACTATTGAATATACATTTCAACCGGTTCAAATAAAATGAATGAATTAATCTCACTTGACATAAGCGGTTTAACATTTGTCACAAATGGATAATTTTGGAGCCCACCAATAGAATGACTTGACAATATTGCATACAAAATTAACAGTAAATAAAGCTATGTAATTTTTTATATTCAGATGACCTCCATAAGGTAGGTACTTTTATCAAATTGTGAGAAAATGTTTATGGCTGACGCAGTAAATAATAAGGAAGTGTTACATCTACAAAATGATTTGATTTTCATAGGAAATTGAAATGCACGTTTCAATCTGAGGTGAATCCGTTTGCACTATTGCGGTTATTTGCTTCCAGATTGAACGTCAAAATCATATTTTCTTTCCAGCTAGAATAAACTGAAAATGTAATGCACTTTAAATTCAAATAAACAAAAATTGAAATGATTCGCAAAGAGCAAATTTATACGATGTATACGTATACGTAAGAATTGAAATTTTAACATAATAATTTTCTGTTTAACATGCTTATTCTCTGTCTACAATTATCGTTATGAGGTAGACAGATACAATTTAAATTACCCCTAACCATTTAATAAATAATCTTCTAGATTTTTTATTCAATGCCCTAAATCTAAAAGTAAGTGGCCGTGCGTCTGAATGTTAGGTCGCGAATTTGGTGACCCGAGTTCGATTAAAATTATTTCGAATTTTAAATGGCATAAAAGAGATCCCCTGGTGCACTCTACACGCCAGCACGGTACAAATATATCCTCGTTTCCGACATCTGCATATAAGCAGATTGACCTTGACCTGCTTGGAAACAGCTGATTTGTGTGCGCATGTCATTTTGACAAGAACAATGTTACGTTGACAACACAAGACCAATGTTTTGACTTATTTTGATTTTGAACTGCTTCAATGTTATTATTTTATAATGTTTAAGCAGTAAAACATATGAAATTAAAAATAATAACATTTTAGCAGTTACAAATCAAAATAAATCAAAACATTGGTCTTGTCAACATAACATTGTCCTTGTCAAAATGACATGCGCACACAAATCAGCTGTTTCCAAGCACGTGATTCGGGCGACCTTGACGTGCTTAGAACCAGCTGATTTGTGTGCGCATGTCATTTTGTCAAGAACAGTGCCATGTTGACAAGACCAATGTTTTGACTTATTTTGATTTTTAACTGCTAAAATATTACTGCCTAAGGATTGTAAAATATTAACATTTTAGCAATTCAAAATCAAAATAAGTCAAAACATTGGTCTTGTCAAAGTGACATTGTATTTGTCAAAGTGACATCCGCACACAAATCAGCTGATCCCAAGCTAGTCAAGGTCGCTCGTGTCACGTGTCTGCTATAGGGTGTGATGATTATTTATATTTATTTTATAAAAACTATCTTCGGTAGTAAAATATGTACGCGGTACCGTATTAACAGAGTAAAAATAAATTAGAATTACTATAAAAGCCCTAACCTAACAGCGCTTTTTTCTCAAAGAGTGATTAAAGATTATTCAACATATTTATAACCATACCATTTGAAAATTTGAATAAATAGATGTTAACACGGACATGATGGAAACATTTGTGTGGAATTCTCTCCTTGGACACGTGTCCGCAGACTGGATAATAATTAGTGGTCGTCTGTAATGTTGAACAATGTGAGGTATTAGCGCTGTACATCCCAAATTAGTGCATGGATTGTAGATGTTGGTTTCCGCACGATTTCAACAATAAGCCACAAGCCAAACAATAGATCAGCATAAGAATGAATCACTTCCACTATAGAAAAATAATCCTGTCAATGTTAATATTTTATAATTTTGGGAATAAAAACTGTTGGAGTGATGGCCACTCCTCTGTTATTTAAAACTTTTTACTTCCATTGGTAGTATGAACTTCCTCCTAGCACGCTATTCGTTGTACATTTTTGCCTCCCGCTACCCTTGGTAAGGGAGGTATAGGGATCGTGCTAAAAATCGCATATCGAGATTTTGCTAAATGTTCACGTTTTAAGGTCCTTAGAATCCAATTTTAACATTTTCACGATGATGTCTGTGTGTATGTATGGATCCTCCACTCTACCTCAAATACTATCATTCAGAAAATTTTGAAACCTTGTATTTCGAACTTTTCTGTAATGTAAGAGCCCATTGGATTTTGGTGTAAATCGGATAACCGGAATTGGCACTTTACTAGATGATCAAAATAGATTTTCTTCGAAAAATACCTTTAAATGTTATTTTTTCGAGATTAATGTTTTTATAAAAATTAAAGATTATTAAATTTTCTATAGATTTGCATTAATGCTTTTTCTATTTATTTTATGGATAAATTTATAAATTATCTATCATTTGAATCTCAGAGTCTACGCTTTAAACAAACAAAACGCAGTTATTCAAATGTATGTCACTGACAGATAAATATCACTATCAAAGAACTAATCATTTCAAAATAATATTAGTAACGTTTTTTTAAAAAAGTAAATAGAACAATAGAAAAGGAATTCAATACAGTTTCCAGCATAAGTACATATGTAGGTATGTATTTAGATTAATAAAAATTAACAATTCACAAAAATGTTTAAGCTAATCCTCATTTTTGGATTAGTGAATTCTATCCCGGTATTTAAAATTTAATCTTCATTTTATTATATCTCTGGTGTCCAATGGTTAGAGCAACGCCTCATGTCGTGAGTGCTCTCGGGGCTCTGAGTTCGAATCCCACTAAGGCATGGATGGAAAAGGTAGTTACTTGGATTAGATTAGAGTATATTTTAAATTTTAAGAAATAAACTGTCAAAATTAGAGTAAAATTCGCTAATCCAAACATAAGAATTAACTTAATCTTTTTTGACTCGGGCTGCAAATGGCGGGAGGTATTGTGTTGGCCACACCAGATTTTTACCTCTCGCTAAGAGAGGTATTGTATTCATGCTAAAAATCGCATATCCAGATTTTAGTGAATAAACACGTTTTAAGGTCTCTATAGAATCCGATTATAACATTTTTACAAAGATGTCCGTATGTGTGTGTGTGGATGTGTGTGTGTATGTTGGTTTCACGATTTCCCAAATTCTATAAGACTTAAGACATTTTTAACTACGGATTCCTCAATCTAACAATAATGGGAAGAGTTGATTAAGTTTTGGTAACAATTGGACAACCGGAAGTAGCAGTTACAAGAAAAAAATCATCTAAATATTATTTATCGAAAATTTATGTAAATACTTATATTCAAGAACGTTAAATTCCTTATTCGATAAATACAAATTCATTATTATATCTTCTATAGATTTAGAGATAAATAAATGCATATAAAATAATTTGATATAAAAATTCTCAGATCAAACTACTTCAAGGCAAGAAATTCAAATGTTTGTAATTCACACATAAATGTCACTGTCAAAAATATTTGTATGCCACTGTCAAAAATATTTGTACATCATTATGAAGATTTTAAAAAAGAATATAAAAGGAATTTGCGATAAAATGACGAATAAAAGAAAAAGAAAAGGAAAGTAGAAAAAAAATTCAGGATATTGAATATAAAGAAAATGTATGTATTGTATATAATTTATATTAAAATAATTATTTTGTAGTGAGACATGAATATATGTATTTGTATTTAAAAATATTTTTCGTTTTATGCGTACAACCAGGTAAAATATCTGGCGTGAGGTTATGTGCTGGCCACGTCAGATTTTTACTTATTTATAACGGAAAATGTCATCGTTAAATGTCAAATTAACATGTGACAAACTATCGCCTACGTTTATTTATCTAAATAACAAAAAGAAATGTAGGTGATGGAAAAACTGTTTTTATATTGGCTGTGAATGACGTAATGTATGTGCTTCTACGACACAGAAGTGGGGGGTTGTTTTTCAAGACTATTTTTGGCGGCAATATTCGTATTTAATTATTTACGAAAATAACACATTATCAAATAAATAATTATTAATAAGAAAAATAAAAACTGTTTTTCTATTGGCTGTGAATGACGTAATGTATGTGCTTCTACGACACAGGAGTGGGGGGTTGTTTTTCAAGACTATTTTTGGCGCCAATATTCGTATTTAATTATTTACGAAAATAACACATTATTAAATAAATAATTATTAATAATTGCATAAACTTTCATTTAAAATACTTTTTGAAAAACATATTTTGTAGATTATCTTTTAGCTTTATTAACAGATTCGTTAGAGAGGGATAGTAGGTAGTTAGGGTGTGTGCTGTGCTTAGTGTGCTTCGCACATTAGTTTAGCTGATTTGAGCGGCTGTATCTGACGCATACATCATGTCCTTCATGCACTTGAGGCTTATAATCACACAAATTACGCTCATTTCGCATCGTGATCGTGCTCTGGCGATTCCACTCGGAATTGTTTTAAAGTCTTCTTAATTACCGCCATTTAACTTTAACTTCATCATACAAGTTTTAATTATGGGAGTTTGCACAACGTATTCTATGTTATATCAGCAACGAGAAATATGTAAGATTTATTAAAAATAGAAATCCTCCATCATAGTAAAATCAAAGTTTAAAATTTCTGATGTGGCCAGCATATGACCTCCCGCCAATTCCATGTGTAAAATAGCAATGAGCTTTAAGTAAAGTATCACTACCGGTTGATCGTTTGTAAACAAATTCTAATTTCTTATTCCAATAAGGGCCACTTTTACAATCATTAGATGAACCTCGTATAACGCTATACCTAGTATAAAATTGGAAATTGTATTTTACAAACCTCGGATAAACCTCAGATAGAATAAACACCAGTATTTCTTATCCCACGGAAATCAGTCGTATAAACGTCGGATAACTTTATCCCTGGTTCTTATGGTTACCACGTAAACACGAACGATGTTTTGTTATTCATACGTTTGACAGATGTCAATCAAGTATTTTAACATCACCGTCCGAATCAAAAATAACATTTATATCAACTAACATCGTGAAAAATGCAAATTAGAAGGCAGAAATAATAACAATATTGAAGAAAAATAGTCTAATAAGAAGATAATTTTATTGTGCCAGTACCAACCTAAAGTGATTTATCGTATAACTATCTGACAGATAAAAATGCATTGTAAAAGACAGTCTTGTTTACCGAAGGTATAATTGCTAGGATAAAGTTATACCTCCGATAGCTATACCATAGTTTATCCATCAATTGTACAAGTGGGCCTTAATAGAGAAGTCTGTAATACGAAATTTTGGATTTATTGTTTGGTTTAACAATTTTAGCCAAAATCTAATATTAAATACTAAAATTGAAAAGTTTTGAACTACATTTTAATATGGTTTTTCATTCAAATTGTTATGGGTTTTAAATAAAGTACTGTAACGTTTTTATTTATTTGGGTGAAATGTAAATATTAGACAATTATTACCCATTGATGGGTGTGCTAATCTGCTTTATACACAGATTTCGGTAATGATGATGACATATTTGTACCGTGCGGGCGTTTACCAGTCGTCACCTTACGGGCACTCATTGCTGGCGTGGAGAAAGCACCACAGGGGTCAAAATCCGGAAATTGATTAGTCGAAATTGATTTATTGAATAAGAATAGTAGCGGAACTGCTAAAGCTGCAACACAATCTTTAATCACTGAAAACTCACTAGTATCAAATTTTTGGATCGAAAACATTACCTCCCTTACCTATGGCGGGAGGTAAGAATTATATTATTAAGGTATTTAAAATATTCGAGTTTTTATTTTCGAAATTCTTACTAGTTTCAATCAAGCTCTCCGCTATCTGATTCTTCGAATCCGGAATCTATTTTCAAGTAGATAAATGCAGAAAACAATAAAAGTAAACTAAATAACACTGTTATACTAGTTTATTTTTTTGCGATAAAAGATTGGCTTTATTAAATTATAATTACGTTGCACTTGAAATAGGATTTTATCTCATAACTGTTCATTATCAATTATTTTATCAGATCAACAGTTTTCAATCTATTACGTAGAACGTAGAACAAACAACTATTTGTATTTCTTTGAATTTTTGTTGCAATTTAATGATTTAAAAGTCTTGCTAATCAAGTTATCATTTTTCAAGAGACGCCAAGTTCTAAGAATCGATGTAAAAGGTTACAGGAATGGAAGGCACATTACATGACCATTGTTTTTACTAACTTTTCATCATGAACAGTTCTTATTGTGACAGTAATTTCATCGTCTTTATTTCTGAATTCTGTCATTGGCCAAGTCTCAGCAGAAATGATCTTCCAAACACTTCCTCATTTCTAAGTACCTACGACCGATATTTCCAAGTACTATTTCTCCTTTTATGCGTTAATTATTTTATTAACTCCTTAAATTAGACACGTTTTATATCAAGATAAATGTATTTTTATTACTGTACAATCTGTCAGTCTACCTTATTTTTCTCTATATTTTCTCTCTATGGTTACATTACTTCTATGGTTACATTATTTATATGGTTACATAATCAATATTTATATATCAAATCTTGACATCTCCTTCTTCCTCAGGGTCCACGTTTCGCTTTATATTAATGCGTCTTTCTATGGCCAGCACGTAACCTCTCGCCAGATATTTTACCTGGTTGTACCTACGCATAAAACGAAATAGTACATTAAAACACAAGTATCATAAGGCAATCTGTTAACGTACGAGTCCAAGTTTGGAAAACGAGCCGCCAGGCGAGTTTTACAAAGGACGAGTGTGTCAACAAGCCTTATGATACATGTTTTTTATACTATTTTTTCTATTGAGGTAATTTTACAATTAGATTTTTTAAAAAAAGGACTTGTCAAAAATGAGTTGGTGTTTTTTTTATCAGTTATGTTGGTAGCGTTTCCCGCTAAAAATTGAAATTTCACATTTTGACAGTTTGTGTATCTTGTGATTTTGTCTGATTGTTTACATTAAAACATTGTATCAAGCATTATACAATTATGAAAGAGGAAAACCAATACATACAATGAACTCCAAGGTTATTAATGAACCATCCTGATTTGACATATCGGTGGTTCGTGTTGGTTATTATCATAAATAAAACTTGAATATGGGACTGAATGGAACGTTATGTGGACCATCACGCCTTTTTATTGAGAAAACATATAAATAAAACTCTTTAAATAATGAAATACTTTAATGAACAATTTATTGCTCTAGAATTTTACTTTCCACCATTTTTACAACACTCACTGCTCAGTTGCACAGATAACGGCAACAGCTTTTCTTAACAATTTTTAATACAAAACATATAGGTATGGCATATATTCGATAGTTCGCCACAACTTTTCATATTTGTTTGCTAGTAGCCGCCACGCATTGAGTAGACAGTGTTAACATTTTCAAGTAACGTGCATCATACATTTCATAACCTGTCTGGAATAATAATATTTATATATTTTGACAAAGTAAACCTGAGCGCATTGTTTCATGTTTCATAATTTTTTCGTTGAAATTTTAACTTCACAGATTCTTATTCTTTCTTAACTAACACAGCTATAGCTATAAAATTCTTTTCTTTCTAGTCCTATCACCTAGTGAAAGGATAAAAATCCACAATTAGAAGTAATATTTCAACACAAACATTTTACCATTTTAAGGTTATCTGTCAGTTATAAAAGCATGACTACCAGCTCTAGAACATGAAAAGCGCCAAAAACAGTACGTTTATAGATTTTCTAAACGTCGTGTTTTCAGTGATAAACAGTGCTTTTATAGAAACATAAGAACACCGAAATAGAAAAAATATTTTTAAATACAAATACATATATTCATGTCCCACTACAAAATAATTCTCACATATATTTGTAAAATCTATGGGATACAATACATACATTTTCTTTAGACTCAATATCCTGAATTTTTTTTCTACATTCTTTTTCTTTATATTCGTTATTTTTTCGCAAATTCCTTTTATATTCTTTTTTACGTATATTCTTTTGCGTTGTTGACTTTTTTTATTTTCATAATCTTCATAATGATGTACAAATATTTTTGACAGTGGCATAGAAATATTTTTGACAGTGACATTTATGTGTAATTTACAAACATTTGAATTTCTTGCCTTGAAATAGTTTGATCTGAGATTTTTTAAATCAAATTATTTTATATGCATTTCTTTATCTCTAAATCTATAGAAGATATAATAATGATTTTATATTTATCGAATAAAGAATTTAACGTTCTTTAATATAAGTATTTACATAAATTTTCGATAAATAATATTTAGATGATTTTTTTCTTGTAACTACTACTTCCGGTTGTCCAATTGTTACCAAAACTTAATTAACTCTTCCCATTATTGTTAGATTGAGGAATCCGTAGTTAAAAATGTCTTAAGTTTTATAGTATTTGAGAAATCGTGGATCCAATATCCACACACACATACGGACATCATCGTAAAAATGTTATAATCGGATTCTAGGGACCTTAAAACGTGCTTATTCACTAAAATCTGGAAATGCGATTTTTAGCATGAATACAATACCTCTCTTAGCGAGAGGTAAAAATGGCCGGAGAAGCTGGACTTAAGCTATACATTTTGCTATTTTACGTTTGTAAGATTATATTTTTATATTTATATAATTTAAAGGAACTAGTAATGGAAATATTAGTTGCAAAAATAAATATTGTAATAATTTATTTATTTATTTAACTTTTTTCTTAAAATATATCAGCTCAGTTAAATTATTCCTATTGTTGTAAATAGTTCGTATTGTTGTTAAATATGCCTCTTCTTAGTTGTTGGTATTTGTACAATGGGCCCGTCCAACTTTTTTTGAATTTTTTATGTGATACGAAGAATTTAAAAATACAAATTCCGTATTTTTTGTTTTCTTGAAATTATGCTTAATAACGCCTAAAATAATTATTAAAGTTTTGGCGCGAAAGTTGTGACGTTAGCGTCACTCCGCCATAAGTAGAGATAACCGACATACGTTACCATTAAAATGTTAATAATATTTATTTGGTTTATTTACATGAATAATGTTAAATGTTAATTTATGTAAAAATCAGGTAAATAAAATTAATAAGTTTTGCTCCTTTTCTTGATCAGGTTAATTATGCTTTAATGAATGTGTCTTTAAGACTTTCATTAATATACTATTGAAGGTTACCATACTCACCACGTGTCATTGTTATAATTAAAATAGTATTTAAACTATTTTCTATTTATAATTAAATACAACAAAGACAGTACTGATTACAAAAATCAAAACATAGTTCATAATAAAAGGTAATCCAGCATTTACATTCCTATTTACCAAATGATTACAACAATGACAAGTATTGAGATTACAATAATTAAAGCATAAATTCAATAAGTATTTTTTTTTTGATCTTAATAAAAATATTACTCCGATATATTAAATATATGCACGTTAGAGTACTTATGTGCAGAGCCACGAAAATATGCATGACATTTACACAGAGTAACTGACGTCACAACATGGCGACCATTTTACGCTAAAAACTTTAATTACATTATTATCGGTATAAAAATAGAATTAATATAGCAATTTTTATTTCGTTTTCATTTATTTATACTCAAAATTCATATGCGACATGTAATTTCTAAAAAGTCGAAGAATTGGACGGGCCTATTCTACAATTCATGATAACAGCTATACATTGTTTATATTTAGAAATGTTTAGTTTAAAAAACTGAGACAACTAACAATACAATTAAAACAGAAATAAATATTAGTTTTAAATTTATGAAAACATAAAAAAATAAGATCAGTAACAATAAATAGTAATTACTAAATCGTTTTTACAAAAACTAATTAAAATTAAATATACTTGTTTGAAGCAAGTATTTTCTGCTCTGTATGAGCAATGAGTGACCGTGAGGTGACACCTGGTAAGCGCCCGCACGGTACAAATATGTCATCATCATTACCGATATCTGCGTACAAAGCAGATTGGCACACCCAGCAATGGGTAATATGCCGTGATGATATATTTATTTATTTTATATTTTCTGCTCTAGGGCTTGGTGTGCGATCTGCTCGGAACGAGAGAGGCCAAGTCACCGCTTGGCTCACCGGCAGTAGTGTAAGGTGTAGAGAGGGAAAATCGTTCCGTCTCACTCGCACTTACATTTTCCCCATGAGGACAATACGAGAAAATAACGCTATTTGAATGATTATTTGGCTTATTATAGTTATATACCTATTATAGATTTATATTCAATACATTTTAATATAAAAAATATATAAAATTTTACAAATGTATTGAATTTAAGAGCTGCCTCATCTGACGCACCACCACTGTAATATTATAAGAAGAAATGTCAATTTGTGGGTTACAATTATAAATGTATTATGAAACTTGAGCCTTTGTGGTTCAAATCAAAGATGTCTTATACAGGGTAACGAATTTTTGGGTAAGCATAATCTCTATTTCTATATGTGAAATGTTGTTCTTTTAATTTACAACGCATTGACCAAAATATTCCAAAAAGGAAACATCTATATCAGGGATGGCGAACCTTTACGTATCAACGTGCCATTTTTCTAAAGAAATGTTTAATGAGGTCATAGACATGCCATCAAATAATTTTGACTTTGTGATAATTGTGAAAATAATAATAATAATAATAAATACTATCAACTCAAAACTCTTTATTTACTACAAAAAAATAGGAACATTTTGCAATGTTTCAATAATACGCGTAATTTAAATTAAAGTAAAATTAGTGTGACTTCTGTTGTTGCAGATTCGATGACAAATAACATATGTTAGGGTTGTAAGATGTTACTTTTAGCAGAATGCATGCTGAACTAGAGCACAGACAAACAGCAAGTTTGGTGTTTTCTGTGACTGGAGTCATCTGTCAAACGGTTTCTAACCGAGGCTTTAATGTTATTCATCTCTGAAAATAATGACTCGCAGGCATAGGTTGATGAAAATATTGTTAAAATAGCATGAGCCAGGTTCTTCAAACTATTAAATGTGTCTGGTAACGCATTCCATGTTTCCAAAATTTTGTTATTAGCATTTTCACTTATATTACTTGTCAATCTTTCTGTTTCAATTAATTCTAATTCTTTCCTTGTTTCAATAAATTTTTGAGTCCATATTGAACTAGACTGGAAATCAATCAGCTGCATTTCAAATTCTTCAATTTCCAACAAATCGAATTGAGATAAATTCTGTTTATCAAATGACCCGCGCACCGCACCCGAACATTCCGTAGCGTAGGGATTACTCACGTTCGCTGGTTCGCTCGTCATATAATTTTCACACTTTTTTTCGTAGTGCATCATAATGAATTTTGTGATCAGTGACGTGCCCAAAATATTGTGACGCGTGCCATTGGTTCGCCATCCCTGATCTATATTATGAAGAGGAAATAGACTGGTTTAGTTCTGCTTACAACTAATATAATTGTAAGAAATTCTTCAATCTTTTATAGAATAATTTTGTTTGTGCGACTGTATAACGG
Organism: Harpalus rubripes; assembly: GCA_963082715.1. Classification (NCBI taxonomy): domain Eukaryota; kingdom Metazoa; phylum Arthropoda; class Insecta; order Coleoptera; family Carabidae; genus Harpalus; species Harpalus rubripes. The sequence goes on from OY720448.1 coordinate 4,560,344, forward strand.
TTAGTAAAGTGCCCCTAACCCTGAAGGCGGTGGTTTGGTTAGAGGAAACTCTCATCCCGACTTCCGTTCTCGTATTGCAACGCCGCCCATTCCGGCCGATTCGCAAGCTCTCTGTTGTGAATAACTCATTCAGTTTCTAGTTTTCAAACGAGAGGATATCCGGTGCTAATACAAACATTACATACATTTGTTCCTACATAATCAACAGCACTGAATATCACATCTATACATCGATTACCAGTATATTACCATCGGATTGGACAAACAATAATGTTGCTGTTTCATTTGTAAACCTCGGAAACTTTATATACAGGGTGTTATGTAAGTAATGTACCATAGTTCATGGCACGGTGTATAAATATAGAAGGTGTGACAACTCATCAATTTTTGTTGACAGATTGATGTCGGCGATCAGTAGGCCGAGATTCTAACCTTACATCACGGATCACCTCAACTACAAATAGGACAGTTAATGTATTTTTCGAAATACAAAACAGTGACATCTACAGATTGCTTCCATGAACTAACGCACACTGTGATGGCTTGGTCGGCTTGGTAGTTTGTCACAAAGGAGACATGTCATGTATAGATAAATTGAAATTTTGAATTTTTAAAATAAAAGATAAGAAAATTGAATATAAGAACATACATATATTTTGCTACCCCTAGCCAAATCAGTCCTTCACAATATTACTCGAAACATCACTCTTGAAAAATTTTCAGCTGGTTGGAGAAATATATCCACCTGTAAACAAACGAGGAATTTTATTCCTAAACCAACTTGTAAGTTAGCCAATTATCTCATCAGACTTTCGAGGAACAACCTCAAATTTCTCGTTGAGGTCCTTACGGGACATGGTCGGTTCAACAAACACATGCACCGCATAAAAATCTCCGACAGTCCTCTTTGCAGAGGCTGTGAGATGGATGACGAAACAGTGGAACACATTCTTCTCGAGTGTCCCGCTCTAGCGCTAAAGAGAGGATCCATGTTACGGGAATTCTGGCCTTCCACGGCCGCAGTTAGCTCAACTTCCCCCGCTGACTTATTAGCCTTCTTCCTGAGCGTAGAATGGCTTCAAGATCGGTAGTTCGGAAGCTGTGCTCTAGGAGGTAGTACAATGGGCCCATTTGTGAGGCCTAAGTGCGCGTGGAGTTTCTTCACCCTCCACCTCAAATCCAGAATATTTTAAATAATCACAAAACAACTATAAATTCATTTCTAAATAAATTTAAAATTACTTGTCAGATAGACATACACTTCTATTTTAATATTTGTTTATACGAGTATGTAAGATAAAAGGGATGTTCATCAACTTATTGAATTTCAATTCCATATTACGTCAAAAAATAAATACAGTTTATACACTTTAAAACTGGAGAAATCACGAAATAAATCACTACTAGTACTATAACTAAAACTATAAACTATTACAAATTGAATTACCAAATAATTAAAGATGTTAAAGAGTATGTTAAATGACATGTATGATGACTTATGTGACTTTACAATTCAAAATAATGCAAAATGTTTTGAACTCAAAGGTAACGTAATCCATTTTCTTAAAATTTAAGCACTGTCGCGCCTCTACAGTTTGCTTCCTGGAACTATGATAGTGTTTTGGCACATTCATTTAGCTGTCCCGTGCCTGCCTTACATGTAGCGCCTCTATACAATGTGCTCTACCACATAACATTCTAGAACTAACATGACAAATAAAATGACAATGGCAATCTAAATATCACAAATTTGATTAAGATATTTACCTTGTAATTTTAAATGGGGTCGCGTAGCTGATTGGGTGTGTTTCGGACGGACAGGGTTCGATTCCAACCGACACCAAACTTGAAATTTGAAAAAAAATCATATAGCACAAAAGAGTTCCCCATGGCAGCTTTGAGAGCCCGTGAGGTAACGTGGCTACTTGCGTGCCATTTTTTTATTTAATATTTTTGATGAGACGATAAAAACTTGCTACCCATATTTTTTCTTTTGGAAAAATTTTCATTAATTGGCCAGAAAAAAATTAATGAAATTTTAATATTTAAATTACCGCCATGTATGACGTAGAATTACGCCGAACCAATGAATGGCCGTAAAGCAATAACAATGGTACGTCCAATAGCAACGGCATGTGCGGGTAATTTAAACATGACAGATCATCTGTTTGACGTTTGAATAATAGTTTGGAGGTTAATATTTTCGTTTGTCATTTTAATCTTGTTCGAGTATAAGCTAAGTTAAAATCCTTCAAAATCCTGCTTAACAAATCGAAATACGTAATAAAAGTAACAGAAACCACGCAAATTGTAAATAATAAAGAAGAGAGACTGTGCCAGAAAAATGAACTGTCAAAATCAAATTAAAACTCGCAGTTGCTCGCCATCTACAGGTTACATTCTTAAATAGGCATCCCTTTCTCCAGTTCAAAATTATGACGGCAAAGAAAATCTTCTTTCTTAAATTGTTAAAAAACATATATTTTTTTAAAAATAAAATTATATATTTTTACATACGTTTTCAACTTTACTTTAAGTATTTAGTGATAGATGTCAGATTTTCAGTATGACGCAAGTAGCCTATTACAGATATATTGTCATTACCGAAATCTGCTAATAAAAGGAGATTGGTACGCCCAGAAATGGATAATGAACCAGGATGTTATATTTAATTATTTAAAATACGTACATCCCCAGATTCTCATTCATGTTCAATATCTTCATTTTTAAAAATGCTTTTGGCAAATACCATCTTCAGTACCAAGGATTTTATTAGCTGGAGAGGGTACAACTTTCCGCCAGGCATTCACAATGTTTTGCGAAGCATGGTGAATCGGAATTGTTTCTTTATTGGATGTTATTCCTGATCTACAACCTTCAACGAAACAATATTTTCGATATTTGTACATTTTATCGCATATTTACATAAAATTAATTAACGTATGTCAATTTAAATTAACAAATGACAGTTACCTATGTGTCGGGAACATTTCTAACCTTACATGCTGAGACATCTGGCGGATGCCAACTTCGTAAACACGGATATTTTTGATGAGTTGACCCACCTCTTATATTTATACACCGTGATAAATACAGGGTGGGGCAGACAAACCTATCCGATTTCAAATCCCTTTTTCCCAGAAGAGGGAGCAGGTAGAGTAGTGGGGTAAAAACCGTTAGAAAGCCGGTTTTATGCCATTTGTCAGTAGTCAACATGCCTTGGTCTGGTGAACATCGTGCTTTTGTTATTGAGCGGTTTATCGAATGCGGCGGTTCGATAATTGCTACACAACGTGCTTTTCGAATTCATTTCGGACTCGGGCGTCATGATCCTGTTCCACATCACGCTACGATTAAAGTGTGGGTGTCAAATTTTAGACAGACGAGTTCAGCATTGAAAAAGAAGTCGCCTGGACGTCCCAGGACAGCAACAGGACCTGAAAACGTGGCCAATGTGAGAGCCGCGATTGAACGTTCCCCGCGTCGTTCGGCGCGAAAACATTCGCTCGCTTTGGCGATTTCCAACCGCAGTATTCGGCGCATTTTGCACCGGGACCTCAAAATGCATCCCTACAAAATGGTTGTTGCACAGGAATTAAGTGAAAGGGATTTTGAAACCCGTACGAACCTGTGTCGCGATCTCCGAGAACTCCCAAACGACGATGTTGTGCTCTTCACGGACGAAGCCCATTTTCACCTTTGTGGTGCCGTTAACAGGCAGAATTTTCGATATTGGAGTGACGAAAATCCTCGAGAAATCCATCAGGAACCCCTCCATAGCCCAAAAGTGACTGTGTGGTGTGCTCTTTCCCGCCTAGGCGTCTGGGGGCCTTAATTTTTTGAAGAAAATGGGCAAACCGTAACGGTCAACAGCGAGCGCTATTGTTTCATGCTGGAAAATTTTCTTAGACCCAAAATGGAAGAAAATGGCGTGGAAAATGTGTGGTTTCAACAGGATGGTGCAACCGCCCACACATCGCGACGATCAATGGACATTCTCAGGGAACTGTTTCCCGGTCGCCTCATTTCCCTGAGAGGTGATCTTGGCTGGCCGCCGCGCTCACCGGATCTCACTCCATGTGACTTCTTCCTTTGGGGTTACCTCAAATCGAAGGTTTACCAGCATCGACCAAGGACCCTTCTTGCTTTACGAAGGGAAATTGCTCGGGCAATTGAAGAAATTCCTGTGGAAATGACGGTGAAAGTCATGGAAAGCTACCGCGAGCGCCTAAATCAGTGTATCCGCTCCCAAGGACGACATTTGAGTGATGTGCTTTTCAAAACTTAAATTTAAAAATGGCATAAAATTTGCGATATGTTAATAAAAAAAATTTTTGACAAGTTGAGTGGTTTTAATTTTATAACGTTTTGAAATCGGATAGGTTTTTCTGCCCCACCCTGTAGTATGATAAAGAGAACTGAAAGAAGTTATAATATGAAATATATTCTGCACAATCTATCAAGTGAAAGTTGTGGGAAGCTTCGAAGTGAGATAAAACGCGAAATCTATCAATCAGAATTTTAAAAATAAATAAATCAATCAATGAGTAAAACTCAACACTTTATTTTATTATTCACTCAAACCAATATGCATTTTTTTTGTCCTTGGTACTATTAATGCGTTGTATGCACTTTTTCTCTAAATCTGTTATTATAATTACTAAAATTGACATAACCTTAATGAAAATTTATGCATTTGGTATTATGAATCACAAATCTTGAATATTTTTTCTTTGAAATTACTCGTAAGGATAATTTGTGTGCAAAATACGAGTCACACACAATAGAATAAATTAAATTGTTGTTGTAAATATCTTTTAAAAATAAAAAAACAACAAGTACATTTAAGAAAAATATATAAAAGTATGTGGTAACTGGACATTTTTTTACACTCATGTAAAAACTGTCACTTGAACTGTTTTTTGTACAAATCTGTCGTTTATTATGTGTTATTACGAAAAAAAATCTGATGTGGCCAGCACATTACCTTCCGTCAGTTCTATGTATTTTGTACAAATTTCACACAGAAAGTTCTTTGCAAAAGATTCTATTTCTTTTCGTAGATTACCTTCTGGCATTTTTATGTATTTTATACAAATTCCATACCTACAGAAAGTTTCTAGCAAAAGATCCTATATTTCCAGGAAAATTTTAACGCAAACATACATGTCAATTGCACTTGACACACACCGTTCAATCAGAATTTTCTTAATATAGCAGCTGTTTACAAAGTTGTAGCATAGCTGGCTAATTTATGAAATTTAATTTCTTTATAATTTTTTAACTCTATATCAATTTAATATGAAGCATAAAATGCAGTCAAATCGTATAGAGAATAAAATATTCTTTAATATTTATAATAACATTAAATGTGAAAAATGATATTTAACATCGTTTTTTCAAGAAAAACATTACTGCAATATTACTATTAATACAATGAAAGTATTTTGCTTCTGTCTCTTTCTATGAAAAGCATTTGGGCACGTATGTCGAGTCCTAATTCGCACTAGATGATGTTATGTACGCCGTAATGGCGCGAAGAAAATATCGCGAAAGTTTAACATTTTTTTCTCCGGTATTTTTAAAAATGTTAAAAGATATAAAAGTAAAAACGCTTTGGGTGACTTAAAAACTACCAAAGTTGTCAAATTAATTTCAAAAAATAAATAAATAAACAATAAATATAGGTATCATCACGGCATATTATATCCATTGCTGGGTGTGCCGTCACCTCATTTAATTAATTAATTAATTTCAGATTACTTAAAAACTACCAAATCAAATTTTATTAATAATTATTAAAAATGTTGGAATACATACTATTACCACCAATATTTTGTAACAAATGTTATATTGTGATAGTTAATAAATTTATTAAATGTTAATTTCACCGCAATATGAATTTTAATAATTCTAGACATAAAAATTAATTATTGTACAATTATTTTCAAGTTCATTGTAAACTGTATACATAATAAAATAAAACACAAAAGCTTATCGGAAAATAATAAATATATTTTGTAATAATTATGTGTCAAAATATACTAATACATACATAATGCTAGTGGAAGGTGAAAGACATAAAATGAAATCATTAAAGAAATAAAATATATTCATGAAAATGTTAGTTATTCAAATATGTCGATTGAAAAACTTTTAACTGACTGTATTTAAATCAAATAAATTTCCCAGAATTGATATTTAAAATAGGTAACTATTGTTTCAAAATTAATAATGAAATTTTCATTACATCTAAGTTAAAAGGTCAATATGTATTTTAAATTTTCAACAATTTGAGTAATACTTAACTATGACATAAAATATATGTATAAAACTGTCAATTTGCTGTCAAGAAAATATATCAATATAATATATCGTTCTAGTTTATCTACCTATTGTACTAATTACAACAGTTTCTTCTGACTTAAGTATTTGTGAGTTGTGTCTTGTGCGACAGAATTACTGTAGTGCCCAATTACCGGATAGGCTGACTAGGCTGCAGCCTATAGGGCACACAATTTTCTCGTGCTCTGTTTTGGTTAGAGCTAAGACGACCTAAACCAGACCCTGAGTATTATTGGTTTGTTTTAATAAGTATTACACGATAATTCATCTACATACAGTAACTTACGCAACACGAATTGCATTTTCTAGAATAAATTAATACTCCATGTAAACATAGTAATAAGTTACGTCATTATATTGGGATTTTCAAATAAGAAAACGCTAACTAGCGGCGAATATTAGAACTACAAACAGTGGTACACATTTGACATTTACATGAATCTACAACCATATGACTACAAAAACTCTATTATACATACTTGAATTATAAATAAAAAATACTAATAAATGAGAAAATATTAAGAAAACTATAGAAACACAATTGACAGTAATGCTACGCTGACAAATTTCAACAAAAAGTGTACCATTGTTTAATGCAATCAGCGCCATCTATTGATACTTGAAAATCCCAATAGTAATATTTATTGATGACGTGCGTCTTCTGCTCGTTCATTTTTACCTTTCGCTAAAAGAGGTATTGAATTCATGCTAAAAATCGCATATCCAGATTTTAGTGAATAAGCACGTTTTAAGGTCCCTAGAATCCAATTATAACATTTTTACGATGATGTTCGTGTGTGTGCGTGCGAGCGCGCGCGTGTGCGCGTGTGTGTGTTGGATCCACGATTTCTCAAATACTATAAGAATTAAGACATTTTTAACTACGGATTCCTCAATCTAACAATAATGGAAAGAGTTGATTAAGTTTTGGTAACAAGTAGACAATCGGAAGTAGTATTAGTATATTATTTATCGATTTATCGAAAATTTATGTAAATACTTATATTAAAGAACATTAAATTCTTTATTCGATAAATATAAATTTATTATTATATGTTCTATAGAGTTAGAGATAAAGAAATGCATATAAAATAATTTGATGTAATAAATCTCAGATCAAACTACTTCAAGGCAAGAAATTCAAATGTTTGTAATTGACACATAAATGCCACTGACAAAAATATTTGCATGCCACTGTCAAAAAAATATTTGTACATTATGAAAATAAAAAAAGTCAACAACGCAAAAGAATATACGTAAAAAAGAATATAAAAGGAATTTGCGAAAAAATGACGAATATAAAGAAAAAGAAAAAATATCTGGCGAGAGGTTATGTGCTGGCCACATCAGATTTTTAGTATAGCATAGCAGTATCGTGGTGAGCGTATGCAGTACAGTGTCGAGTAGTGTTGAGGAGCATTGGGATGCTAGAGAATACGGGGACAGGGACAGAGTGAAATGGATACTTGGCATTGGTGTTGAAGAATTGTGGCATATGGACAGTTGATGATGCTGGATCGGAAGTAAAGTTGAAGAGAGTTGGGGACGAGAGTTGAAACGAGTGAATTCTGGCCGGGCAGTTGAGCATACAGACGCTGTGGAGGTCGAACAGTCGAATATGATATAAATATATAGTAACATAAATAAATAGTGCCATAAATTGCGTAAAAATAGTGTCAATTGTTTAAATAAATAAATAATCTTAGTGTTTAAGTAATTAATTATATAACCATAGTAATCGTCATTGATATTATTTTTTAATATTTATTTTACTTAATAATTCTTTGATTTTTACACTTTACCAAAATAAATAAAACGTTACAATATTTATTTATAACAATATATTAAGTATATGCAATTAATAAATTGTACATTTATTTTAAATTATTGTAACTATAATTCTTGTCTGTATGATGTTTGTTAATAATTTGATATGCAATTAAAACGTATATAAACCACATTTCTGTATGCATTAACTATTAATTGAATTTCAATACTGCTTTGCTGTATTTACTGTAATTAAATTTCCAATCTACACATAAATAATTTAACATTATGCAATTATATTTCCGTATATCTTTGTATTGTAAATTGACTTTAGAGAAACAGAAAACGCACGACTCGACGTAACCATGGTAACAATACTTCTTTTTGTTTCATATGCAACCGATAATATAAACCAGTATTGCGAACGAATTTCTCGCGGCGTTAGAGAAATTTTGGCGTCTTGGAATTGAACTCAGACCGTTCATATCACAACCGGTCACCTAACACATACATTTGCTATATTAATAACAAAATTAATAAGTCTACATAAATGAAAACAATATTAAAAATGCATAAAAAGACAAATAAAATAAACAAATCGTCCTACACAAGAAATAAAATGTTTTGTAATTAAGGAACTAGAATTCTAAGAAAAGAAGCACGGTCATGAAGTTTATTCATGAACTTTTTACTCAGAATTCATTTACGACTGCCGATAACGGGAATAGTAGGAGTATTATTTATAAATTAGCCAATCTCTAGTTCTTCGAAAATTTCAGTCACCATAATATTGACAATGACATTATATTTTTCCTGTAAAGGATATTTTGTAAACCAATCAGCTTGTTCGAAAATATCAGTATTGACGAAACTGGCAAAATATTTTAATCACAATCGGGTAGTAATATGACGATTTCTGACTTTTAAAAATTTGGGAAGATGCCATATCCCATCCCAACTTCAGGGCTATTTCCCATTCCCACCCTGAGTCGGTCACCTTTAGGTCTTTGGTCAAAAAATTCTGTGGCGAGTTTTTGATAAATAAGCACGTTTTAGGGTCCCTAGAATACGATTTTATTATTTTTACGATGATTGTGTGTGTTTGTGTGTGTGTGTGTGTGTGTGTGTGTGTGTGTGTGTGTGTGTGCGTGTGTGTGCGCGTGTGTGTGTGTGTGTGTGTGTGTGCGCGCGTGCGTGCGTGTGTGTGTGTGTTACATCCATATGAAGAGCTAGAGCTGATTAGATTTTTGTTATAACTGGTCAACCGGAACTACCCTTATTTGAAGATTTTAACAGTTTTTCTTGAAAAAACGATGTTAAATATCATTTTTTATATTTTCGATACGCAATTTTTTGTTTTAGACGGTTGGTACTAGATGACGTTTCTTTCACCCATTTTTACCTAATTTATTTTTAGTTAATTGACAATTCATTTTAATAATATAATATCGAAATTATTATTATTATTATTTTTCATTTAGGAAAGATATTATTTACATGAAAATGTACAAATGGTTACAAATATAATCACAAATTGAGTAAGTAAATGTTATTGTAGAAGGCGCAAAATATAAAAAATAGTATAAAGAACTCATTTTATAAGACTTTCTTTCGCACTTGTTAATTAGAAAACTCGCTAACGCTCGTTTTCGCGTGCGAAAAAAACATGTCTTATAAAACACGTTCTTTAATATACTATTTTCACATTTTATGTTATTACAAATATTGAAGAATATTTTATTCTCTATACGATTTGAGAGTTAAAAAATTATAAAAAGATTAAATATCATATATTAGCCAGCAATAACAGCTGCTATATTAAGAAAATTCTGATTGAAAGGTGTCAATGTCAAGAAACAGTTGACAGTATGTTTGTGTTATAATTTTACTGGAAATATAGGATCTTTTGTTAGAAACTTTCTGTTTGCAATTTGTATAAAATACATACAACTGCTTTAAGGTAATGTGCAAGAAATAGAATCTTTTGCAGACAACAATCTGTATGACATTTATAGAACTTACATAGAACTGACCGAAGGTAATGTGCTGGCCACATCAGATTTTTGTAAATCATACTGATGCATATATTAATAAGTACTTATACAGTTTAAATCAATATTGTGTAGTTGACAAAAATAATACCGAAATACATTTGACATTTTCATTATGTTTCAGTTTTATAAAACAACGAATGACGTCACTGTCCACTGTTGCGTCATTTAAATAATCCATGACATTAGCATAAAAATAAAAACACCGTACGTAAATAAATATAACATTTAAAACATAATCCCTAAATATACTCATTGCCGTATTCATCGTAATGATAGCCCTTTGACCGTTAGTTAAATTTAATGTCAAATATAAAAACAAGTGCAAGAAAGACCAACACCATTTTGATTGGTGTCAACAAGCTCAAATAGTCCACGTCACAATCTTTTTAACTGAGCGGAAAGACATTGAACTGATGAATGGGAATCGTAATTGTTCAAAGTCTACTACACATATTTGTAGCAATTCTAGAAATTATATAACGTATTAATATGATAATATGAATTGCCATTTTCACTTTCACACATTCAATATAGCTTTGAATTTAGTCATATGAATAAATTTAATTAGTTTACTTGTTTTATGATACGAGGGGAGTTTTTTATCTACCTAGCTATGAAAACAATATGCTATCGTGATAATTTTCTTATATCAAGTTTCTGTGACATTTTATAGTGTCATCTCCAAATTTGGCTTCAATTGCTTAACATTTATCATTTTTACCTCCCGCTGCCCTTGGTAAGGGAGGTATAGAGATCGTGCTAAAAATCGCATATCGAGATTTTGGCAAATGACCACTTTTTAAGGTCCCTAGAATCCAATTTTAACATTTTCACGATGATGTCTGTGTGTAAGTGTGGATTCTCCACTCTAACTCAAATATTATCATTTAGAAAATTTTGAAACCTTGTATTTCGAACTTTTTCTGTAATGGAAAGAGCCCATTAGATTTTGGTGAAAATCGGATAACCGGAAATGACACTTTACTAGAAGCTCAAAATAGTTTTTCTTCGAGAAATACCTTTAAATGTTATTTTTTCGAGATTAATGTTATTATAAAAAATAAAGATTACTAAATGTTCTATAGATTTGCATTAATACTCTTTCTATATATTTTAAGGATAAATTTATAAAATTAATCCTAATTGACCCCTGTAGTGCACACTCCACGTCAGCAATGAGTGCCCGTGAGGTGACTCCTGGTAAACGCCCGCACGGTACAAATATGTTATCATCATTACCGATATCTGCGTACAAAGCAGATTGGCACACCCAGCAAAGGGTAATATGCCGTGATGATATATTTATTTATTTTATTTATCTATAATTTAAATCCCAGAGCCTACGCTTTAAACAAACAAAAAGCAGTTATTCAAATGTATGTAACTGACAGATAAATGTCACTATCATATAACTATCATTTCAAAATAATATTAGTAACGTTTTAAAAAGAAAAAATAAATAGAACAATAGGAAAAGAATTCAATACAGTTTCCAGCATAAGTAAATATACAGGAAGTATTTAGATTAATAAAAATTAACAATTCATAAAAAGGTTTAAGGTAATCCTCATTTTTGGATTAGTGAATTCTATTCTATCCCGGTATTTAAAATTTAATCTTCATTTTATTATAGCTTCGGTGGCTCAATGGTTAGAGCAACGCCTCAAGTCATGAGTGCCCTCGGGGCTCTGGGTTCGAATCCCACTAAGGCATGGATGTGTGTAAATGTGAACCCACTCTGTAATTGTAATTTAATCCTGTTGAGAGGTATAAAAAAGGTAGTTATACTTGGATTAGATTAGACTATATTTTAAGAAATAAACTACCAAAATTAGAGCAAAATTCGCTAATCCAAAAATAATGATTAACTTAATCTTTTGTGACTCGGGCTGTAAATGGTGGGAGGTATGATGGCCATACCAGATTTTTATATCAGTTTAAAGAAACGAAAATGAATAATTTGAAACTTGAACATAGAAGCATCATAAAATTTCTATCGAAAGAAGGCAGTAGCCCGAAGAATATCTATGAGAGAATGGTGGCAGTAAATAAATAAATAAATATATAATAATAGCATATTACCTATTGCTGGGTGTGCCAATCTGATTTATACGCAGATATCGGTAATGATGATGACATATTTCTACCGTGCGGGTGTTTACCAGGCGGCACCTCACGGGCACTCATTGCTGGCGTGGAGAGAGCACCACAGGGGTCAATTTTGTGCCATTTAAAATTCGAAATATTTGGTGTCGGTCGGCATCGAACCTGGTTCCCCAGATTCGCGACCTGACACTCAGGCACGCGGCCATGGTACCCCTATTTCCAAGTCAAATATTGGTGCAAGAAATCATCAACAAAGGTGAAGATTTGGTACTGACTGACCGCCGAGTAAAAGTTTCAGTTATTGCTGGAGAAAAAGGAATATCAGAGATGAGAGTTTTTAAAATTCTACACGAAGATTTGGGAATAAGCAAAGTGTCGCCACGATGGAATCCCAAAGTGCTCAATCCCGAACAAAAACTGTGTAGACGACAAATTTGCGAGGAAATTTTGACTGCTTCATCCCAAAATGCAGACTTTTTCTACAGAATTATAACAGGGGATAAGACCTGGGTGCACCATTTTGAACCTCCTCCGAAACAAACACTAGTTGCCTGTTATAAATAGTGCAATTTGAAATGCTATAAATTAATTGAATTTACATCAAGTTACAAAATAAATAGAAATAAAATATATTGAATTCTGATAGCTTGAAGGTTTGGAATTTTGCAAATAATTCACGCTTCATATCCTATCAAATTATCTGCACTGGCATCAAAGAGCTTTTAGTATTTGACATGACAAATATACGGTATTAGCAGTAAATATCAAGGTCAATTTTATATCCAGATATTGCAAAGTTTCCAGTGTTTTATCACGTGAACGTAATAAGTTATCATTAATGTGTCTGCAACTTCTGCCTCAATGAGCAGATTTATTCTGATTGCAAAATGTCAAGTTACGTATTGCATTTTTCGCATTTTCATGTTCATTGTCACTAGCAAGGTCGTTGTTTTAGTAAATAATGGTTCGTGTATGTATATATATTTATCAATTATAACACTGAGTGCCAACGGGCCATTATTTGCGCCGAAGAAGACATGCTCTGTATTGTAAAATTCAACATTACACGAACTACTTCTGATATGAATCTACATATTAAAAAAAAGTATTATTGAAATTTATTAGTATTTGACTTTGATTTTATAGGGAAATGTGCAAACGGTTTTGCTCTATCATTAATATTACCCGAGATGCCTTAAAAAAACATCGAAAACAACAAGTAATTATTTAAAATAACCTTACGTATTACGAAGATTGAAAACGGTTCATGGATGGAAGAATAGCCATGGGATATGTATATAATGTTCTTACCTGTAACAAGAACAACACATAAGAAATAATACAGAAATGCATAATATTAATTCATAATATAAATGTCTTATATTGTAATACATTCATAAATAACTATGAATTAAATTTCTGCTTCCTCTGTTACTTTCACAATATTCTATTCAAATGTACGGAATTTTTTTAAATTGATGTATAATATTAGAATACATAATTTAATATACGTCAAACAAGTCTCTGTTAATTCATTGTTTTTTTATACGTAGTATTTTTACTTCTGTGTACATAGTAAAGGAAGTATTCTAATCGCGAAAAATTTCGGTTTTCAGACTTCAACGGAAATATCCTTTTTGACCATCCCTGAATCCATTTTAACTAATTTCGTCATGACGTCTGTACGTACGTACGTATCTCGCATAACTCAAAAACGGTAGGCCGTAGAAAGTTGAAATTTTATATTTAAAACTACTATAACATCTAGTTGTGCACCTCCCTTTTTGTCATTACATAATTTCCAGAAGTGGTACTTTACTTGAAGCCTATAATAGAGTTGAATGAAAAACTATTTTTTATATTTTGCGTTCATAATGAAGTCATTACGATACGCAATTGCGTATCGTAATGACCTTCATTTCGATACGCAATTTTTTGTTTTAGACGGTTGGTACTAGATGACGTTTCTTTAATTCATTTTTACCTAATTTATTTTTAGTTAGTTGACAGTTCATTTTAATAATATAATGTCGAAATTATTTTTTTTTTATTTATTTATGGAAGATTATTTACATGAAAATGTACAAATGGTTACAAATATAATCACAAATTGAGTAAGTAAATGTTATTGTAGAAGGCGCAAAATATAAAAAATAGTATAAAGAACTCATTTTATAAGACTTTCTTTCGCACTTGTCAATTAGAAAACTCGCTAACGCTCGTTTTTTAAATTTTGACGCGTGCGAAAAAAAACATGTCTTATAAAACACGTTCTTTAATATACTATTAAAATATAATCCAAAACTTTTCAAATTTGGTATATGACTTTTATGTCAATGGGAATAACATAGTAGATTTTGGTTAAAATAGGCTAACCGGAAGAGATATATTAGCTGAAGTTGTTAACAGTTTTTCTTGAATAAAATGCAATTTATTTGTATTCTTTCGATAACCTGTATCAGCAAAAAAATCGTTATTTATTTATTTATTTATTTATTTATTGAAGGCGAGGCAAAAGGAAAAGATTCTTTTGTGCAACAAATACAAAGTAAGTAATGCAGCATCAAAGTACATACATACTTTTGTTGTTGCTTTGCGAAAGAACGCAAAATGCATTTTTAAATTAGGATGCACAGTAGGATTGTATTTAACAAAGAATGCCAGAAAACCGGATCAATAATGAATTTTTTTTTGTTATAGCAGCTCGTCATCCATATATAAATTATTTTTTCTTCAAGCGTATAATAATATGCATATTATGCTACTGTACACACGCTGTAGAAGATATTCATTGTCTTACTAGTACAAAAATGTTGTTATTGTTGTACTAGTAAAAAAATGTTAGTTTCTTAGTTCACCGCTGGCGGCGGCAGTAGCCACAGCAACACAGATCATTGAAAATTGTTATTTAACAGTTGAATCGTTTGTGTTTTGTAGTGTACACAGCCAGCTTTGACTAAAATTGCAAATTTTACAAATAAAAAAATTCCAAAAAAATGTCAAGAAATTATTTGAAACACTTGAAGAAAAAATAGTATATGTCATTCGGAGTAGAACGCCCTTTTTGTGTTTTACCCAGCTTGCCAGGCCTCGGCTGGCGCCTCGGCCGCAATAGTTGGGTTCAACACAAAAAGACCGCTTTCTACTCCTAATAACATAATATACTATTGATAGGCGACTCAAAGACGGCCTATAAATATACGATTACCAAGTTAGGGGAGGAGCCTACTACCAATGAAAGTAGAGAAATTCAAATAGCAGAGGCGTGGCTATCAGTCCAGTACTGCAATTCTCAAACAGTTTTTTTTTTTGAAAATAAATGTTTTGCATTAAACTTAATCATTTAAATACACTTCCAATTATAAATCATGTTGATTTGTACAGTATAATAATATTAATTTATTTTTTATAAATATAATTTAGAAATAGCATATATTTCAAGAACATTTAGGTCCATGAAGAAAACAGTTTGATATAAAAACTTATATTCGTGACATCACATCTATATTTTCAAATTTCGGGGGACTATAACTCGCTTATTAATAGGAATTTTTTCACCGGATTTTCATCGACAGTCTTAGTTTTACTTATACTTTCAGATACAGTTATATAAAAAAAATCTGATATGTACACCACACGACTTCTTTATGAAGTATAGACTCAATTATAAAATTGCACGTATTTGACGTAATTTGACATTAACATGTGTTTTTATTTTTTTGTTATTTTTTGTCCTAATCCATAGCAAGCTTTATTACAAAAACCAAAAAGTATATGTTTTAAATTTACATATCTCGCTTATACAAAGGGCTAATTTAATAATACTTGATGTGCTAGACGCAGAATTTAATTCTCTAAAACTCTTATTTGAAGCATTTATTTCTAAAATCAAAACGAAACCATTTTATTCAAGAAAAACTGTTAACAACTTCCGGTAATATATCACTTCCGGTTAGCCTGTTTTAACCAAAATCTGCTGTTATTCCAATTGATATAAAAATCTTATATACCAAATTTGAAAAGTTTTGGATTATATTTTAATATAGTTTTTCATTAAAATCTATTATAGGCTTCAAGTAAAGTACCATTTCTGGAAATTATTTAATGATCAAAAAGAGAGGTGCACAACTAGATGTTATAGCAGTCCTAAATACAAAATTTCAACTTTCTACGGCTTACCGTTTTTGAATTATGCGAGATACGTAACTACGTACGTACAGATGTCACGACGAAATTAGTCAGAATGGATTCAGGGATGGCCAAAATGGATATTTCCGTTGAAATCTGGAAACCGAAATTTTTCGCGAAAACAATACTTCCTTTACTTTGTACAAGGAAGTAAAAATGGTGGAAGTTGAAGCTTAGAAACGATGCGAACAACAGTTTTAAATTCAATTAGTTCCAACCAAAGGTGGTAAGAACAATTTTGTAACATAACCGTTGGTTAGCACTATGTATTTGCCACTTTGACTATAGGTTGTAGGAGCAGGCCTAAGCAAGTATTAATATACCCTAAATCAGAACAAAAACATGTGATTGGCGAGAGGTATTGTGCTGGCAATGCCACCCCAGATTATATATACTTAAAATGTATAATTCTTAATAGAAATCTTGTCTTGCTGTGACCATGGCCCGACGGCATCGTGACCTTTGCGTCGGTAATCGCTAGCCTGATATGATCTGGTCGTGATGACGTCATAGTCGCCCACGCGAGCCACGTGGTTCAGATCGCGAATTCAGCGTCACCCTTCACTCCCTCCCTAGCGGTCGTTGCTGACGTCATAGCTGACAAAATCACAACCCTGCTCGATAAGTGATGACAAAACAGCTATGATGTGAGCAATCACTAAAATCCTTGCGGAATACGATCAAATCAAAATGCCTCTGCGATATTGGTAAATGAAGGAAGTACGAAACCAAACCCATAATATTTCGACCGATATATACTTTCAACAAACAAATTCAAGCCGTGAGATGTACAAGGAAAATATTCCATATATTGGGCATTTCAAACTGAGATAGCCATTTTATATTACTCTAAAAGCCGCGTCAAATGACTTCTAAAAGAAAAATATTCCTATACATGGCAAATGCCTATAAGAAAGCCAAATTTATACAGGCTGTCCCGTGATTCGATTGACATAGCTTAAGGTGTATTCCTTAGGTAATTTTAAGTCGAAAATACCATATACACTTTATATTCGAATCTCAAAATTAAATTTAAATTATGAGAGATATTAAATTGAAGAGCTCTTTGCAAAAACATTAGTCATTTTTACCTTCCGTCACCTTTAGATAAGGAAGATATTGTATTTAAGCTTTCTGCATTCATATAAAGAGTTTATTAGATTTTGGGTTAACATTGGATAACAGTTTTTAACGAAAAACTATATTAAAATATAATTTCAATTTTAGTATTTAAAACTTCTATATCAAGGGGAACAACATATTAGATTTTGGCTAAAATTAATAAACCAGAAGTGACACTTTACTTGAAGCTCTGAACAGTTTTTCTTGAAAAATATATTATGATATACTCCAAAACGTGTCAAATTTAGTATTTAAGACTTTTATAAGAAGGGGAACAACATATTAAATTTTGGCTAAAATTGAAAAACCGGAAGTAATACTTTACTTGAAGCTCTCAACAGATTTTCGTGAAAAATGTATTATGATATATTCCAAAACTTTTCAAATTTAGTATTTAAGACTTTTATATGAAGGGGAGTAACATATTAGATTTTGGCTAAAATTGATAAACTAGAAGTGATACTGTATTTGAAGCTTTGAACAGATTTTCGTGAAAAATAAATTGATACAAACCAAAATTTTTCAAATTTGATATTTAAGAATTTTATATTAATGAGAACGACATACTAGATGTTTTCTAAAATTGATAAACCGGAAGTACCTACTACTTTACAGGAAGCTATAAAACAGATTTTCTTGAAAAATTATATTAAATATTCATATTCAAAACTTCTCAAATTTGGTATTTAAAACTCGTGTATAATTTGAAACAACATTAGATTTTGATTATACCTATATGATAAACCGGAAGTGGTACTTAATTTGAAGCTCGTAACAGATTTTCGAGGAAAAACCATAAAATATAATCTAAAATTTGGTATTACAGACTTTTATATTTATTGGAACAACAAATTAGATTTTGTTTATAAACGATCAAATGGAAGTGATTCTTTACGTAAAGCTCATTGCTGTTTCAAACATGGAATTGGGCTCGTATATTCCTGGAATATTTATGGGACTTAATGCAAGACCAACCAATGTCAGTATTATGTAATTTTGAACAGGAGTAATTGGATAATCTAGACTATTAAAAACGCGTCTGTTTCTTCCATTATACTTTAACTCCAAATAGTGCAATTTTTTTATTTCATATTTTTCTCACTCCTACATTAGAGCAGAGCAGAGAAACCTTTTCCTTGTTTTTCCACTAACTACGTGTACAATTTGATACCAGACATGTTCTTTTTAGAAATTTTCTAGGTTAATCCCTGTACTTTATTTAAAGATTAAGTATACTTGACAACTTAAAACAAAATAAAGTTACTATATAATAAACAATCAGTCTGGATTATTTAATTTAATAACAATAATAATCCATGTATTATGAATATTTAATAAATAACTTTATTAAAATTTATGCGTGTGTATTAATAGTCATACATGAGTTGCATACACTACTACAAAACTATAAACCAATAAGTTGGTTATAAAATTCATCTGTTTTGTAACGTGTGAGCCCCGCTGCTACGGTGAGCAAGCGTCTAAGTATAGCGATGACGCAGTCGCGCTAGCAGCCGGGTTACGTAAACAAACAAGCCGCGACGTGTTTAACTACTTCCGGTCGCCTGAACCTTTTGTGTTCATTGTTGTTATGCGGTCGAACATTCTAGAGCTCTGTGGAATTTAATGACAGCTTTACAAAAGGGACGCAGTTGTGCTCGAAAGTTAGTTACAGGGAGAGACATATAGAGACATTCAGATAGAGTGTTAGTGAAGCACAGCAGTATCGTGGTGAGCGTAAGCAGTTTGTGTCGAGTGGAGGACTCGGGAAGTTACTGGTTAACTGGGATAGCTGTGGATGTGAATACTCGGTAGTGTTGACGAGTATTGGGAAGCTATAGTATACAAGGATAGTAACGGCGAGTCGGGAAGTTTTTGATATACCGGGATAACTGTGGAAGTGAATACTCTGTAGTATTGAAGAGTATTAGGAAGCTAGGTATACGGGGACAGTCACGGCAAGTGGAAGTAGACACACGGCAGTAGTGGTGAAAAATTGTGGCATACAGACAGTCGGTGATACTGAGTCTATGGAAGAGAGTTACATAAATAGACAGACAGTGAAGTGAAAGGTGTGACTTCTGTCCGAACAGTTGAATCTGCAGACGCTGTTGAGTCAGTTGAGTATATAGACGCTGTGGAGGTCGGTAGGCGGACAGGTAAAAGTGATATAAGTATAGGGCGCGAGCATACACGTGACTTGGGCGTCCTTGACGTACCTAAAATCAGCTGATTTGTGTGCGCATGTCGTTTTGACAAGAACAATGTCACTTTGACAAGACCAATGTTTTGACTTATTTTAATTTTGAACTGTTAAGAAGTTATTATTTTTAATTTTATGTGTTTTACTGCCTGAAAATTGTACATTAATAACATTTTAGCAGTTCAAAATCAAAATAAGTCAAAACATTGGTCTTGTCAAAGTGAAACTGTTCTTGTCAAAACGACATGCGCACACAAATCAGCTGATCCCAAGTACGTCAAGGACGCCCGAGTCATGTGTCTGCTCGCGCCCTATATAGTGACATAAATATAGTGATATAAATATCGCGTAAACAGCCTACAGCCTAAAATGTCTAATTATTATGTAATTGTTCAACAATGTTAATTTTTCTATTTCTTAACATCCAGTAAAAACAGTAAATAATTTTTTAATAAAACAAGAAGCTAGAAAGTTTTTTTGAATAACTCAAATTAACTAAAATGATGTGGAATTTTGAGACTACCTATCTGCAGAGTATATGCATGTATTAATAATATTTTTAGAATTGTAGTGTTGGAGTTATCGACAGAGAAATAATCGTAACACTCACACACACACATACACACAGACATCATCGCAAAAATAGTAAAATCATATTCTAGGGACTCTAAATGTGGTTATTCATTAAAAACTCACCATCGAATTTTTTGACCAAAAACAATACCTTCCTTACCTAAAAGTATGACATGACTTTTTAAAGCAAATTTCGGTAATAATAATCGTATCTTATTTCATAGTAAATACATATCAATTTTTTATAGTTATTCGTACATTAATTAGTATGTATGCACCAATGCCCTCAATGTCATTTCTGTCGTCATTTATACAAGCATGACATTTCAAGAAATTGTATAATACTGAATATTTAGCATTATAGGAGTATATATGGTACGGAGATAATAATTATGCAAAATTGTTAAAGATTATAAATATTGTTTATAATGATTATAGAAAAAGTATAAATTTGCAAATAAAAAACTGATAAAATAGATTCAAAGTCTACTAGACGTCACTATTGGAGTAAAATTTATTAATGCTTATTAAATCGCAAAACTATAAATATACATAAAGATTTAAAATTATTAAAGAGAAATAAATAATATCAAACATGTACTAAGATTTATAACTATGTATATTTAAGTTATTATTTAAGGCGACATTTTGATTAATGAGAGTATGAATTATATTATTATTATACCAATTATTAACATATGCAACAATTAAAGATGACAAAATTCGGCATAAAATAGTTCCTATTGATTTGTATCCCTAACCGCTTTTTTATCTCCCGCTACCCATGTAAGGAAGGTATAGGGATCGTGCTAAAAATCGCATACCGAGATTTTGGTAAATAACCACATTTTAAGGTCCCTAGAATCCAATTTTAACATTTTCACAATGATGTCTGTGCATGTGTATGTGTGTGTGGATCCTCCACTCTAACTCAAATACTATCTATTATTCAGAAAGTTTTGAAACCTTGTATTTCGAACTTTTCCTGAAATGGAAAGAGCCCATTAGCTTTTGGTGTAAATTGGATAACCGGAAATGGCACTTTACTAGAAGCTCAAAATAGTTTTTCTTCGAAAAATACCATTAAATGTTATTTATTCGAGATTAATGTTATTATAAAAATTAAAGATTATTAAATTTTCTATAGATCTGCATTAATGCTTTTTCTATACATTTTATGGATGGCTTAATGGTTACAGCAACGCCTCATGTCATGAGTACCCTCAGGGCTCTGGGTTCGAATCCCACTAAGGCATGGATGTGTGTGAATGGGAACTCACACTGTAATTGGGATTTAATCCTGTTGAGGGGTTTAAAAAAAAAGGATTAGATTAGGCTATATTTTAATAAATAAACTGTCAAAATTAGAGTCAAATTCGCTAATCCAAAAATAAGGATTAACTTAATCTTTTTTGTGACTCGGGCTGAAAATAGGAGGTATTGTGTTGGTCACGCCAGATTTTTAGTTTTAAGCTGTTGTTTTATTTTTTTAAAATAATTTTGCCCCGGAGTGAGCTTCCTTCGGAGACCCCAGGACTTTTGATATGGTATGACTAGCGAATGAAAGTTGACGTTTAAATTATTTAATAGATGTGGTTTCTTTTCAAAACCTAGAGAAGAATAAAATTGTATGAAATATGAGGATTTAAAATATTTTTAAAATTTTTCGTCTATTTTGATTATAACAAAATATTTTGATCTTTAAGCTATTTAGTCTGGCAATTCTATGAAATAGGATTATTTTTAATAGGGGATTCCACCATTTTTTTAAATATAATTTCATCTGAACGTATAAGTAAAATTAAGACTGTCGGTGAAGATCCGGTGAAAAAAATTCTATTAATAAGCAAGTTTGAAAATATAGATGTGACGTCAAACTGTTTTCTTCGTGGACCTAAATGTTCTTGAAATATATGCTATTTCTAAATTATATTTAAAACAAATAAATGAATATTATTATACTGTACAAGTCTACATGATTTATAATTGGAAGTGTATTTAAATTATTAAGTTTAATGTAAAACATTTATATTCAAATAAAAACTGTTTGAGAATTGCACTACTGGACTAATAGCCACGCCTCCGCCAATTGAATTTATTTATTTCCATTGGTAGTAGGCTCTTCCCCCTAACTGGGTATTCGTTATATATTTACAGGCAGTCTTTGAGTCGCAAATCAAAATAATATATATAGAATTCATATAAGTGACGAGCTGCTATAACAAAAAAAACCTTATTTCCGAAGTATTTCAATAATATAGTTTTATCACTGAATCCTGTTGCCCTGTTGCTAATATAATTTTAAATATCTGCTAGTATTACAGTGGTATTGAGTACAATTCTTATCTTCTGTAACTGAATACATAAGGGTCAGTTTCCTTTCAAATCAAATATAGGGAAAAGTTTTCAAAAGAAACCACAATCTATTAAATAATTTAAACATAAACTTTCCAAACACCTCCGAACACAGCCCAAAGTCAAAAAAGTGCGCACGAAAGTCTGTCTACAATCCATTTTAAACATACAATTTTAAGGTTTAGTTTTATTTTAATATAAACGATCCATGTTTTAATTCATTACTGTAGTGAAGGATCCCATTTGTATAATTTTATTTGCATCTGTACTATTTTTATGCTCGTCAGCATTAACATTTCAAAAACATACTCGTATTTATTACATTTTCCTGCTACGGAAGACAATTATATCAATACGTGGACAAGAAGATATGTATGTTGTAAACAGATTGCAATAACACTGTCAATACCAGAAGCAGCACGAGATTCAATGCAAGAGTCCTACTGTTTTTGTTTTGAAGTTTTACGTAAATATCATACCTGACAATTACAGGGATTCATCTTCATACTTCTCTGATTCCTATAGGTCAACATTACATTTTTACCTTCCGTCACCTTTAGGTAAGGAAGGTATTGTCTTTGGTCAAAAAATTCGGTGGTGAGTTTTTGATGAATAAGCACGTTTTAGGGTCCCTAGAACACGATTTTACTATTTTTACGATGATGTCTGTATGTGTGTGCGTGTGTGTGTATGTGTGTCTGTGTGTGTAACAAAATTTTCGTCTACGATAACTTCCATACTACAATTCAAAAAATTATAATTCTTTCGTATTTCTCTTCGTTACATCCATGTGAAGAGCTGATTAGATTTTGGTTAGAATTGGTCAACCGGAAGTTCCCTCATTTGAAGATTTTAACAGTTTTTCTTGAAAAAACGATGTTAAATATCATTTTTTCACATTTGATGTTATTATAAATATTAAAGAATATTTTATTCTCTATGCGATTTGAATGCATTTTATATTTCATATTAAATGGATATAGAGTCAAAAAATTATAAAGAAATTAAATATCATATATTAGCTAGCTATGCTATAACTCTGGAAACAGCTGATGTATTAAGAAAATTCTGATTGAAAGGTGTCAGTGTCAAGTGCAGTTGACAGTATGTATGTGTTATAATTTTACTGGAAATATAGGATCTTTTGCTTTCTGTATGGAATTTGTATAAAATACATACAACTGCCTTAAGGTAATGTACAAGAAATATAATATTTTGCAAGGAACTTTCTGTATGACATTTATACAAAATACATAGAACTGACGGAAGGTAATGTTCTGGCCACATCAGATTTTTTTATAAGTAGCTAGTTTGTACTAGGACTCCCACGTAACATAAGTCAGGGGTCGGCAACCCGCGGCTCGAGAGACGCATGTGGCTCTCTCATAACATGCCTACAGCTCTTAAACATGAATAACATATTCATATATTCTTGATTTTTAAAATTAGCAATCTATTAATCTTATTTGGTAATAAAATCAAATCTTACTCCATATATTTGATGACCAACCACCCTGTAGAGCGCTCATGCGCTGACTCGGTAGGCAAGTAAGATAAGGCAGGGGGGGGGCTTACCAAAAAAATTGCTATAGTTGGAGGAAGGAATCTACGAACTCATTATAGAATCGGCCAAGCGCCCGTGATAAAGTTTTATGGAACTTATAGTAAGGATTACTAGAGCCAGGGAGAATTTCTATCCTGGACCGTATCGGAAATTTGCGTTCAAGACATTTTCTAATTATATACTTTTAAATCTGTATTAAAATAATAATGAGTTTTAAATGTATTTTTTCTAACATTAATTTGCAAATAGAAAAGAGATGAAAATATTATAAGATGTTTCCCAATTATGTACTTATAAATTTGTATTCAAATAGCAACTATGGCGTTATTATATAACAAATTAAAGAGTGACGGTACAATAAACTATCCGGAACGTACTTTAAAACATTTTGTTAAATCCATCGGCTTTTCTTTAAAAAAAGTGGAAAAGAAACAATGTTTAATGGAAAGTTATAAGAAAATGGAGATACGTATATTTAAAAAATATAGAAAACGTATAGACTGGATTTTAGTGTAATGTGTTGTTTTTTACCTCCCGCTACCCTTGGTAAGAGAGGTATAGGGATCGTGCTAAAAATCACATATCGACATTTTGGTAGATGAGCACGTTTTAAGGTCCCTAGAATCCAATTTTAACATTTTCACGATGATGTCTGAATGTATGTGTGTGTGGATTCTACTAGTGATACCGCGAGATCTCGCATTTTCGAGATCTCGTCTCGAATTTCTCGAATTTTCGAGACGAGATTAACCTTATTCTCGTCTCGATAACTCGAGACGAGACGAGAGTAGTGCCCTCGAGATTTGCTCGAGACGAGAATGAAAAGTCGAGATCTCGAATATACTTTTTTAAATATTTTCCAATTAAAACCTATAAAAGAACAAAATATTCATCGGTATATATAAATATTTGAATTATCTCTTCATTTACATTCATATTTACTTATTCATTTTAAAGTTATTTTGGATTTTACCAAAAAAAGTGATACCTTCAGACCAGCTTTAAGTGCCCGCACTATACGAATATATAATTATAATGACCAATATCTGCGTACAAAATAGATTGACATGCACGCCCAGCAACGGTTAATAAACCCATGATATTGCGTATTTATATACCCAACCATTTAAATACCAGAGAATAAAATAATCTGTTTTAATTAGTGGTACTCGTTTCTTTGCTAATTATAAATTCGAGAAATTCGAGACTCTCGAGTCGAGATCGAGAGAAGGCAAGAAAAATTATGACGAGACGAGATACAGAGTAATCTCGTCTCGAAATTTCGAGACGAGACGAGAGTGGATTGATTCTCGCCGTTTCTCGTCTCGCGGCATCACTAGATTCTACACTCTAACTCAAATACTATCATTCAGAAAATTATGAAACCTTGTATTTCGAACTTTTTCTTTATTGGAAAGAGCCCATTAGATTTTGGTGAAAATCAGATAACCGGAAATGGCACTTTACTAGAAGCTCAAAATAGTTTTTCTTCGAAAAATACCTTTTAATGTTAGTTTTGGAGATTAATGTTATTATAAAAATTAAAGATTATTAAATTTTCTATAGATTTGCATTAATACTTTTTCTATATATTTTATTTTCCAGCAAAAGTAAATATGTAGGTATGTATTTAGATTAATAAAAATTGATTCACAAAAATGTTGAAGCTAATTCTCATTTTTGGATTAGTGAATTCTATTCTATCCCGGTATTTAAAATTTAATCTTCATTTTATTATAGTTCCGGTGGCCCAATGGTTAGAGCAACGCATCATGTCATGAGTGCCCTCGGGGCTCTGGGTTCGAATCCCACTAAGGCATGGATGTGTGTGAATGTGAACCCACTCTGTAATTGGGATTTAATTATGTTGAGGGGTTTAAAAAAAAGGTAGTTACTTGGATTAGATTAGACTATATTTTAAGAAATAAACTGTCAAAATTAGAGTAAAATTCGCTAATCAAAAATAAGGAATAACTTAATCTTTTTTATGACTCGGGCTATAATGGCGGGAGGTATCCTGTTGGCTACACCAGATTTTTAAATGTACATATTTTTTCCCAGTTAATAAACTAAAATTTTGTTTTATTATATTATTTATTATATAGTTTCAATTTACAAAATTTATACAAAAATTGAGTATGATTTTTTTTAATACGGCCCATTTCTTGCCCTAAAAGTGATGGATACAAATTCGAATAATTTATGAGTCTTGACCGCAAAAAATCCCATCCGTCCATAAAAGGTTGTAAACCCTGCATAAGTCAGTTTCATACTATGTTTACACGTATAGCAAAAAAGTACTTTGACTTGACTTTGACTTTCAAAAGGCGACTTTTGCCGTTGTGTAAACACTCTCGCCTATTACTTTTCTTCCTAAAGTCAACTCCAAAATAAAATAGACTTGACTCATATAAGTGACTTTTAAAAAGTTGTGTGAACCAACGAACAAAACATACTTTACTTTACTAACAGTGACATCTAGTTTTCATCCACAAATTCCGAGATATTTAATTACACAATTTTATATCTGAATTTAAAATATTCTCGAATTTTAAAATATTTTATGCGATTATTTTTTAATCTACTTCGCATCCAGTAATGTTGCTGCATAGTTATATTATTTAAAAATATCGCGCTTATATTTGTAACTGTAGTTTACTATCCATTTTTTCTATAAATAATTTATTCTTTTTATGATTATATGATAATAGTTACATCACGCGTATTATAACCAAACTTTACTTTGCTGTCAAAGTCAAAGCTGAGTGAAGGACAAGTAACAAACATAAAGTGAAGTATATTTGACCTTATGTGTAAACGCACCATTAAATTGACTTTTCATAAGTCGCCTTTTAAAAGTCAAGTCAAAGTAAATTTTTCTCATACGTGTAAACGTAGTCTATATAACAGAACGCACCGCACATATTTTACTCGTACAGTACATAGTGAAATGGTGGTATAAGCTATTTTGATGCTGCCGAGAATCGATTGAGGAATCAAGATCGAACAAAAACATCAACATAGTTTTGAATTATCGACTATATTCTCATATGATAATGTGAAATCTTGACAGACAATAGGTGTAAAGGTAAATACACCTACCACTATTTTATCTAATCTACATTAAATGTTACTTTGTCAGTTCTGTAACAGACTAACAATGACGACATTCTCGCTTAGCTACCAACATTTGTTCGTTTACAAAATTTTCATTTGACAGAAAATCAATAAAAAGTATAAATTTTCATAATGGGATTAGGTGTATTCGTGGATTATATAGTATATTACAAAAATGGAAAATATTTTTAAAAATATAAAATCAATAATAAGCTTTAGCAATGACATCATCGCCGACGTCATGTATTCGTAGAGACGGGATTTGTAGTCAGGCAACGAAAAGCGCTGTTAATACTTCCGTGGGTGGTCGCATTATATTTTCATTTGTTTCAAACAATAATAATTTAATCATCAATATGAATATTGTCCTCCTGTCAGGGTTGGCCTAATTTAAATCAACTGATTTTTTAAATAAAAATTGTTGATTTTTATCAAAGATGAAAAAAGATTCGAATTATAATAAAAATGTTTCAATGCGTCAATTTGTATGTAGTAGGGGAAACCGGTGTCAATTGTTACAAAATTTAAATTTTTATTTTTCACGAGTTAACGTTACATTTCGAAATTTTGAAATTACCTATATGAGAACCTTAGTAAATAATATATTAAATTTTAAACTTTTGAACATGTGACAAATATAAAAGTATAAGGATTTTTAGTCAGGCATTACAAATGTTACAATTGACACCTAACTGGTGTCAATAGTAACAGGGCCAGTGTTAATTGTAACAAATTTTAACAATGATGTAATAAGATAAAATAACAGATAAAAGAAGAAATTATTGAAAAATAAACATTTATTTCTTACCTCAGAAAATACAAAATTCAGATGACTCAACTAAAAGCAAACAAAATATATATTCTGTTGGTGATATGGACCATTTTGACCAATGCCTTTAGACGCTAACGAAATTACAGTTTAGGTAAACATAAAATAGGTCTTTTTTCGTACAATTTAACTTGCCCGGTGTCCAGATTTTACATTTTCGCCACTGCAACCAATCTCCTGTGCTCAAAAATATGGGCCAATACATATCAGAGAGTTTTCTCATCGGAGCCATCTGAAGAGTAATCTGCGACTGTTACTTTCGGAACTGTTTTTCTTTTTTTTGCTCTTCTTTTATGTTTTCGATAGCAGTATTTTTTCTTGTAATTTTTATCATAATCAGTACTGTACTTAATTATTAAACACTTTACAATCGACACCGTGGCATGTGTTACAACTGACACCGCTTAACTTATAGATATTTTTTGGTTTTTTGTATTTATTAGGTAATAATTCGAAATGTTTTTTTAATGAAAAATAAAAGCAGATATCTCACAAACTGATCCTTAACTTGAAATATTTCGGAGCAGAGCACTTATAGTGTTTTAGAAACAATGTGTGTCACTACCTGTATTTACTTTTTTTGTCGATTTACAGATATTCATCAGAAACATCCGCCGTATTTGCGCGTATGTACTTACACTAAATACCAAAGAGCTATGACTCTTTCTGCTTCACTCTGCAAGCGCGTTTTAATCTACTTCGAAAAGATGGCCCTGTTACCTACCCTTGTAACATTTGACACCTGTTACAATTGACACCGGTCTCCCCTAGTCAAAAGTCAAACACCAACTACTCGTCCAATATGAATTAAGCCTATAGCTATAGCATATAGTTCATAGATCGTGCGGTAACCTACCAAGGTGATAAAAAAAATTAGCTCAATCGAAAACAAATAATGCTCGAAATTCTAAAATTTTACTTTTTGAAGAAACGTCGTACTTGTGAACAGACGCATTAAGAATGTATATTTTGATATGAATGCAGTGTTATGTTGGCGGTTCATTAAAATTCATAGATCCGTAGACGCTGAGTTATCTAAAGAATCTGAACGTCTGAGGCGTTTGAAAAGTGAATAACCGGTCCGTTTCCGGTAAATTTACAACCCAGCTGTGAGAAGATGACGGTGATACAGTTGCTGGTAACTGTGATGTCATTATACAAAAATGTTCAGGCACACGATCTCAACCCTACGAAGAAAAATGTACCCTGTGAATTGTTTTATTACCCAAAATATTAACATGTGTATGGTCAGGTACAGACAGCGCTACCTATATTAATATTACTGTATAATTTAACAATGCTTTTTTCCTGCCGTCATACCTTTAGGTCAGGAAGGTATTGTTTTTGGTCAAAAAATTCGATGGTGAGTTTTTAATGAATACGCACGTTTTAGAGTCCCTAGAATACGATTTTACTATTTTTGCAATGATGTCTGTGTGTATGTGTGGGTGACGATTTTTCTCCGACGATAACTCCAATACTGCAATACTACAATTCTAAAAATTATAATTCTTTCGTATTCCTCTTCGTTACATCCTTATGAAGAGCTGATTAGATTTTGTTTTAATTGGTCGACCGGAAGTACCCTCATTTGAAGATTTAAACAGTTTTTCTTGAAAAACGTTGTTAATATCATTTTTTCACATTTAATGATATTATAAATATTAAAAATCTGGTTTGGCCAACAAAATACCTCCCGCCATTTACAGCCGAGACACAAAAAAGATTAAGTTAATCCTTATTTTTGGATTAGCGAATTTTACTCTAATTTTGACAGTTTATTTCTTGAAATTTAAAATATAGTCTAATCTAATCCAAGTAACTACCTTTATTTTAAACCTCTCAACTGGATTAAATCCCAATTACAGAGTGGGTTCACATTCACATTCATCCATGCCTTAGTGGGATTCGAACCCAGAGGCCCGAGGGCACTCATGACATGAGGCATTGTTCTAACCATTGAGCCACCGGAGCTATAATAAAATGAATATTAAATTTTAAATACCGGGATAGAATAGAATTCACTAATCTAAAAAGGATTAGCTTAAACATTTTTGTGAATCGTTAAATACATCTCTACAAATTTACATGCTGGAAACTGTATTGAATTCATTTTCTATTGTTGTATTTCTTTTTTTTCTTTTAAAACGTTACTAATATTATTTTGAAATGATTTGATCTTTGATAGTGACATTTATTTGTCAGTTACATACATTTGAATAACTGCGTTTTGTTTGTTTAAAGCGTAGGGTCTGGGATTTAAATTATAGATTTTATAAATTTATCCATAAAATATATAGAAAAAGTATTAATGCAAATCTATAGAAAATTTAATAATCTTTAATTTTTATAATAACATTAATCTCGAAAAAATAACATTTAAAGGTATTTGTCGAAGAAAAACTATTTTGAGCTTCTAGTAAAGTGTCAATTCCTGTCATCCGTTTTTTACCAAAATCTAATGAACTCTTTCCATTACAGAAAAAGTTCGAAATACAAGGTTTCAAAATTTTCTGAACGATAGTATTTGAGTTAGAGTGGAGGATCCACACACACACTGACATCATCGTGAAAATGTTAAAATTGGATTCTAGGGATCTTAAAACGTGGTTATTTACCAAAATCTCGATATGCGATTTTTAGCACGAACCCTATACCTCCCTTACCAAGGGTAGCGGGAGGTAAAACATGGCGTAAAAAAATATATCTAGCAAGAATTGATGAAAATTTTTAACGGATGCGAATAAAGCATAAATAATATAAATGAAATGCATTTTTTTCGTAATAAGTTATTGAACAATTTGACCATTGTTTGATAATATTGTGAATAATGGCGGCGGGCGGCGCTAGTGTTTGTCCATTAATAGTTTCACGGTAAGCGGGCATACAAGACGCGCGAGTCTCGATTTCAGTCTTTTGTACTTTGCAAATTAATTAATATTTAAACAAAATTCTTTCACCTCATTAATTTACCTATATTTTTGCATTCTTATTTAATACCGTGAAAATTTGACTATGGTATATTACCCCATTAGGCAGACGACAAAAATCTTATGTGGATTTAGAAGAAAGACTTCAATGAAATAGTTTTCTTTTTCCAAGCAATTTTGTTCTGATTTTTGGGGGCATCTGAGAAAATAGCCTAAGGCGATTTTATGCTTAATCAGGCCCTGAATGTAATATACAAAATTGTATATGATACTATAAATAAACATAATATAAACAGCAATAAAGTTATGAGATATTATTCTCATTGTTATTAGCTGGAGATATCCTCATTCATTCCTACGTTGTGAATCGGTAGCTTGGTTATCAGCATAGTCACGCGGGCGGTAGTTACAGCCAGGAATAGCATGATTTTCCGTTTGGCGTTTAAATATTTATTTACAAAGCAGGAAATGACGGGGCGCCTTCGACTCACAATTGACGCTCACAGTTTCCAA
This sequence comes from Harpalus rubripes, assembly GCA_963082715.1. Classification (NCBI taxonomy): domain Eukaryota; kingdom Metazoa; phylum Arthropoda; class Insecta; order Coleoptera; family Carabidae; genus Harpalus; species Harpalus rubripes. The sequence goes on from OY720448.1 coordinate 4,592,010, forward strand.
AATAAAACTCGCACGGCGATGGACGTTTTCAAGATGCACTCTTATACCAACAACCGCGTTTATTCACAATCCCAATGGATGAGCGATAGACATTGATGGACTTTATTCATATCGAAATATAAATTGGGGTTTCCAAAGTTTTCTTTAAGCGAGATTTACAATTTGTATGGAGTCAAAATCGTGACATATTTATCCTATTGTCTTATTGTTATCCCGTCAAATTTGAAGGAAGATTGAAACCAGTTTTCGGGAATGTAATGGGATTATGGATGACAGATATGAATGTACCCGAAGATCACGCTAGGCTAGAATTATTGGCTGGTATAGCTCGTCCATATCCTACGTAACACTAATAGTTTTTACTGTGAAAATGTTTGCGTTTCATGCAAATATAGCCTCCTTTCAGTGAACATTACAAGTCTATGAAAGTTAAAAATTGCTTAAAAGCATTCAAATAGGAGAGTAAAACTCTTGTCCAAGATGTTATGCTTGCTTTAAGAAAAACGCTCATTACTTAACTGAGCACCTGGCAACGTGTACATTTACATTTTAGCGTTCCCAGGTGCTCAGTTGTACTGTCCTTTTCCTTATTTGAATGTTTTCAATATACAAAATATATGATAACATTGAATACCAAAATCAGGTCATCGTAGACACAAATAAAAGAAAATCTGGTGTGGCAAACACAATACCTCCCGCCATTTGCAGCCCAAGTCACAAAAAATATTAAGCTAATCCTTATTTTTGGATTAGCAAATTTTATTTAATTTTGGCTGTTTATTTCTTGAAATATAGTCTAATCTAATCCAAGTAACTACGTTTTTTGATAATAAAATGAAGATTCAATTTTATAAACCGGGATAGAATAGAATTCACTAATCCAAAAATGAGGATTAGCAAAAACTATTTTGCGAATCGTTAATTTTTATTAATTTAAATACATACCTATTTACTTAAACTGGAAACTGTATTGAATTCCTTTCGTATTGTTCTATTTACTATTTTCTTTTTAAAACGTTACTATTATTAATTTAAAATGATTAGTTCTTTGACAGTGACATTTATCTGTCAGTTACAGTTTGTTCATAGATATAAGAAAATCTACCTGGGTCACTAATGACAGTGGCAAACCGCCCCACAGCATGCGGTCCAAGCACCGATTGAAGGGGCCGGATTACAGGTAAACTGAACTTTACTGTTATTTTTCGTAATACTACAATTAAAATTAAAAAATTCTATACTTAACGGTAATTCTATCATTAACATAAAACAAGATTACTGTTTACCCAACCATAGGTTTTGTTTAGAATCACACAGCTACATAGATAATCCCTTTTCTAAATTATTCCTTTATAAAAGGTAAGCGAAAAATATGAGTTCAGTTGAATCGAATCTGTTTTTGAAACAACTACTTGTTCTAAATTAGAAGTCAAAATGTGGAGATCATTGGATGAACAAGAGGACGTCGTCGACGAAGCCCAGCATCGAAAACATTTATCGAGCGACGCGAAAGAAATTATTCGGAATGTTTATCTTTATTTTAATTTTTATTCCATGAAAATCAACAAATTACCTCGGAAAAATAAATTTCAATTATTCTAAATCCATCACTGGAAATTTTGACATTTTTGCAACCATAAATTTTCTTTAATCCACTTAGGGTTTACTCACTCCAGGGGTCTAATGGGAATAGTTTTCTTATATCTATGAACAAACTATACATACATTTGAGATATGAACTGTGTAACCAAGGAGTTGTGCTTGTCTCAAGCGTAGGCTCTGGGATTTATCCATAAAATATATATAAAAAGTATTTATGCAAATTTGTAGAAAATGTAATAATCTTTAATTTTTATAATAACACAAATCTCGAAAAAACAACTTTTGAAGGTATTTTTCGAAGAAAAACTATTTTGAGCTTCAAGTAAAGTACCATTTCCGGTTATTTGATTTACACCAAAATATAATGGCTTCTTCCCATATTAGAATAAGATAGAAATACAAGGTTTCAAAATTTTCTGAATGATAGTGTCTGCAAGCGGAGGATCCACATATACATGCACACACATACACACAGATATCGTGAAAATGTTAAAATTGGATTCTAAGGGCCTTAAAACGTGGTCATTTACAAAAATCTCGATATGCGATTTTTAGCACGATCCCTATACCTCCCTTACCAAGGGTAGCGGGAGGTAAAAATGTTAAATATTACTTTATAAACTTCTATAAATGAAAATTATATATGGCAAAATATTAATATATTTTAGGAGAATTCTCAAAAGGAATTGTTTGTAATATTTCTATTATGAGAGTTAATAACAAAAAACCGGAAATTGGGTCAGTAGTGACCCGATATTGGTCAAGCAAGGGTTAAAGAATTTGTTTTTAAATATTTATTTGAATAAATTATGTTCCGCTTAAAAAAAACATAAAGGTGAAATTAAATATGTATTGAAATTTAGCATTTTCAAAACAGCGTTTTCAAAACTAGGCTTTTGATACCATAGCCATTAAGATTGAGAAAATTAGGTATAGGCCGTGGGAAACAAATTTTGAACTACCATTTGATAAATGTAGTTACTCACATAATGGTTTCAGTTATTCAGAACACACTGTATAATATCTATATTAACATAAATATACAATTATGGGTAATGGCTAATAAGCCGTAATGATATATTTTTTTCTGTCATAAATATTATTGTAATTAATTAAAATAGGCCTTATCTCTAGTTCGCTTGCTGTAGGGTTACTATGAGAAAAAAAATATAACACTATTTTACATAATGTATCCGGTAATTATAATTATACATATTACTGATTAAAACATAATTATGTATAATTTTATCTAATGTCTAATTTGCCATGACAGCATGAATTATATTGATTTGCTTTTAACATTGTAATTGATTAGAAAAAAACTATCTGATGATATAGTCATTTGTCAAAGCGAATATGTAATAATGGGAATTATGATAAATATTATACAATATTATTCACATATTTAATTCAGTATATGTTTAGCTCTATTATGTGAATGTCAAAGCATCTATGGCTTAATGCAAGAACAACTAATATCAGCATGTGTTAATACCAGGGTCACGCTAGAATTACTTTTTCTTTCCTTTCGCTTTTTAAAAGCTCACAACCAATCTTCTTTTGAAACGATGAATGTATTTACACCGTCAATTTTTACCTCTCGCTACCCTTGGTAAGGGAGGTATAGGGATCGTTCTAAAAATCGCATATCGCGATTTTGATAAATGTACACGTTTTAAAGTCCCTAGAATCCAATGTTAACATTTTCACGATGATGTCTGTGTGTATGTATGTGTGGATCCTCCACTCTTACTCAAATACTATCATTCAGAAAATTTTGAAACCTATTATGGAAAGAGCCCATTAGATTTTGGTGTAAATCGGAGAACCGGAAATGGCAATTAACTTGAAGCTCAAAATAGTTTTTCTTCGAAATATACCTTTAAATGTTATTTTTTCGAGATTAATGTTATTATAAAAATTAAAATTGTCTATAGATTTGCATTCATACTTTTTCTACATATTTTACGGATATAAATTTATAAAATTATCTGTAATTTAAATCCCGGAGCCTACACTTTAAACAAGCAAAACTCCTTTCGCAGTTATTTATACATATGTAACTGACAAATAAATGTAACTGTAAAAGAACTAATCATATCAAATTAATAATAGTAGTTTTAAAAAGAAAAAATCTGATGTGGACACCACACGACTTCCTTGTACGCAAGACCAATATAAAGATGAAGTATAGAACCAATTATAAAATTGCACGTGTTTGACGTAATTTGACATTAACATCTATTTTTTATTTTTTTGTTAATTTTTGTCCTAATCCATGGCAAGCTTCATTACAAAAACCAAAAAGTATATGTTTTATATTTACATATGTCGCTTATACAAAGGGCTAATTTAATAATACTTGATGTGCTAGACGCAGAATTTAATTCTCTAAAACTCTTATTTGAAGCATTTATTTCTAAAATCAAAATGAAACCATTTTATTCAAGAAAAACTGTTAACAACAGGTAATATATCACTTCCGGTTAGCCTGTTTTAACCAAAATCTGCTATGTTATTCCAATTGATATAAAAGTCTTATATACCAAATTTGAAACGTTTTGGATTATATTTTAATATAGTTTTTCATTAAAATCTATTATAGACTTCAAATAAAGTACCATTTCTAGAAATTATGTAATGACCAAAAAGGGAGGTGCAAAACTAGATGTTATAGAAGTCCTAAATACAAAATTTCAACTTTCTACGGCTTACCGTTTTTGAGTTATGCGAGATACGTACGTACAGACGTCACGACGAAATTAGTCAGAATGGATTCAGGGATGGTCAAAATGGATATTATCGTTGTAATCTCAAAAGCGTAATTTTTCGCGATTACAATACTTCCTTTACTTCGTACAAGGAAGTAAAAAGTAAATAGAATAATAGGAAAGCAAATCAATAGAGTTTCCAGCATAAGTAAATATATGTAGATATGTATTTAAATTAATAAAAATTAACGATTCGCAAAAAAGTTTAAGCTAATCCTCATTTTTGGATTAGTGAATTCTGTTCTATCCCAGTATTTAAAATTTAATCATCATTTTATTATCAAAAAAGATTAGACTATATTTTAAGAAATAAAATTCGCTAGTCCGAAAATAAGAAATAGCTTAATCTTTTTTGTGACGCGGGCTGTAAATGGCGGGAGGTCATGTGTTGGCCACACCAGATTTTTTTATATTAGAAATATAGCTAAAGTCGCACATTGCCAAATCAGGTAAATATGACGGGTATTCCATTATTTTTATATATTTTTTCGCCAAAAACTAAAACGATACTAAAAATTGATTAACTAAGTTCTAATTTAACTTTTACAATTGAATTTAAAATGACAAATAGATAACTGCTTAAACTGTTCTTATATTCTCAATTATAATTCTAGCGTGACCCTAGTACGACAACTTATTTTTTCAGTTATTTTTATAATATTCCGAACCGTGAAGCTACGAATTCCCGTTGAAGCCAGTGAATTCTTCACCTGTCAAATAAACTCTTTAAAACTTGTTTTAGTATTCACTAGTGTGTAATTGAACAAACATGATAAATTCATTCGTTTATCCATTCATTTGTTTCAGTTTGACGTCATTTCATAACAAAACCCCAAAAATCTGATGTAGAAGACAATCGTTGGGGAACGCAATTATGCCAAAACTTTTTTCTTCGCCCACGCTCTATCCGCCCACGCAGGTCGATACGGGTTAGGGTGGGGGGCAGTGGGGAGCAAGGGGGTCCGACAGTCAATGAAAGAGAGAACGCCCACGCCTAGTGCGGTACTATTCACGAACAAATGCCTACCGCTGCCGCCACGAGACTCGTTCAATAAGCCTTACATTCACCTATTTCGCCAATTCATTCAATTCAATACTGGGTTATATCACTTGAATAAATAACTATACTAACAGTTTATCTACACATGCAGACTGATTCGAAAATATTCTAAACTAATAATAGTATTTTTTGCATAAATCGATACGATATATTCAGGTTTTCTTTTGAATAGGAATCTTGCAAGAATTTTTTTGTGCAACCGGACGCGAAATAAGCATTTCGCAGCCGCAATACAGGCCGCGAAATTGGATTTCGCGGACGTTGTTATGGTAACGGCCGCGAAATTAGGTAAACAACCTCTTTGACACTTGAGAATTGCATGGTTTTGTTTATCAAATGTCAATCCCACAGCCACCTTGAAAGCTAACTTTCTATTTACAATGAAACTGTTTAAAATTAATAAAATTTGTAATTACATATTTTTTACGGTTGCACAAGAAATAGTGTGTACACCTTGTCCGCGAAATCCTTTAGCGCCCTCGAGATTGTCTTGCCTCGGTCGCAAGCGGCCTCGGCGACAATTTTTCTCTCGGTACGTTAAAGAGTGATTTCGCGGCCTTGATATACACATAACTATTATATCTTCTAAGAACTAAATTTTGATCTTAAAATAGCCTCAAATTCTAAAATATCACGAAATATCTATTACATATTTTACAATTAATGGACCTTTTCAATTTAACGGCTATCTCTTTCTATCGCTGCAAATAGTAAGAAAATGGCGCGAACAACTGCCAGTTGGGCTGTCAAACGAAACGTCAAAAATATTGCAGTCATTAAAATACCTGTATTCTCAGTGAAAATTTGCATCGTTAGACATTTTACCTCCAATAAAAGCTTTTGTAACTTATTTCGATAAGATTTTTTAAAGTTATCCGAGATATTCTCACATTTTACGTCTAAATTTTTTAGAAACACACGCCATAGATCTCAGTTGTTCTTACTATGCGCAGAACCGCATTGCGCATATCTTCTATCTCTTTAAATTGCAAAGGTTAAAATTTATGTAATATTTTTTAGAAAAACACATTTCGTTTGAAATAGAATGTGACGTCAGAGTTCATACAGCTTAAGATGTGACAAACTATCGCCTACTTTTATTTATATAAATAATGTAGGTGATGGACAAACTGTTTTCCTATTGGCTATGAATGACGTAAATAAATAAATAAATAATTAAATATATCATCACGGCATATTACCCATTGCTGGGTGTGCCAATCTGCTTTGTACGCAGATATCGGTAATGATGATGACATATTTGTCCCGTGCGGGCGTTTACTAGGCGTCACCTCACGGGCACTCATTGCTGGCGTGGAGAGTGCACCACAGGGATCAATTTAAAATTCGAAATATTTGGCGTCGGTCGGGATCGAACCCGGTTCCCCAGATTCGCGACCAGAAAGAGAAGAGTGGGGAATGGGTGATTGTTTTTCATAATTATGACTATTTCTGGCGCCAACCTTTTATTTAATTACTTACGAAAATAACAATTATTATTATTTTTATTAAATAAATTGTGAAAAATTGTCAGCCATGTAGATTCGAACCCGAGACACCTACCTTGCCGGGATAGTGCTCTACCAACTAAGCTACTGGCTGCTCTCCTCTAAGCTCCAATAGCTTAGTTGGTAGAGCACTATCCCGGCAAGGTAGATGTCTCGGGTTCGAATCCCGATGGCTGACAATTTATTTCATATATACAAACTGTTAACTCATTGTTAATATTAGAATTTGGTGTGGTAAGGCTTTGAGTAAATTATGACTCGTTCACTATAGATGTTTAAACGCAGTGATACCTTGGCAACCCCACATCTAATCATGTTACGATTAATAATATCCTCAGCAGTTATACGACTTTAAAAGTGAAAGATTGTTCAGCCATCGAGAGGAGAGCAGCCAATAGCTTAATTGGTACAGCACTATCCCGGCAAGGTAGGTGGATCGGGTTAATTTATTACAAACAATGAAAAATATTGCATAAATTTTCATTTAAAATATTTTTAAAAAAATGTGAAACCGGCTCATTCATGTATACAACGATTTATAACTGCTGAAAACACCTGCATCCATAACTACACTTCTGAGACGAAGAAATAGTCAATACCGTGGATTGCGAAGGGTTAACCCTAACCTTCTCTAAAGAAGGCGAAGACTGTTAAGAACCGGAAGGTTGATGACAGCTGTTTTTTTTTAGAATAGTATTGAAATTGTGTTTATGGACTATTTCCAAAAAGGTAAAACATTAACAGGGAGTATTACTTGAGAAGTCGAAGGAAGAAATTGAAAAAAACAACACATTCTCGGCTCCAAAATTATCATCTTTTGACCAATAAAATTACTTGTCTCTGTTTAAGATTTAGTTCCACATTCTCTCGTTTCAACGAACGGAGCATAGTTTGGTTATTGAAAAGATTATTTGTGTATTCCTTTAATAATATTATTTTACTGGTTATTTGAAGAAAATGATCGATAATATTAAAGATATTGTGCTGGGGTTTATTTAAAATGTTTTAAATTTATTTTCAGGAGTAATTATTAACGATGATATGGACAATTTGTTATTTTCGTTCAGCGGACAGTGCTTCAGATTTTCTAACAGACAGTTCTACGAAATTTGTTGTCGTTCTTTTTACTTCACAAAAATCTCAAATCAGCACATTTCAAACTCATCTCACGTTGAACTGAGGTGAGTTGAAGCAAATGATAAAAAGAACGCGACTAATAGTAAAAAAAAAACTAAAATTTATTCATAATAAAACGCCCACTATCTACGCGAAACTTGAAACTTAAATACTTGTCTAATGTTCTCATTGCTTTCTTTAATTATGAATAGAACCGTTTTGAAAGATTAAACGTATGAATAACTTCCATTACCTACTACAAGAAGTATGTAAACAAAATTCTTTAAAGAGAATTTACGTCATTTATGAATAAGGTTGTATTGAATTCAATGAAATCATTCGAGTCCAATGTCCACTTGTGTGTAAAAGTACTCAATTCGTAATTTCGATAAAAAAAAAAAACTATGAATGAATATAAAAATTTGTATAGACATATTTATATAATGTATACATACATATGTGTGTGAATATTGTGAGGACGATTTCTCAAATACTGTCAGACTAAACTAAAATGAAACTGGAGAAATGTTAAATATGATACTGTGGTAATGCAGAATTTATTTCCCTACTAAATGATTCTTTCTTTTCTGAAACAAAATACAGAGTATTCAATAAAATTCCTAACTCGGAGTAGGCTATGAACGTATGTCTGATCATTATTCAATTCAAAAGTTAAGTTGTCAAAATTGATCTTGAAACGTAATCTTAAGGAGAAAGACAATAAAGAAGGACACAGTACATCGACATTCGCCGTTTTCTAATTTGTTTCCATTTCTAAAATAAGATTCAAGAAAAAAATCTTTGATTTCTTTAGATAACATTTTTGACAACATCTCATGTCAAATTGACATTGAGTTAAATATGTTTAAATTGACATACGTTTTTCTGTTCCTAGCCTACTACGAGTTAGGAATTTTTTTGAACACACTGTATATACGATTACATACATTATGTATACAGGTACATTGTACGTCAGACAAATAATTTATAAGTATAAAAAAAAATTGCAACAAGAAATGGACAAATGACTGTATAGAACATATACAGATCAAAGTCCAATAGAATGTTACATTTCTGCAAAAAAAAAACAACAACTTTGAGAGCCTGTGAGATGACGTTTGAATGCAAACTTTGCTCAAAAAATGACATCATTTATGAAACACATAGATACATTCCGCAATATGTAATTAAAAATGCATTGATTCATGCAATTAAACAATTAATACGAGGATCAAAATAAAATTACGGTTCATATTTTTATAATTTTATTTTAAATAAGTGTACTTTTTTCATACTTTTATTGTATTAAAAAGACATACTTTATAAACCCATTTTAATGGAAAATAGTCGCTTTAATTAGTCACTAGTTTTTTTAACAAGTTCGGTGCGATTGTATAAAAAACGACTATCTAAAGAGTTTGTAAAAAGAGTGTGCAATACCGTCAAAGCCACAGCTTGTCAAGTTGTGATTAAAGGTGCATTCACAAATGAAAATTAGGTTTATGGTTTTTGTTTAGGTTTAAGTAAGTCATTCATAAATGTAAGTTTAAATTACCTGAAAATTAGTTTTGATATGTACAGACATCTATGTAAATGCTTCAAAAACAAAATTAAATAAGTGGATACTAATTAAAGATGGGTGTATAGATCTATATCGTTTTAGACTCGTTCTAATTGGTGAAGTTTATGACGTCACAATAAATCATAAACCTAAAGTTTGGACCTTGCAATGTTTAGCTTTATGATTTAGATTTGGAGACACTAAATTCTGAAGTGTGAATAGAGTCATAACATAATCTGCGGCCAAGGTCTTTAAATCTGAAGTATAAACCATAAATCTAAACATAATTTTCATTTGTGAATGTACCTTAACTAAGTCAACAAGCTTATTACTAATCCCTCAATGTATGTAAACAGAAATAAATATTTATATTTACAAACAGAATACTTTGTCACATTTATTTAAAAATTGATAAATGATAAATAAACTCTCATCTCATAAGTAAAACAAATGGCCCCATACATCGGTATTTGTAAAAGTTCAAATTGAATACATTAATTAACAAAATGTCTCTATAAATCCACATACTGAATTATCAATAAATAAAAAGCATAATTGAAAAACTGGAATTCAATTAAAACTATTCACAATTTGCTTAAGCCCTCATGTATCATTATATATTTATTGTTAATTTTTATTACGTAATCTTGTATCTATGGACCAATTTATATTTTGACAACAAAAAAATGTGGAAGAGTAGGTGTTCGTACAGTAGTACTGCAAAGCTGCAGAACTACCGTATATTTTCAAGAAGCGAGCAGTTGACTAGCACTGTTTTTTTACCGCCCGCTACCCTTGGCATATCGAGATTTTGGTAAATGACCACGTTTTAAGGTCCCTAGAATCCAATTTTAACATTTTCACGATGATATCTGTGTGTATGTGTGGATCCTCCACTCTAACTCAAATACGATCATTCAGAAAATTTTGAAACCTTGTATTTCGAACTTTCTTTGTAATGGAAAGAGCCCATTAGATTTTGGTGAAAATCGGATCACTGGAAATGGCACTTTACTAGAAGCTCCAAATAGTTTTTTTCGAAAAATACCTTTAAATGTTATTTTTTCAAGATTAATGTTATTATAAAAATTAAAGATTATTAAATTTTCTATAGATTTGCATTATTCAAATGCATGTAACTGACAGATAAATGTCACTATCAAAGAACTAATCATATCAAAATAATATTAGTAACGTTTTAAAAAGAAAAAAGTAAATACAACAATACAAAAGGATATCAATACAGTTTCCAGCATAAGTAAATATGTAGGTATGTATTTATATTAATTAAAATTAATGATTCACAAAAATGTTTAAGCTAATCATCATTTTTGGATTAGTGAATTCTATTCTATCCCGGTATTTAGAATTTAATATTCATTTTATTATAGTTCCGGTGGCTCAATGGTCAGAACAATGCCTCATGTCATGAGGGTCCTCGGGGCTGTGGGTTCGAATCCCACTATGGCATGGATGTGTGCGAATGTGAACCCTGTTGAGAGGTTTAAAAAAAAGGTAGTTACTTAGATTGGATTACACTATATTTTAAGAAATAAACTGTCAAAATTACAGTAAATTTCGCTAATCCAAAAATAAGGATTAACTTAATCTTTTTTTGTGACTCGGGCTGTAAATGGCGGGAGGTATTGTGTTGACCACACCAGATTTTTAATATAAATAACCCATGTTTTGCTTTGTTACTATGGTGAAGGAAATAATTAAAAATAAACAAATAATATAACAATATTAAGTGTTTTCAAGATTTGTGAATGAACAACACCCACATGTATTTTTCACGAGCCGCCACTGTAAACGAGGATTAACAGTACACAATTATTATATCTACACAATTTCCAAAAACAAATTAAAATGGGAAAACAATTTCAATTAAAACAATATTTTTTCAAACAAAAACATGTTATTACGAGTAAATAAATATAAAATTATCAAAACATCTATTTACAGTTTCGCCCAATGTATTAAATTTAAAATAAGCGTACATACACACCGATATAATAATCACTTTAAAAATATTCAACGAGGGATTTCAAAAATGTGCGGTATTTGGGAACCATTTTCAATAATAGTTTTTCTAAAAAAAATCAATCGATAGGAGAATTCTAGAACACGGGTGGAATATCGTAGATTTAGGTCAAAAATTTACCGGACATTCGTAAGGGTATTATTGAATAGAAAGTGAAATTAGTGACACCATTTTATATGAAGAGCGTTCAAATAAATTTGCATAAAAATTGAAGAATTGTGATTAAAAATTTGTATAATGTAAAAATTAATGGAAAAACAACATACCTATTTTTTACATCTTTACAATTTCCCGGTTTTGGACAGAAATTATTTTAAAAATTATGTATGACGTATTTATAGAAAAAATTATAATACATATATTCATTATTTCCGTCACATCGCGGGCCTGATTTTGATTATGTGACGTCATAATTACAAGCAAACATTATTATCGTCATTATTTTAGTTGATGGGTTTAAGCGCTAATCACTTTTGCACTACGACCTGTAAGATCTATTGTAACATGACCCTATCTTAGTTTTCTGGTAGTACATAGTTCTAGGGTTCTTAAGAAGCCAATTACTACTTCAGGAGTTGGTTTCCTGATCCCATTTGCCACGAGGTACCTTTTATCTAGATGGTTAAGTCTGCTTACGGCCACAGCTGTTTATTCAAATACAATATGTCCCAAAACTTCCACATTTATAATGAGAAATATATGATGTAGTCAGCACATTACCTCCCGCCATTTCCATGTTTAAAATAGCAATCAGGTTTAAATAAAGTTCACTTCCGGTTGATCGTTTGTAAACAAAATTTAACTTGATATTCCAATAAATAAAAATCTGGTGTCATACCTCCCGCCATTTACAGCCCGAGTCACAAAAAAGATCCTTATTTTTGAATTAGCGATTTTACTCTAATTTTGGCAGTTTATTTCTTAAAATATAGTCTAATCTAATCGAAGTAACTACCTTTTTTGATAATAAATGAAGATTAAATTTTAAATACCGGGATAGGGGGCTGTCCTTAAATTACGTAACGCTTCAAGGGGGAAGGGGGGGTCAAGAGTAGCGTTACGCAGTGTTACGAGGGGGTGGGGGAGGGTTAATGTGTGCGTTACGTAACGATAAAATATAAAAAATATTGTTAAACTTGCTTTAATAATTTTGAAACATTCAAATTTCGCGGTGCTAATTCGTATATGCAGGCAGTCGTTTGTTTTCAATAACAGTCAACATAATATGTCGGGCACAATACAAATTTTGGCCAGTGGTCTTTCATTCGTGCAATGCAATTCATATTAAAACATGAATTCAAGTAGTGTTGATAAGGAAAAACTTTTCAATAGTTTGTTAAAAGCATATATGGAAATGCATATGGTTTTAATTTCCGTGCTGTTATTTTTTCATCTTTATGTACATTAATTTAATTAGTTTCTGTTTCAAATTTTAACTGAATATAAAGGAGGCCATATACTTTTATATACAGTAAAAAAATTGGGGTGACAAGCCGTAGGGCAAGAGTAGTACATTATTTTTCATCTTTATGTACATTAATTTAAATAGTTTCTGTTCTGTTCTGTTATTTTTCATCTTTATATACATTAATTTATATAGTTTCTGTTTCAAATTTTAACTGAATATTAAGGAGGCCATATACTTATATATCCAGTAAAAAAATGGGGGGGGGGTCAAGTACTGCGTTACGTAATATATGGGGGGGTTCATGTTTGCGTTACGGGTGCGTCACAAAGGGGGGAGGGGGTATCAAAAATTTCCTAATTTTACGTTACGTAATTTAAGGACAGCCCCTAGAATAGAATTCACTAATCCAAAAACGAAGATTAGCTTAAACATTTTTGCAAATCGTTAATTTTTATAAATCTAAATACATACCTATACATATTTACTTATACTGGTAACTGTATTGATTTTCTTTCCTATTGTTCTGCTGACTTTTTTCTTTTTAAAACGTTACTATTATTAATTTGAAATGATTAGTTATTTGACAATGACATTTATCTGTCAGTTACATACATTTGAATAACTGCGTAACCAAGGAGTTTTGTTTGTTTAAGTTTATAGCGTAGGCTCCGGGATTTAAAATTTTTAAATTTATCCATAAAATATGTAGAAAAAGTATTGTTACATATTTGTAGAAAATTTAATAATCTTTAATTTTTATAATAACATTAATCTCGAAAAAATAGCAATTAAAGGTATTTTTCGAAGAAAAAATATTTTGAGCTTCAAGTAAAGTGCCATTTTCGGTTATCCGATTTACACCAAAATTCCAAAATAGAATAAATAAATAAAATAAATATATCATCACGGCTTATTACCCATTGCTGGGTGTGCCAATCTGCTTGTACACAGATTCGGTAATGATGAAATATTTGCACCGTGAGGGCGCTTACCAGGCGTCACCTCACGGGCACTCATTGCTGGCGTGGAGAGTGCACCACAGGGGTCAATTTTGTGCCATTTAAAATTGGAAATTTTTGGCGTCGGTCGGGATCGAACCCGGTTCCCCAGATTCGCGACCTGACACTCAGGCACGCGGCCACGAGACCCCATAATAGAAAGAAGGTCGAGATACAAGATTTCAAAATTTTCTGAATGATAGTATTTGAGTTAGAATGGAGGATCCACACATACATACACACAGACATCATCGTAAAAACTTCAGCCCTAAATACTAAAATTGAAAAGTTTTGAATTATATTTTAATATAGTTTTTCATTAAAAACTTTTATGGGCTTCAAGTAAAATACTACTTCTGGTTGTCCAATTTTACCCAAAATCTAATCAACTATTTATATTAATGCAGAAAGTTTGATATAAGAGTTATCGTGGAACAAAATATCGTCACACAGATAGACAGATATCATTGTAAAAATAGTAAAAACTATTCGTGCTTATTCCCTAAAGGCTCATTCACAGCACTGAAATTATACTTAGAAATTATAATTATATTTAGAAATTATAATTAAAAATTATACTTAAAAATGACCGTCTTAAAACATATTAAATATACGTTGACTTAAAAATACAATTTATAATTAATGTATTGGGTCATACTTAAAAGAACATACCTACTCACTGCCGCCTGGTGCAATTAATTGTTGTTTTAATACAATTATTTTTATTAAACGTAGAAATAGACTATTTGGGCCTTATGGATCAAGGATAAATTAGGTAAACAACGAAGAAAGAATTTGTGAAAAATTCATAGACCCCGCAGGGATTTGAACCCCGGACCTTCTCATATCTAGTGAGAAGGTCCGGGGTTCAAATCCCTGCGGGGTCTATGAATTTTTCACAAATTCTTTCTTCGTTGTTTACCTAATTTATCCTTGATCCTTAAGGCCCAAATAGTCTATTTCTACGTTTAATACTTATATGGGATCACAAATAGTTCCTTTTCACAATTCTTTTTAATAAATTTGTATTATTTATATCCATATTGAGCAAATTATGACAAATTTGACATGACGTGACATCCGTGACATAATCTGTCATTTTTTTTGTTCAATCTGATTGGTCCACTTTTAATTATAATTATAAATTATAATTATAAGTAAAATATATGAAGTTTGCATAAAATTCTTAATTTAAGTTAAGTTAAATAAATTTCATTTCTAATTTGAAGCTTTTGAACGATGACACTTGAATGTGTTGACATGAACTTATATTTATAAGTATAATTATAAGTGCTAATTATAATTTCGCCTAATTTCAGTGCTGTGAATAAGCCTTAAAAACTCACTATCAAATTTTTGGACAAACAACATTACATTCCTAAGGGGATGGGGCGGTAAAAATACAACTTCCGTGCCCTGATACATAAATAAGTATTTTCTACATTTCTTTTGTCAGATAAATAACATAAAAGTTTTCTATTTGCTGCTTCATTCACACAATCCATAAATTGTAGCAATGAGTATGAATATTATAAATTAGCTTATAATATTATTAGTCATTGTTTTCCTTTCTTTTTTTCTTTTCCTCAGCAATGAATAATGTTGAAAGAATTTACTACTAATAGTATATAATCTATTTACTTATTCATAAGTGTGAATACATATTTAAAGAGTGATTTGATTGGTAGTGTAGTGGAAATAAGCTGTCGCTGACACAGTTTCGTTTCATTCATAAACCATAAGTGCAGCAGCAATCGACTTCAATTTCATCGGCTTCCTTCTCTTTCTCCACGGCTACTGCGATGGTTGCTGTCTTATTACTGCGCATGCGTATCAGTCTCTCTGTTGTGCCACTGCCAGAATTGGTGAAATAACCCTAACCCATGCATGGATTTAAATGCATTATTTCTACCCCATTCACAAAAACTTACTTCAATGAAATCATAACGACTCAAAATATAAACAAAACAAAATTATACAGGGCGTCAAAAAGTCTAATTTTTGTTGAGGTTTTATTGACCAAAATTAGTAAAAAAAGCTTAATCAACATAGATCTGATCTTCAATTGTTTCCGAGAAAGACAATCTTATTAATATAAAAGTCTTAAATACCAAATTTGAAAAGTTTTCGATTGTATCAATATATCTGTTCAGAGCTTCAAATAAAGTAAGACTTCCGGTTGATTAATTTTAGCCAAAATCTAATATGTTGTTCCCCTTCATATAAAAGTCGTAAATACTAAATTTGACAAGTTTTGGAGTATATCATAATATATTTTTCACGAGAATCTGTTCAGAGCTTCAAGTAAAGTATCCCTTCTGTTTGATTAATTTTAGCCAAAACCTAATATATTGTTTTTCATGATATAAAAGTCTTAAATACTAAAATTGAAAAGTTTTGGATTATATTTTAATATATTTTTTCATAAAAAAAAACTTATGGGTTTCAAATAAAGTATCACTTCCATTTATCCAATTTTACCCAAAATCTAATCAACTCGTTATATGAATTCAGGAATCTTAAATAAAATATGGAAAATAGATATATTTGGAAGTTTGTTATAAGAGTTATCGTGGACGAAAAAATCGTCACACACACACACACACACACACACACACACACACACACACACACACACACACACACACACACACACACACACACACATCATCGTAAAAAAAAATCTGGTGTGTCCAACACAATACCTCCCGCCATGTACCGCCCGAGTGACAAAAAAGATTAAGCTAATCCTTATTTTTGGATTAGCGAATTTTACTCTAATTTTGGCAGTTTCTTTCTTAAAATTTATTCTAATCTAATCCAAGTAACTACCTTTTTTGATAATAAAATGAAGATTAAATTTTAAATACCGGAATAAAATAGAATTCACTAATCCAAAAATAAGAATTAGCTTGAACTTTTTTGCGAATCGTTAATTTTTATTATTCTAAATACATACCTACATTTATGCTGTATTGATTTCCTTTCCTATTGTTCTATTTACTTTTTTCTTTTTAAAACGTTACTAATATTATTTTGAAATGATTAGTTCTTTGATAGTGACATTTATCTGTCAGTTACCTACATTTGAATAACTGCGTTTTGTTTGTTGAAAGCGTAGGCTCCGGGATTTAAATTATCGATAATTTTATAAATTTATCCATAAAATATATAGAAAAAGTATTAATGCAAATCTGTAGAAAATTTAATAATCTTTAATTTTTTTTAACATTATTGTTGAAAAAATAACATTTAAAGGTATTTTTCGAAGAAAAACTATTTTGAGCTTCTAGTAAAGTGCCATTTCCGGTTATCCGATTTACACCAAAATCTAATGGGCTCTTTCCAGTACAGAAAAAGTTCGAAATACAACGTTACAAAATTTTCTGAATGATAGTATTTGAGTTAGAGTGAAGGATCCACACACACACATATACACAGGCATCATCGTTAAAATGTTAAAATTGGATTCTAGGGACCTTAAAACGTGGTCATTTACCAAAATCTCGATATGCGATTTTTAGCACGATCCCTATACCTCCCTTACCAAGGGTAGCGGCAGGTAGTAAAAACGTGTTGTGGAGACCCCAATTCGTGCTTATTTAGTGAAAACTCACCATCGAATTTTTGGCACGATTACATTACCTCCCTTACCTACGATATGACGGGAGGTAAAAAGTATTGTCAAAGAGTGGATCTCAAAAACTATCCCTATTAAAAATTTTCAATTTTATTGTAAAAATATAAATAATTTCTCCTATAATTACAATTTTCCATATTGCAAATATTGTAAAGTAAATAGTTTGATGTAATATTAGTGCGTTACGTCAGTAGAACACGTTTGAGCAACATAAGGCTGTTGCTGTTGGAAACCTTCGTTCACACAACACTTACAAAGTTGTTAGTAGGCGTTGAATTAATACCGCACGCAAATGTTTCTACCTTATATAAAGAACACAAGCTGCCATAGCTACACACACGCAGATTCCAATAGAGTTAGAGTTGACCCACTGATTCCGAGACAGGGAGAAGCAATTTCTTTCAAAATTAATTCATTTTCTTAAGTTAAAATATTGATAATCCAAAAGGAAAAGTAACACATCAAATTCCCATGCAATCTATGCATATGAAAACTTATTCATAATTTGGGTATCTGACAAGACTGTTGGCGTTACCACTTTGGTTTTAAATTGTGCGTAGATAGATTGGATGTACGTCAGAGGTTATTCTAAGGATTTTTTTTCCACTGCACAAGAAAATAAATCCCTGTATATTCTATTCCCTTTTAGCCATTCAGCAGATGTCGCTCGCATCAACGCCAATTTTAAGTAGCCGATATTACATTGGATTAAATTGTCTCTTGTCTCCAATTTCAGCCAATCAGAGAGGTTAAAAGTATTTCCTATTCTCTACAATACGGAATGGCTTAAATGGAACAGAGCATAGGTTTATAAAATTTTGTTGAAAGATCTTTGTTTAATTCAATTCAAGTTGAATTACAACGAAATACTAGAACATCCACAAATAAAAAAAGTTGCGGAAACTGACGCTTCCAGAGTTAGTTCTTAATTATTTCTTCGGAATTAAATTTAAAAAATATAAAATCGTGTCTCGGAATAGCTTGTCGGTAGATTCCGAAAATTCGGTTTTGTATATTTATTACAATATGCCTTCTCTGTTAGAATAATATCCCTGGAAAGTCATAATGATAAGCGTGAGCACCTCTAATGGTATTTTTGCTGAGGCCAATGCCAATGATGAGGATAAGACAAGCGAAGAGTCTGAGGGAAAAGCTAGTACAATTTTAGTGCTTACACAGGATGTTTCTAAATCTGTCACTAATTTTAAGGGTATATAGTACTGACTAATAAGTTTAGTTCATGTTTTTTTTTTTTTAAATTTTATTTGGTTTATTCGAAGTAAATGAAATATAACTGCACAGATTTTAATTTCCCACTGCACAATTTGCTTTTCCTACTGCACATTTTGTGTCCAACTGCACGTTAGAATAACCCCTGATGTACGTATAAACTATTATAAAACACTATCGGCGGAGCCCTAGGGTAAACTCGGCGAAGAAAAAGAATATAATATTGTTGTTTGAAAACATCGTTTATTGTTTAGCAAAAATACAAGTAATTATTCGCAATCATTGACGTCTTAGGACGTAGTATTCCAATAAAAATAACAATTAAAATTAATTATTTTATAAAAAAAATTATCCAAATGAGAATGCATTAGTCGTGGACATTTGTCAGTTATCAATTTTTTTGTAGTTGACACATAAATATACAAGAAGTAAACACCTTATAAAATATATCGTATCTAATGTTTTCCAAAATAATGTACTGATATAGATCGGGTTTGTGCTAACCCACTAAGTGGGAAATGCGTGATTTTGTGTATGTATGTATGTATGTAGACAGATGTGTATTATTTACAACAAATTTGTAATTGAATTATTAGAACTAGGTTCAAGAAAGTACTGTCTTCTATACTTCTTGCAAGAACCGATAATTTATAATTTAAATTTAATAATAGTTTATTTATAAATATATATGTATTTTTTTTACTTTTTCTATTTTTATTGTAAGGTGTCACTACTCGCGCGTCACGCGACGAAATTTCTGTACATTCTGTGAAACAATTCCTCTGTAATTGGGATATTATCCTGTAGAGTGAATTTACAATAAATAAATAAATAAATAAATAAATGTATGTATATAGATTCAAGTATTATGGTATGACTAGCGAATGACAGTTGAAGTTTAGATTATTTAATGGATGTGGTTTCTTTTGAAAACATTTTCCTATATTTGATTTGAAAGGAAACTGACCCTTATGTATTCCGTTACAGAAGATTAGAATTGCAGGGCTGCCAGCAAAAAGTATGAACAAAATAGTTAAAAAAGTGACCATTTTTTTAAAAACGTGACTAAAAAGTGACCAAATTTTAAAAAATGGCTAAAAGGGAGACCATATTTAATAATTTTTATTTGAACTAGAGAAATTTCAATATAAAATTTAAAAGTAACATTCTCATATTACAAAAATAATATAATTATAACCATAGTTTTAGAACAAATATAGGTATACCGGGTGTCGCTCGAAGTCTGCTACAAAATTTTTTTTTATATATATTATCCGTCCCGAAAAGTTTATGCAGTGCATTGTACATGAAGATTTAAAGACTAAAATTTTGAATTTATGAGTATCAAAATTTTTAAATTTATGCTTTGGTGCCCGAAAAAATTTAATTTAAAGACGTGTGAAAATGGTTTTAGTATGTGATTACTGCAGAAATGAACGTCGAGTAAACTGTCAACTCCAGTAACATGCCACAAATAAAAATAACGCATACTATACTCTGTTTGAAATAACGAAAGAATTTTGACAAATAGATTCTTGTGATTCTATTGGTTGCTATGCGCTGTAGTCAAGCGCGGTTTACACAAACACAATTAATATATTTTGTAAATTATGATATCATTCTTTGTAAATACTCTGCGGTTATTTGTTGTTTATCAAGTTTCACATGGCTGTTTTTCTGTATTTATTCTGTTACGGCTTTGCGTAATTGGCGCTTCTTTTTAAACATCGAACATGTTTCGGTGCAAAACAGACTCTTAAACCACGCCCCAATTAACTGTCAAAATTCTTTCGTTATTCCAAACAGAGTATACTTACATCCGTTTTTACAACGTCTTTAAATTAAGTTCACTTGGTCTTAAATACTAAAGTAGTAAATTAAAAAAGTTTGAAACTAAAAAATTAGGTATTGTATTTTATAAGTATAAATCACCACATAAAGTTAGAATAAAATTTATAAATTGTGACAAGGCGAAGATAAGCGCAATAACAGATAAATAACTTTTTATAAACTCTTCTAAATTATAGTTTCGATAATCATATTTTAACTCTATTTATCTGTTTAAGTTATAAATGTCAAAATTCAGTTTAGAAATTCTTTTCGTATTATGATAGTCACGACATTTATTTGTTGATCTTAGTCTAGAAATTATGTATACGTGCGTGACTTTGGATACCCTAGCCTATGCACCCCGTACCCCTAAGATAATCCTGTCCTGAAGATAGCGTTTTGTTTTTAAAGAGAGTCGACATTAGAGACTCGTGGAGTAAACATGTAAGTTTAGATGAGTTCGTCGCGTCGGGAAGACGTTAGTTAACGGAATGTAGTGACTTTTAGTTTTGGGGCGACGCCCGCCCGCTGGGTTACGCAATGTAACATATTAGTAATGGCTTGGTTATGTTAGGACCAGTTTCATGGTAAATAAAGTTTAGTTATTATATCACCAAATTGTGTCCTTGTCCGTAAGTCCCATGTAAGTGTCCATCAGTGTATAGTTAAAAAGTAAAGTGTGTGTGCTCTTCCTTATCACAAGTCAGTAAGAATCAGTAGGTGCGTTCGGTAAATCCTACGGAGTTGGAGTATTTGCGGAGCGGTGTTAGTGTGGAGTGGGTGTAGCGCTGGAGTTGGAGTGTATCGAGGAAACAAGGTACACTCCAATATTTGTGATTAACCGAACGAGTAGAGTT
Organism: Harpalus rubripes; assembly: GCA_963082715.1. Classification (NCBI taxonomy): domain Eukaryota; kingdom Metazoa; phylum Arthropoda; class Insecta; order Coleoptera; family Carabidae; genus Harpalus; species Harpalus rubripes. Next base: position 4,613,635 of record OY720448.1, read on the forward strand.
AAAATTTTGGTGCACGAATATAATAACCTCCTTTTTGACAATTTGATATACTGCTAAAAAAACAATGAATCATCCAGGAGTTATTTAGTTTGCAAAAGAATTATACTTTAATAATTTTGAAGAAAGCATGATATTAGAAAAAGTAGAAAATTCTTGACTTTCTTCAATGATAATTTGTGGTATTACACTCATCAGTATTACTAATTACCCTTGTACAAAATAGGCTATCAAATTCTCTTGAAATAGGTAAATTTTGAGGTTAAACATTCAAAACGTAAAATTTTCTCGCATTCACTCCATGTACCCTTGCATTTCGAGGTTGGGCTTATGGAGTTAACACTTTTCACTCCACAAGACTCCATTCTGCATTTGCCGAACGCTCCATTTTAAGACGCGTATCACTCCATTTAATTACCGAACGATGCTGAGAGTACTTAGAGTGAAAAGTGTGAATAGAACTCATTTACCGAACGCACCTAGTGTATCATCGTTGGAGTAAGAAACAGTATTAGCAGTAGCAGTCATCCTCTTAGGAGGCCATGCGTTACAAAATATGATAATAGTTAATAATAATGTATTTACATTATGAAAAATCATCTTGTTACAACATGTAAAATAAAAAACATCCGTTCAGTTTTTTTTAAATTTATTTATGTTATGTTACTTACATAACTTTACTTCATTCATAAATTTTTTATATCCATATACATATTTATTTTAGAAACATTAAAACGATAATTTTAGATAACCCGTTTGGTACATTACAAACAAATTACGTATTGCATCATGCAATTTAATAAATATATAATCTTGCTTATACATGTAACATTTTATTTTCAATTATATAATTCGAAATATTATTTTAAAATTTGTTAATAATATTTAGGAAAAAAAGCCATATTCACAATTATAAATATATAGTTTTCTTTGATATCATATGTAAAAAATAAAAGATATTTGAAAGAATAGAGAATAATGACGCTATTAATAGATAAATACAAAAACAATTTACAATATTATCAGTTTATTCATTCATTGTTAAGTCTAAGTTAATCAGTAAATTCAAAAACGTTTTCTTCGTCTATACGACATCCGTTTAACATTTCTAAGAATTTCTTATAAACTATCAACATCAAAGGAAATATTTCTCCATTTTACTAATTACAAATCTTTAATTAAACTTAAATTAGTTCATAACTGATTTTCAAAGAAATATTATAGACAAAAAAACAAAAATAAATGTTTAGTAGAGAAATATGAAGAGAATAAATTAAATGCTATATTTTAAAAATCTGATGTGGCAACACTATACCTCCCGCCATTTGATTATTATTTAAATATATATACTTACATATTTACTTATGCTAGAAACTATATAAGTTCCATTCCATATAACTATGGTTCTATATACTATTTTCTTTTTAAAACGTTACTATTATTAATTTGAAATGATTAGTTCTTTGACAGTGATATTTATCTGTCAATTACATACATTTGAGAAATGAACTGTGTAACCAAGGAGTTGTATTTTTTAAAAGCGTAGGCTCCGGGATTTAAATTATAGATAATTATATAAATTTATCCATAAAGTAGAAAAAGTATTAATGCAAACCTGTACAAAATTTAATAATCTTTAATTTTTATAATAACATAAATCTCGAAAAAATAACATTTAAAGGTATTTTTCGAAGAAAAACTATTTTGTGCTTCAAGTAAAGTGCCATTTCCGATTATCCGATTTACTCCAAAATTTAGTGGGTGTTTTCTTTCCATATTAGAACAAAGTCTATATACAAGGTTTTTAAATTTTCCGAATCGTGCTAAAAATCGCATACCGAGATTTTGGTAAATGACCACGTTTTAAGGTCCCTAGAATCCAATTTTAACATTTTCACGATAATGTGTGTGTATATGTGTGGATCCTCCACTCTAACTCAAATACTATCATTCAGAAAATTTTGAAATCTTGTATTTCGAACTTTTTCTGTATTGGAAAGAGCCCATTAGATTTTGATGAAAATCGGATAACCGAAAATGTCACTTTACTAGAAGCTCAAAATAGTTTTTCTTCGAAAAATACCTTTAAATGTTATTTTTTCGAGATTAATGTTATTATAAAAGTTAAAGATTATTAAATTTTCTATAGATTTGCATTAATACATTTTCTATATATTTTATGGATAAATTTATAAAATTATCTATAATTTAAATCCCAGTGCCTACGCTTTAAACAAACAAAACGCAGTTATTCAAATGTATGTAACTCACAGATAAATGTCTCTATCAAAGAACTAATCATTTCAAAATAATATTAGTAACGTTTTAAAAAGAAAAAAGTAAATAGAACAATAGAAAAGGATTTCAATACAGTTTCCAGCATAAGTAAATATGTAGGTATGTATTTAGATTAATAAAAATTAACGATTCGCAAAAATATTTAAGCTAATCCTCATTTTTGGATTAGTGAATTCTATTCTATCCCGGTATTTTAAATTTAATCTTCATTTTATTATAACTCGGTGGCTCAATGGTTAGAGCAACGCAAGGTAGTTACTTGGATTAGATTAGACTATATTTTATGAAATAAACTGTCAAAATTAGAGTAAAATTCGCTAATCCAAAAAACTTAATCTTTTTTGTGATTCGGGCTGTAAATGGCGGGAGGTATTGTGTTGGCCACACCAGATTTTTTACTAATTTCTCTTAATTCGTTTGAGCTGTAATCCCCTAACAAAATTTTCTTTGAATGTCAAAATGAAAAAGAAATACACTAATAAGTAAACAACATATTTATGAATGAGAAAAAATGTTTGCTTTTAAAATAAGGTATCAATAACAAAGTACTTTAATTTTGATAATTGATAACAAAGCGGAAACCGATAAATTATTTATCTCCATTTAAAGATAAATGACTGTGTAAACCTTGGACAGTACTATAGAAAAGGTAGGCGTCTTGCTGACGTAGAATTTGATGTTTTTAGACCGGGCTACGTACTATCAATGAATGAAATCCAACTAAATTCATAATCATTTATTTTTAGAAATGAACACATTTCGATTAAACTGTGACTAAAATGAATCGCCGATAAAAATATTACTGCTAGTACTTTCGCCCTTTTAAGAAATGCACTAATCACTTTAAATGACATGCTAAACTATACAGGAAACCATATATTACCGCTAACACCAAAAGTGTATTTACCATGAAAAAAATACACTATAAATTTCCTGTGAACTGTATAGTAACCAAACTATGATGTAATAGCATATATTGTATTGTAAACAATGAAAATAGAAGCATGGAATCTCTAATAATAGAATAGTTTATTAAATTTTACGCTGTTCAATACATATTTACAAATTACGAATGCAAAATGTTATTTTAATTAAAATCTAAAGAATTAAATATTCATAAATTACTATATTTAGTAAACATCATTCAATGTGCACTTTAAAATAACTGACCTGCGATAGAAATGACAGTAAACAAGAGAACCTTCTACAATAAATAAATGGTCAACATTACCTGTGGATTAGCATAAAATAGTTGTGCGGGAAGCATAAATAAAACATAAACATAGTAATTTTTACCAGGAAACAAACACTAATCGTTGCTATTATTTCATTCAATACAAGAATAACAATCGACGTTTAAAATAAATGACAAACGACGCACATATAAACAAATGCAAGGAATATAAACATAGAAAAACACTAACCTTCCAAACAAACAACTCGGCATCCATCTTGTGTGAGTCTTCTCAGAAGAACACCGATCGTAGAATCATTCTGGTTCAACTGGACCTCCGTTAAATCGTTGTACAAAACGAACAAATTCTCCTTGTATGCATTCGATATCTTATTTTTCAATTCACGACATTTAATTGTTGATAACAAATCAATCTTTCCCGCAGCCAAACGTCTTAGCATAATACTCGGAATTGAAAAATTCACAGCATCTCGAATATGAGATTCTCCGTACTCGTTCGAACTTCTGCAGTCTAATATAACTAATTTTCCTACACAACTCCGCAATTTGGCCAATAACCATTCTTTGGAAACAAATTCACAATCGCAGTCAGCTGTAGTTGGCATTTTTACAATAATTTAAGTTAACACTCGCACTAAATTAGATACTATTAGTTTATTTTTCGTGATTACCGCATCATTTTATTTAAAATTGATTTTTTAAAGTTCTTATTCATAAAAACATATTTAAAAGATACTAATGGCACGGACACATTTAACCACTACCAGTACTCTACTCAGAATGATGGCTGTTGATGAAATAATAGTTTATAACAGAGGGCGTTGCATATCAAGGAGTGAGACAAGGACATTCAAATGGTGCTCTCTTTTTATGCGCAATGTACCACGCGTCTGATATTCGTACAAATGCAAATAAATATTATAAAAAAGTATTATTTATTATTTCCTTATCCTAATAATATATTGCCTACAATATTTATTTGATAATACAACAAAATACAGCACAGTAGAAACAGAAACTATAAAAATCATTAACCAGTGGGAGTGGGGAAAAGAATGAATGTCCATTTTTAAGAAAATAAGATTATTGACGACGTTACTTTCAGATAGTATATTTAAAGGAGGCAAAAACGATAACACTCCTAGAATACAGCCCTTAACAATTTCAATTCAAGAATAAAAAAAGAAGAATGTCCATTCGTACTGCATAGCGATATACGCAAGCAAATATTTGGTTAGCTGATTTTTGTTCTGCTGTTTAGAGCGGTAAATATCTACTTATTACATATGGATAGCATAAATAAAACCACCAAACGCCGTGAAAAATTTGGACGAATGACTGATGTAGCAAAAAAGCTCAAACTACAAAGCCATGAAACTGGTGAAGATTGTTTATGTAAGCGCTTAAAATGTTTTATAAAGGTTGAAGAACGGAATCGCAAACAACTTATAAGCGAATTTAACCAAATACCAACATATGATGAACAAAATTTGTATCTTTCTGGTCTAATTTCACTGGTACCCGTACAGAGGAGGAGACCAAGAAAACAGGAAAATGGAGCAGATATATTATTACATCAGTCATCTTATATGTATAAGGTGCATGTTCCAGACGATGACCAAAATATAAAGGAGATTCCGGTATGTTACAAGGCTTTTCTTTCTTTACACGGCATTAGTGCAAAAAGACTACAAACCATTCAAACATCGCTAAAATCTCATGGCAAGGCTCCTAAGGATGGGAGAGGAAGACATAAAAATAGACCTATGAAAATATCAGATGCTGATAAAGAAAAAGTTATACAACACATTTCTTCATTCAAAGATAGATTCAGTCATTACAGCTTATCCAAAAGTACTAAAAAATACTTACCTGAAGAGTTGAATATTTCGAAAATGTTTGTAATGTTTAAGGAAAAGTATCCGAGTGTCAAAATTGGATACGATTCCTTTAGGGTGATTTTTAATGAGAAGTTCAACCCACGCACAGATACGTTTTCACACTGCGATGAATTAGCAGTACAATTACAGACAATCGGATTGCAACAAATATTGAAAATGTTGAAGCTCAGTCATAGAAGACTGGAAACGGCTAAAAAGTTACATTCTATGACAGAAAAAGAAAGGCAAAAACGGAAAGTCGTATAATTGCAATAAAAGAAGCTATGTGCTTAGCTTCATGTTCCTAATATTTCTACAAACGACACTTACAAGGGGATATTTATAAGTTTTTAGCTTCAACATGTAGAAGTCGTTAATCATCAAAACAATTATGGTACTACAATTGTTTATGCTTTGAAATATATCTCTGAAAATTTTAGCCATTTTGGACGCTTAGTTATTATCTGAAAGTCATTTGTCTCAATCGAATTCAACGTTTGTATAAAAATGGAAAAAATCACAAATCTGCGCGAATTAAAGCCGAGTTGGACGCTGTTTACGGAGACTGCTCCATCATTTGCCACCGTGAAAAATGTACAGCTGATTTTAAACGTGATCATACTATCTTGATTAATGATAATGATGACCGATATTATCGAAAAAGCTCACCAAATGATACACTGTCAAAAAAAATTGGAGAGATAGCAGAGGTTGTGGGCATATGGAAGGAACGCGTTTATTATGCATGAAGAATTGAGCATGAGAAATGTGACTGCTCACATTTCCAAGGCCCTGTTAGGACGATTTAAGTGAAACAAGCATAATTTTTTGCTTTTAACTTTTGATGATACTTGGATCCACCACTATACTTCTGGGACGAAGGAACAATCAAAACATTAAATTGCGATGAGTAAACCTGCTCCGAAGAAGTTTATTTTGCGGAGCAAAACCCAACTACTTTTTGGATTGGCGATAGTGGAATATCCATGGAAAATATACAGGGTGTTTCCTTTAAAACAACCAGCGTCCTTTGGGCGGATTAATGACTTTAGAAAAAAATATATACAAGAAATGATCAAGAATAAGGGGCTAAATTATTAATAATAAACCGAAAATTCGACCAGTTGTTCTCAAACGGCAGAACAAAATTATATTTTTTTAAATGGTATCCTATATATTTTTTAGCCCATTAGATAGAGAATTTTTTCTGATTTCATCGATATAAATATGGTATAGGGATGTATAACAAGTATTTCGAGAAAAATGGCATTAAAAATAATGTTATAATATTACAATAGGCTTAATACATAGGTATTGATACGTCTGTTGCCTAGTTACGCTAGTAGTAAACCCATTTTTTATTACATTATTTCTAGTTTTTAATACCATTTTTCTCGAAATAATTGTTATACAACCCTATGCTATATTTAAATCGTTGAAATCAGAAAATAATATTCTATTTAAAGGGCTAAAAATTATATAGGATGCCATTTAAAAAAATATAATTTTGTTCTACCGTCTGAGAACTACTGGTTAAATATTCGATTTGTTACTATTGATACATTATCCCCTTATTCTTGATCATTTTTGGTATAAAACATTTTTTTCTAAAGTTGTTAGTTCGCCCAAAAAAGCGCTGGTTGTTTTACAGGAAACATCTGTATATTGACTAAAAGGAGTCTATGTTGAAATATAAAACTGAATTTGACCTAAAAAAATACTTGTGTCTATGTTAGGCTAAAAACTTATCAATACTCACTCGTTTCATCTTTACCCCATATATAATTTTAAATAAAAATAAAAAAATATATCATAATATATCATCACGGCATATTACCCATTGCTGGGTGTGCCAATCCGCTTTGTATATATATAATTTTAAAAAATAATTATTTCTATTCAATGTAATACTTTTAATTTTTAAATAAAAAATTAGATTTCTGTAGCTAAATTGCTGGTATTTACTAAAACTAACATACGTTTAATTTTAAAAATATGTTAATTAATAGACCTTTATCTTTTTTGCCCAATAGATTCCCATAAAAGCGGAAGCTCGACCCATTTATGGGTATAATAAAATTAAGAAATTACCAATATGAGTTTTGGACTAAGATTGAATACAATATCATTTGAAAAATATTCCATGCGATTTCAAACTTTAACATACGCCTACTGAAAAATACATTTTGTGACATTCATCTTTCTTCCCCTGGCTTTTTCATATGTATATTTTTCCTCATAATGGGGTATGTGACCAAATTTTTACTTTTACATAATATGTTACTAGACAAAAAATAAAATTCCCGTATTTTTCGATTAATTATTCGTACTTTACGAGAAAATAATTATTAATCATTTGGGGAAGGGATTTGTGACGACAATGGTAGGAGTGTGAAAAGACAGTTAGACTGGGAGGGAAACCACAACATAAACGCGACGCTGATAGGCTGATTTATAACTGTCTCTTTCCTTCCCGCAATCTGTCTTCGTCCACGATGATAATATACTTACGGCATATATCCCTTCTCCAAAACATTTAATTGTTAATAACAATATTATTACAAATTAATGTTTAGTTTTTATTATAGTGGTTAGTTTTTATATTTTATGACATGTATATTGAAATTCGAATATGGTCACATACCCCATTTAGAAATTTAAAACATTTTTCTACATACAAATTATATTTTATTGGATCTAAATTTAGTGCTTTTACGCGTTTGTCAGTTAAAAATATGTTAATAAGTATTTTGGATAAAGCATAGGTGTATAAAAACACCCATAACTACTTTAAATGAAATTTTATTAACATTACCCTAACATATATATTATCCTTATATTGTAAAATTTTAAATACATAATATTACTCGATATAATTTTTATTATAGACAGTAACACGTGTTAAATTTATTGTACATCTCAAATCTCAGTTTTTTTTTTTATATTTCTGCTTATTTATTTATGGGGTTTACCTTTCTCATTTTTTAATTTATAATGTGCTTGCATATATAAGTGCTTGTAAAATTGTTCTAAGTTTTTATAGAATTTATTATCAGTTTCTTCATCACTCCTAAAATTATAATTGTTAATTAACTTATGCATTAATAAATATATATACATATATACAAATTGTCTCCCCTCATAGACAAATGAGTTGGAGAATTCAACGGCGAATATGTATTTCGTAGTCTTTCTTGAATTTGCTCAAGACGAGCTTTTGGAAGAAAAGAATTATGGATTTCGGTCTGTGATATCGTTTCATGTTCTTCAGATTTATCCTTCTTAACACTGTCCTGCATTTATAAATTTCATGTAAGTTACATTTTCAACAAATTATAAAACCTATACAAATGGTAAGAAATTTCTACAAAAAAGTGCAAGTTCATACCTGTTCATCACGTATTTGTACAATGTCATTAAGGGTACTCCCTTCGGTCTAAAAATCAGTTTCATATTGCATCAAATATGATAGAGTAGTATTTATACTTACACAATCATCGGGACATGAACAAGTAGTATTAGGAAAGTAGCATCTGTATTTTGTGCACAAAGGGCATTTGACTCCTTTACCCTGATGACAACTACGTGGTAAATCTAAAGGAAAAAATACGAGCACCTACAGATTCGCCACAAAAAGTATCACTTTATTTCCTTATAAAATAATATACTATATTTTTCTGTATAAAGAAACTTATTTTAAACATTCTATACATTTTTTTTATATTTTGCTTTCATAATAAAGTCATTACGAAACCTAATTCTTAAGATCCTAAGATCTTTCATTTCGATACGCAATTATTGTTTGGAAGTTGTAACCATAGCAACCATTAGTTCTATGTTTTGCTGTCCGATGCGCTCGTACAAATTGCAATAGGCTACTTGCGTGGTACTGAAAATCTGATTTCTATCACTAAATACCTAAAGTAAAATTGAAAAGTATGTAAAAATATAAATTTTATTTTAAAAAAAATTATTTGTTTTTTATTAAATTACGAAAGAAGATTTTCTTTGACGTCATTATTTTGAACTGGAGAAAGAGATGCTTATTTAAGAATGTAACCTGTAGATGGCGAGCGAGTGCGAGTTTTAATTTGACTTTGACATTAGTTCATTTTTCTGTCACTGTCTCTCTTCTATATTATTTACAATTTGCGTGGTTTCTGTTACTTTTATTACGTATTTCGATATGTTAAGCAGGATTTTAACGTAGCTTATACGCGTACAAGAATAAAATGACAAACGAAAATATTAACCTCCAAACTATTATTCAAACGTCAAACAAATGAACTGTCAAACTGTCATGTTTAAATAGATATTGGCCGCTAGTATGAACGGTGATTAAGGGTGATTAGCGAGCATTTGACTAACATTGTTTTATCTCTGTCAATCGTTTAGAGATTATTTTAGCGAAAAATTCTTCAAATAAAAGATGCGGGTAATTAATTTTTCTATAACTATTATTTAAAGTATTTTCCTCTAAAAGGATCCATAAATGAATGACAGAGATAAAACAATGCTAGTCAAATCCTCGATAATCACCCTTAATCAGTTGTTCATACTAACGGTCCATATTACTATCTCAATGCGCATTCTCAGAATGCACCAATCATGTGCTTGGGAGTACAGCGAAAATGAAACCAATGTTATCTTATGGGAAAAATTGTATTTTTAAAGCAAATTATTATTTTATGTAGCCGTAAATGAACGATAATTTTTTTCTTGCAAGTTTCATTTCATGTTTAACTACTGGATTCTGCCCTTACAACGAAAACGACCGGTAGAGGCAGCACCGATTTTAGAAAATGGCCGGCGAGAAGAGTAATTGCCAAAACTTGTATAGTGTTAAACAGGGATATAAGCAAATAAAGTTCATATATTTTTAAATGTAAATTGATTTGAAGTGCAGTATTGTTTAAAAGGCAGTATGACAACTGTAAACACAACAGTTTCATTACTTTCTAGGCAAGTTCATAATTTTGCCACCAGGTGGCTACGAGTTCATTTTCTTCGCCAATATAAATAATCAATAAAATAAACATTAAAGTTTTAAAATTTTAAGCGCCTGTTTACTCTTCTGTCACTGACAGATAACCCCAAACTAATGTTTTGTAGTTGTGATTCTTTTGTAAAATGCGAAATATATTTTTTTTAATTATGCCTGTTTACTATTGCTGCTTTCCGGATTGTGATTTGAATCCATTAATTAAAAAGGAATATCTTTTCCAATTTTTCCCAAGAATAGTACAGAGAAAATAAGTTAGTATTGAGTATTGCCAACTTAATTGGAAAAATAAAAAAATTGTTTGTCACCCTGGCGCGCTTTTTTCATTTCATAAATCTGTCGGCAGAGGCGCTATAGTTAATTATATAGTCCATTACCCGAACATGCCGTTGCTATTGGACGTACCGATGTTATTGCTTTACGGCCATTCATTGGTTCGGCGTAATTATACGTCATACGCGGCGGTAATTTAAATATTAAAATTTCATTAATTTTTTCTGGCCAATTAATGAAAATTTTGCCAAAAGAAAAATATGGGTAGCAAGTTTTTATCGTTTCTTCAAAAATATTAAATAAAAAAAATGGCACGCAAGTAGCCCATTGTGTGTCTATTTAGATGAAATTTCATTTAAAAAAAGTACCTAGCAATTATCGAGTACTTAATTAAAGAAATCCTAAAAATTAAAATTAAATTACTGAATTAAAAATTACCCAGTGAGCTTGTCTTTCTTAGATTATATATTTTCTCTCTCATATAATCCTCTTTTGCTGATAATGGTTTACTTTTACTTCTATTTGAATGATTTTTCTCTCTGCTACAATCAAAATAATTAAATACTTTTGTTATTCAACTTGAAATAATGTACCTTACTCGTGTTTACTCATTCTTCGCGGACTGTGGTCTCTTGCACTAACGGGTGGTGAAAAAGTAAATTCCGTATCATCACTAGTTGGTTTATTTCTAATTCTGAAATTTTATTAGCCTACTTTTATCATTATCATAAAGTATTTGAATCTTACTTGTGACTCTTAGGCGTATGGCAAACTCTTTTTTGTCTCATTGGAATATGCCGCTTAGGAACGCATTTATTGTTAATTAATTTTGGATTTACAACAATTACATCGTTTTGCTTTTCAGGTTTCAACTTGCAGATGACTTCGTTTATTGATATTTTTGTAGATATTTCTATTTTGGGGGCTATGATACCCTAGTAATTTAAATTATTGAAATTCGCAAATAAATAAAGGTAGTGTCTAGTGCACTGTCCAGACAAAGCCGCAAAAAAAATAATGAATTGTCGCACATGCGCAGAAATGGACCAGACGGAATCTAGCGGTCACTTCTCGAACAGAACCTAAAAACCACTGTCTATGAGTTGTCAGTTAGTTATTGTGGCGGCAAAAATTAGTTCTTTTGGACCTTGTAACCCTAGTAAATATTTTATTAGTAAAGTGAAAAAATCAAATAGGGTAGTTCAGTAATTACGTCATATGTAGCACGCTTCATTTAAAATACTGTCCTACCGGTAAACACGTCTTTCAAAGGGAACCTTATTGCCACAACAAAAAGAATTAAAATTTTAAACAGTTCATTTCGTCACAAATATCTTACTTAATAAAGAAAAGTTAGCTAAACTATTATTCACGAAAGATGACTATTCAAGGTCATTTGTTCGAAAAAAGAATACACAGCATTTTATAGCAGTAGTTTAGCAACATTTTGTATTAGAAAGAGAAAGATTATTTGACCTATGTCTATTTAATTTATGTGGTGTGACAGAAATACGTACATAGTTGCATTACTGCCTAACACACTATAAATAATAATGACATATGTCGTAGATTTACAGATACCTAATTATGTACTACACTGCTCTCTGTGCTAATATTTACCCAGTGGCGTTAACGTTTAAACAAATTATTATTCCTTGGTTTATAAGTTAAGTCTATGTTTTTGTATTTTGCAAAAACATAAGTGAAGAACATAAATCTTTCAGGAAAGCAATATTTAGAAAGAAACATAATTTTCAAATGAATTACTATTAGTTTTTCAGTTAAAATGTATCCATATTTCATGTTCCACGCCTATGTATACGAAATGCAATGAAGTTATCTGCAAGTAATATTATATCAGACGGCTCACAAATGACCTTGAATAGTCATCTTTCGTGAATAATAGTTTATGTAAGCTATCATTTAGTTAAGTTTGAATATTCCCCTTTCAATTAAATAAAACATATTATCCTAATTTGTAATAATGATTATTCTATTTAAGTTTTAAAAAACTTTGCATGAAACTAAATGTTCGTTGAATCTCGAACATATTCGTGAAACATCGCGTATAGCGACCGGAAGTGCTCGTTTGAAAGACAAGCGAACCATTATATATATATATATATATATATATATATATATATATATATATATATATATATATATATATATATATATATATATATATATATATATATATTAATGTGGAGAGAGTTATATACGCACCTTAAACTTAAAAAGAAGAAATCAAAGTTCTGAAAAGAACTGATTTGAAAACGCTCAAAAACACCAACAAACAAAATCTCAGTCGGTATGTCGGTAAATTCTCGGATATGATTGAAGCTGCGCAAACTTGATACTCTGTAGTTCAGAATGTGCAGAGTTGATTTCAGTTTGAAATAAATCCTTTGTTATTTATTAATGTGTATATATTGTGTTACGAAGATAGAGAAAAATGTTTATAATTTAATGTTATTAATGTCTCAAAGTTAACTTCATAATAACAATAATATCAGCATTAAATTACAAGCATTTAAATTCTGACCCTTATGTGTTCTGTCAATAGAGCCTACTTTGAAAGTATCGTTTTAGCTTAGGACTGTGCTTCATATTTGGCGCTATGCTTTGACGTCACACTATTCTACCCCATCAGTGGTTATAAAGTCAATGTCCATTTCTGGGCTGTGCAACAGTTCTCTTTTTTTTGACAGTGCAGTAAACTTTGCAGCCATGCACTCGTGTTTTGTGACAAGCCTTTAAACTTACTGGAAATTTTGAAGTAGCTTCCATTAACAAATCTACATCAACACCTGCTAGTAAGCCTTTTCGTCTTGGAAAAGGGTACAGAAGTTCCATTAAATTTGTTTTAAACGTGGCCAAAACATTGCCATTATCACAATTTTCCCATTGTATTAATTCCATGTACACAACTTCTCTGTCTATTTAAATATGATAATTAACTTTTCAAAAATCATTTTTCCAAATTTAAATAATACCGTCCAAAAATGTGGGTATATCAGCAAATTTATAAAAAACAGTACTCAAAAAGTTTCCCAAATATATTGAGGATTCAAAAAAAAAAAAATTAGACATAAAATGTGTGAAAAATCTTTGACAACTTTACAAAACTTCTCGGAAAAAGTTACAAATGCTTTTATTGGAGCTAAAATGTCTAACGATGCAAATTTTCACTGAGAATACATGTATTTTAATGAATGCAATATTTTTAACGTTTCGTTTGACAGCCCAACTGGCAGTTATTGGCGCCATTTTCTTACTATTTGCAGCGATAGAAAGAGATAGCCGTTAAATTGAAAAGGTCCATTACAAATAAGAAAATGGCACGGAGAAAATATATTTTTCATAATATACGTGAAAAAATAATGCACTGAAAGAAATATCATGCGAAATTTCATTAAATACTATCAGAACAATTATCGGATGTACCCATATTTTTGGACGGCCTGTACCTACTTAATTTATGGTCTAAATCATGGAGATTTTGTACATTGGCAAAATTTTTCCTAAACGAGAATTTTTCATTGCATATAATTGGAAAAACTGGATCTAAAGTGCTTGTTTGTGTGCATAATCCCAACAAATAAATTTGTACTGTAACTTTTCCACTTGGACACAGCCAGACTCCAGGACAAGTTACCTACATCATTTAAAAATAATAATTATAATAATATATTTTTAACATAAATGTAACAAAAGTTTTGAGAAAATTTTACGCTTCAAAATCTGATACTAAATAAGATCCATTATTTATAATATATCATGTTAAATTTGCCAGAAAAAGTTTTTAAAATACGCAAATCTATCTACAAGTTAATGGGGACTAGAAATTAACAACACACATTCTCCCCTCCAGTACTCCATGTCTTTAGAAAAAGACGGCAGGCTCGAAGTAAGAAATAGGTTTGTATTACCATGACCTCTCTTCTCTTCTCAACATTTTGTTCTAATTCGATTTGATATTTGCTGTTTTATTTTGCGATGGTGTTTAACGTATCAGTTTTGTTATAATAATGAATTGTTAGCTGAAGACAAATTCTAAAAATAAATAATACTGAAACCAAGGACGTTGAAGAGAACTTCAACGTCCTTGACTGAAGCACAACAATATTCAACACATTTAAATACTGTTTTCGGTACTACCTAACAGGCCATGGTAGTGCTTTGCCGTCTCTTTCTTCGAGCTTGTCGTCTTTGTCTAAAAAGTTACTTCAGGACTCAGTAGATGGCAACAGTAAAATTTTAAAGTCAACGACAAAATATAATTAGACAAAACTTCATTTGGTTTGTTTTGATTTCGACTGGCCAGAGAGAGAAACTAGAGATAGAGATATGTCTTGTCTAGTCCGAGTATTACTCACTAGAGGTCCCCACTAAGACCACGTAGAGTATCAGTATCTAGTTTGAACGTTGCTCACTAGAGGCGCAAGTGTTCTTAGTTAAAATTTCGTGGTTAACATTTAAGGTTAACATTAAATAATATAGGGTCCTATTCTGTAACTCGGTGGTTAATTTTTAACCACTGGTTAAAATTGTTATCTAATAGATATTGATTTGACAACTAACAACCTCTCTTTTTGTGATATGTCAACATATTTGATTGGTTAAAAAATTTAACCAATGGTTAAAAATTAACCACTGAGTTACAGAATAGGCCCCATTTAAGGTTTAATGTTAAAGAAAAATCAACGTGTCAGTCACAAAACCACTACAACTACAAAACAAATACAAAATACACATGCTTCTACGTGTCCTCTAGTGAGCAACGTTCAAACTAAACTCTAGAATATACACTGACACTCTACGTGGCCTCTAGTGAGAATTATTCGAACTAGACAAGACATATCTCTATGTCTAGTTTCTCTGTCTGGCCAGCCGAAATCAAAACATTCAGTGAGGAGGAATAGGGAATGTTTTTTTTTTTCATTGGACACAGAGCCGAAACGCGTAATTGTTGACGTTTTTGGGAATCAAAATATTGGACAGACGACTATTTACCGAACTATACAGGAATGTGAGAAAGGTGTAGTATGTATTAATTTATCAAAAAGTGGGCATCTCGAACTTTTGCCCCCAAATCAAATCAAAGAAGACTCACTCAAAGTGCTCAAGACAAAGTTAGAACGGCATCATTAACTCAGAAATGATTTAAATGAAAAAGAAATAATATGACCAAATAGACAGCAGCCCAATTGGAGCGAATCTCCAGATGCTGCAAAGCTTTAAAGAGCCAACATTTTACAGAAAACTGAGAGAGAATAATCTCCCAAATGTTTCTCAGGCGCTAATAATTAAATACTTTTGGACATGTCTTAGTATAAAAGTATACAATGATGCTGTAAATACCAAAACGAACAACATTTATAGTTCTGACGATCCAGGAAGTAGATTTAACATCGTCCAGAGACAAATGAGACAAGGTATTAAAAAACTACGTCACATTAAAGATAATGGTGCATCCACAGATTAAATGCACTAGGAGCGAGGAACAAATTGAAATTAATATGGGTACCCGGGCATTCAGAGATCGAAGGAAACCAGGTAGCAGATAGTCTGGCTAAGAAGGGGACAAGTTTTCCTTTCACAGGACCAGAACCGGCTTTCGGAATCTCAGCGGAGACAGTTAAGCTGGAAATAAAAACATTGCTGAATCAAAGGCACAAGAATCTCTGGTCGGAGTCACCAGGGCAGAGACACTCAAAGCTTTTCCTAAATGAACCAACCAAGAAAAGAACGGAACGTTTTCTCCTAATGAGCAAACAAGACGTTAGATTAATAACAGGACTCCTAACACGACACTGTCTACTAAATAAACACCTGCACACGATGGGACTAACACAAGAACCAGCATGCAGGGGGTGTGGTGAAGAGGAAGAAACCTCTCAGCACCTTATATGTCACTGTGAAGCCTTTATGAGCAGCAGATATAATATCCTGGGGGTAGAAATGATACAGCAGGATATGCTAAAAGATCTGAAGAAAACCCTGGAATTTATTAAACAAACAGGACTCCTAGAATAGGGGTAAATCTGGAGATCTACAGGTCGCAGTACAGGGATCCACAGGAGACCACCTCTTGTAATATAATAAAGATAATGGTCCCCTATCAAAACAACTCCTTATGTTTCAATAAAAAAATTCTTTCCATTCGATGAAGAGTTCTAACTTTTTCTCAAAACTTTTGTTACACACGTTATATATTCATACTTACAGCTTGAACTTCAAGTTCCAATGTAACATCAAACGCTTTGCACCTCATGTTAAAAAAAATCTATTTGAAGTTCTGAGATAAAAGATGTTGATAAAACCTAAAAATTTAAAAACGACAATCTACATTTTTGTCATGAAATTTTGACTTTGACATACCGTGCGTATCGAACAAAAACTAGTTGCTATGTAATGCTGCAAACAACAAACTTATTGGATCAATATTTTTATCTCAATGGGCTACTTGCGTGCCATTTTTACCTGCCGCTATCCTTAGTAAGGGAGGTATAGGGATCGTGCTAAAAATCGCATATCGAGATTTTGGTAAATGACCATGTTTTAAGGTCCCTAGAATCCAATTTTAACATTTTCACGATGATGTCTGTGTGTGTGGATCCTCCACTCTAACTCAAATACTATCATTCAGAAAAATTTTAAATCTTGTATTTCGAACTTTTTGTTTATTGGAAAGAGCCCATTTGATTTTGGTGAAAATCGGATAACCGGAAATGGCACTTTACTAGAAGCTTAAAATAGTTTTTCTTCAAAAAATACCTTTAAATGTTATTTTTTCGAGATTAATGTTATTATAAAAATTAAAGATTATTAAATTTTCTATAGATTTGCATTAATACTTTTTCTATATATTTTATGGATAAATTTATAAAATTATGTATAATTTAAATCCCAACTTTCAACTTTACTTTAGGTATTAAGTGATAGATACCAGATTTTCAGTACCACGCAAGTAGCCTATTGATTATTTACAAGAATACTACATTTTACACCTGTATACTAAATCTTTATTTATTAATAATAAATATTAACATTTAATTTTATGTACAGGAAATAAAAATAATTCCTTTTTAAATTTTTCGGCGTCAGTCACGAATTTATAATCCGATATTTTCTGATCTTCATTACATACGTATTGTATTTTAAAGTTTTCTGAAGAATTAGTTTCTGAAATATAATAAATTAATAGTATTTTGATATTTTTCTTAAACAATTATATTACCTTTTAACTTTGAATTAGGACCTTCAATAATGTCTTTATTATACCCCACAACCTAAAGAATAAATTAATATTTTAAAGAATTATAATAGTATTCATTATCCATGCATATTTTCAATTATTAAGTATACTATTATTCACGAAAGATGACTATTCAAGGTCATTTGTTCGAAGAAAGAATACACATCACTTTACAGCAGTAGCTTAGCAACATTTTGTATTAGAAAGAGAAAGATTATTTGACCTATGTCTATTTAATTTATGTGGTGTGAGAGATATACGTAAATAGTGGCATTACTTTCTAACACACTATAAATAATAATGACGTATGTCGTAGAATTACAGATACCTAATTATCTATTACACTGCCCTCTGTGCTAAAATTTACCCAATGGCGTTGACGTTTAAATCAAATTATTATTCCTTGGTTTTTAGTTAACTCTATACTTTTGAATTTTGCAAAAACATAAACGAAGAACATAAATCTTTCAGAAAAGCATTATTTAGAAATAAATTACTCTTATTATTTCAGTAAAAATGGGTCCATAAATATTTTATGTATATGCATATAAAATGCAATGAAGTTATCTGCAAGTAAAATTATGTCAGACGGCTCACAAATGACCTTGAATAGTCATCTTTCGTGAATAATAGTTTACGTGAATTATTTTAAACATATGGGGGTATTCCGATAAAAATAGTAACTTTTTTCTATGGTTTACATCTTCATATAGTAAAAAATACAATAAAATATATTTAGGGAAAAATTTTCATTCATAATTTGATGTTAGAAAATTTAAATTATTTACATATCTAGAAACGTCCTTGAAAACTGTGACGTCATTAAAACTAGCGCTAATGCGAGCGCCATCTGTTGAATGGCTTAAATGGAACAGAGTATAAGTCACAGAAAAATTTAAAAATAATTACGGCTTAAAAAGCAACAACTTAGATAGATATAAAAAATTACCTGTATGCTCAATTTTCTCGAATTTTCCCCCAAACTAACATTCTCCAACCATTTCTTAATATCCGAAATTTTAACTTCTTCAATTGCAGCTATTTCCAACGGCACTCGATCAAACATAAAATCTTGCTGGACAATCTCCGACCAATTTCTTGATACTTCATCTTTTAAATGCACATCAACCAGCTGTTTGACTTTGATTAAATCTTGCTTAACTTGATTCAATTTCTTGTCGTTCATACGTTTGATATTATTCGACATCTTTTTAACAAACGCGTCAATGCGACCATCGACATGATCAGTCGTGCATTTTTTCGCTTGGGAATTGACTGTGATGGAATATCCTACGATACCGTAAGTATCGCAGGATGTACAGTATACGTGGTATCCTAGTTGTTCTTTAGTTCGTAAGACGTCGAATAGTGGTTCTTCGATTAGTAGCTATGAAATGTAAAAGTTTTATGAAGGGATGAAAATATTTGAGGCTTCTTACCATAACAATTTCTACATTCACTAATGTTTTTAAATTTCCAGGGCCTATTTGGTAATAATTAGTAGTTATCGAATTGGAATCATCTTCGTTAAAAGACATCACTTTGCAACAATGTTTTCCTTTCGGTAACTGTGTTACTCTTATCTAAAAATTGCAATTTTAATCTAATTATTAGCTGCACCTGTTGCAAACATTTGCAACAATAGTTATTTATCATATGGTTTATTTTCCAGGTTCTTGATAAAATATAGAACTTCAGTGTCGAGGTACATATTAAATCTTAAATCCGGTATATAAGGTTATTTTTTCATTTTTATACATACAGAATGTTCATTTTAAATGAGCCACCATTGCTATCTCAAGAAATATAAGAGCTACAAAGATGGTTAAATGGGCAAACAATTTCTATTTTAAATTATAAACAAATTTAAATAAAAGAAAAATTATTTTTTTGGGCCTGTGGTTCTCAAAATACGAGACATAAGTTCTTAATTTTAAATGAGAACATACATAATGTCTCACAACTCGCGCCCCAGACGAAACTGACACTTGCCGACGACAATAGGTTGCCAACAAATAGAAGAAAAAAAATTGCGGCTGCTTGCATAACGGAGTTACAAGACTTTTTAATCCACCAATCCCGGAAGGATATCTTGAGGTGTGATGATATTATTACAAAATAAAACTGGTTGCTAGGTTTTAAAAATACTACTAGTGAGTTACAAAATTTGTTTGACTTACTGTAATTTTGACACTTTAGAGTTGACTTTTCACTGTCAACAAATTTAGGTTAGCGAAGGTGTCATCCGAGATCATCATTTATATCGTACAGTGCAACGTAATCAGCGGCTGAATACATGGTAAGAATTTGCCTTTTTTTATTCACCTTGTCAAATTTAATTTGACACTGACATTTTTCGAAAACTACAGTCGCCCACACATTTTAAAGAAGATTTGATTTGTATAAAACCCTAGTAACGTAAAATTACGGCAAACACACGTTAAAGGTGTAGGTCTCTGATTGATCAATTTTAAGACGTCTTTTCTCGAATATCTTTTAAGCTAGTTTTTTTTTTTCGAAATTACACATCCGAGTGCAGTCTCGTGTTTCCTCATTCGCTCTGGGGCGCGAGTTGTGAGACAGTCTGTATATTTTTTATTTGCTCATTTGTTAGAGAATTAAATTCAAAATTCATCATATTTTTATGTCCTTACATAACGATTTATTTGAGAAAAATGCATGTAAAGTTTTATACTAATTTGATTAAAATATGGCTATAATACGAGTGCCACGAATGGAAAAAATGACTACATATTATTTTTATTACATAGAATTAGAGTGCCCCGACCAAAAGAAGTGAATGTTTTGTTCTTGTAAGTGATCATAAATGTCAACTTATACTATTATTCACGAAAGATGACTATTCAAGGTTATTTGTTCGAAGAAATAATACACATCACTTTACAGCAGTAGCTTAGCAACATTTTGTAATAGAAAGAGAAAGATTATTTGACCTACGTCTATTTAATTTACGTGGTGTGACAGATATACGTAGATAGTGTCATTACTTTCTAACACACTATAAATAATAATGACATATGTCGTAGAATTACAGATACCTAATTGTCTACTGCACTGCCTTCTGGTGCTAATATTTACCCAGTGGCGTTGACGTTTAAATCAAATTATTATTCCTTGGTTTATAAATTAAGTCTATGTTTTTGTATTCTGCAAAAACGTAAGTGAAGAACATAAATCTTTCAGAGGTATTATTTAGAAAGAAACATAATTTTCAAATGAATTACTCTTATTTTTTCAGTTCCTTAAATATTCATGTTGCACGCCTATGCCTACTAAATGCAATGAAGTTATCTGCACGTAATATTATATCAGACGGTTCACAAATGACCTTGAATAGTCATCTTTCGTGAATAATAGTTTAAACAAAATATGTATTTGTTAAACTTGTGTTAAATACTTACTTTCGGGATTAAATCGAGCGGCAAAGGTTTAAACTGTAGTATTGAAAATACATCGTTGTTAGTAGCCAAAGCAACATCTTTTGAGACATTGCCTTGAATTAAACCCTGAACGTGAAAGTTGCTTAAAAATTTCTTACAAAATTCTTTGAATTGTTCATAATTTATGTTTAGAATAGTACGATGTTTCTCCACTGGTGGCCAGCATGTTTGCATTAAAATTGACAATCTCACGCCTCTGAAAATAATTATTTATACAATAAAAATAGTTGTTCAAGTATTAAGGGCGGTAAGTGGAGTTTACCGCACGTCTCTATATCCAATATTATTCGAAGTATAAGTGCACTTAACGCCCGTATTTTTTGCATAATCAGACATTTTGTAAGCTTTTTAGATTCACTTACTGATCAGTAATTTGTAAATAAAACCTACTGCCTTGGAAACCCAATAGGGCAATATACCATGGTCAAATTTTAATTATCGTAAATAAGAAGACGAAAATATACATAAATTAATGAGTATTAGTGAAAAAAAAATTGTTTCAATATTGATTAGGTCGCAAATTACAAGCAAAAAAAGAATTTGATTGGTCGCCTAATTTTAAAAACGAAATTCGCGCGTCTGCTGCGGTCACCTTTGAAAGATTATGAACTGTCACGTTGTTGTATAACCTAACAAAAAAACTTACAATTTTATGTTTCATGAATTTGTTTAATTATAATATCTCGTAATATTAACAATAATAATGTAATTATAATTAAATCAATTTGTAATATGTATTAATTAAATTAATAATATTAACTAATCAAAAGAAGCAAACACTAGCGCCATCCGCCGTCATACTTTTGTTTCATAATATTGTCAAACTGTTTCAATGATCTATAATTTATTTTTAAAAAAATGCTTATTATTTATGTTATTTATGCTTAATAATAATTTCTTCGTGAATATAACGTATAAGTTTCTATATAAAAATATTTCAGCTATGCAAAAAGGAAAAAATCTGTTCTACTAACAGTTTGTCGACAACTGGAAGTACTAGCTACGTCACGCAAGAAATTCTTAACTTTAAAAATTCATATCTCGCTTATTACGTAAAATTTTTAAGTCGCGTTTGCACTAAAATTCTTATTTCATCCTGTTATCACAGAATTATTTTTTTTAAAAAAAAAAAACATGGTATAGCACCCTATTGGTAAACATTAAAAAGATCGATCGTGCAAAAAAGATATAAAAACATTTTTTTAAATTAAATATTAAAATTACCTGCACAGTTTGGATGGTTTCAAAAACGTGTTATAATAACCTTTTGTTTGCTTATCTTTTACTGCTTTAAATAAGTCTTCATTAATGTTATCTGGCAAAGTTTTTATATACCGAATTATAACCTTCAACAAAAGCTGCAAGAAAAATTATCAATACACATTTTAAATATTATTGTAAATACTATAAGTACCGCTAATTTCTCATTGTAGCCTTCGACTTTTACAATTAAACCGTAATCACTAGCAGATACATGGTGTACTAAATCAGCAACATGAGCTGGGTATGTCTCTTCCGTTAGTTGGATTGATAGAATATTTATAAACAAATCCATCATACAAGAACTACAAAATATCGCAGAAAAAAAATAGTATATTTTTATATAAGATGGTAAAATTATATTTTTTTCTATAGCAGATTTTAAAACAATCAATAGGCTATTCCACTGTAATCAAAAATAGTAAAAAATGAGGTCATGCACGATTTTAACTTTAATCGATAGAGTAATGAAAAATAACATACCCATATTTTTTATTATTCCTCAAATCTATCTTTAATACTGAAAAAATTGCAATTAAAAATGACATTGTTCAAAACGCGGCTGATTTTCTCCCCCTCGTCCCTTGCCCAGTGACGTCAGTGTTTCATCAACGCGGCCATTTTGATTGTCACATAGGTTAAACGTCAAAGTGACATTTAAAGATAACCTGAAATTTACTAAAGTAAACATGTCGGTGAAACGCTGTTTTGTGTCATCGTGCCAAAATATTAGCGAAAATAGTGAGAAAATATTTTTAATATAACCGCGTGATACAAAAAACTCGAAAAACAGTTACTGTTTGTATTGAAAAATACAGATTTGATACCAAACAAAGCAACAATAATGAAATTCTAAGAATACACCACGAACAAATGTTAAGCAAACGAAAAAGTAAAAACGAATGACTAATGACCAGCAGCTGAGTGATACGTGGATAACTTCAGGTCAAATGAAAATTATATTTATAAAAATAAATAGAATGATGTTATATTAATATATTATAGTATTTCTATCAAATATTTAGATATGTAATTCTCAATTTATAGTCTATATATTTTTTTCTTTTAGAAATTCTGTGTCGATATAATAAGGCTGTATGAAATGAGTCTGAACTTGCAGTGTGAAACGCTGACGTCACAACATGGCTGGTTTTTTACAACTTTTTAAAAATGTCATATTTTAAAACGATTTTATACAACAAAACTTAACTATAAACCAAGGAATAATAATTTGATTTAAACGGTAACGCCACTGGGTAAATATTAGCACAGAGGGCAGTGTAGTAGATAATTAGGTATCTGTAATTCTACGACATACGTCATTATTATTTATAATGTGTTAGAAAATAATGCCACTATTTACGTATATCTGTCACGCCACATAAATTAAATAGACATAGGTCAAATAATCTTTCTCTTTCTAATACAAAATGTTGCTAAGCTACTGCTGTAAAGTGATGTGTATTCTTTCTTCGAACAAATGACCTTGAAGTCATCTTTCGTGAATAATAGTATACTTTAAAAAATCGTGGAATAACTTATTATAAATTAAATTATTATTTAAGCATAATTTTAAAATTTAACATGTTGAAGTTTATCTGCTATAGAAAAAATATAAATAAAATAAATAAGTCGTTTTACTTTTCAACTGATTGTTGTGCCATTTCATTCATAAAATAATAATGCATGAATGCATGAGGCAAATTAAATTTATTATCTGGTTTATACCATAACTCCACCAAATCCGAATCTATAATTTTTTCTGGATAACTTGCTACAGTTTCTTGCGATAAATTTAATAAACTGAAATCCGTAGCAAGGAAATTATTATCTGCGGGGAGTGACAAACAACTTAAAGGTTTTACTTCACTCCATTTTTCTAACCATTCCGTAGGAATTTCTGGAATAAATTATTTAATAGCAATATAGAGACGCATAAAAAAGTTATTAAAAATTAAATACCCCTGTCTGCGTACGATGTAGAAAACCATGGTTCAATTTTATTGTAAACAATATGGTCAGGAACAGTAGAAGATAGTACCATAATATTTAAGTTATCTGGACTTAACTTATTTAAAACCATGGAAATACCCTAAAATTATTATAAAATGAAACTTTACATTCAAATCGTCAGCATGTAAAATTGTAAAAAATAATAGTAGTATCACCTCTGGATTATATTCAAAGTACAAACTGCTCCCTGTAAGATAATCTTCTGGCGGGTAATAATGCATTGATTCCACTAAATCTTCTACAAAATCTACAGCAGTCTCTTCTTCTCGAAACCTAAATGACGTATCTTCTATTGTCTTAATTTCATTAAAAATACGTTCCTGGGGCCCTACTTCTTTTAATAAATTTATATATGAAAAAACAGCCTCTATTATCTAAAATCATTACATTACCAACAATATCAAGAAGGATGTTCTTCTTATTACCTCAGAAATATGGTTCAAGCCTTCTGGAGTTAACACTAAAGTAATCGTAAAAAGAGCATACATTGAATTGTGTTCTACACCTGTTTCTGCATTGCCGGTATATATGGCAAGGGCCCATAACCTAACAAGAATGAATGTAATGGTGCTTTTCTGTAACTTTGCTCTGTAAGACTGTAACTCTATAAGCTATAGGGCGCGAGCAGACACGTGACTCGAGGGACCTTGACGTGCTTAGAATCAGCTGATTTGTGTGCGCATGTCATTTTGACAAGAACATTGTCAATTTGACAAGAACAATAACTGTGACAAGACCAATGTTTTGACTTATTTTGATTTTGAATTGCTAAAATGTTAATATTTTATAATTTTTAGGCAGTAAAACACATGAAATTAAAAATAATAACATTTTAGCAATTAAAAATCAAAATAAGTCAAAACATCGGTTTTGTCAACTTGACATTGTTGTTGTCAAAATGACATGCGCACACAAATTAGCTGATTCTAAGCACGTCAAGGCCCCTTGAGTCACGTGTCTGCTCGCGCCCTATAGAGCTCTGTAAGACGACAGCTTACAGAGTAGTAAAATTACCTATTCTGTAACTCCCTCTATAACAAGTCTCGCTACAGAGTTATTCATATAGAATGCCTAACTTCATTCCTGTCTAGCTGTCAAATATGCTACAGTATATTTGACAGTAATTTTGTAGGCATTCTAAAATATATGAAATAGAAACGATTGCTATATAAATAATACACTATAAAATAGTAGGTATGTTGGTTCAAAGATACATATTCCATAATATATTTATGTAGTTGAATACCAGTTGTTAATGTAATAAATAAAATGAAGGATTGGAATAAAATATTTTGAATTTTGTATAACCAATTTTTTCTCTCAATATATAGGTTTATGATTAAATGAAATATATAATTATTGAATCAAAATACGTTGTTTTGATTTTTGCAGGTAATCAATTTTTGTCATTGTTGTAATCAATGCTTGTCATTGTTAATATTTTTTTTTATCTCCTGCGTTTTAATTTTTGTAATCTATTCTCCTCGCTAGTGTGATCTATTAATATTAATTATGCAGTCATCATTTAATGACTATTTCAATGATTCTATGAAACTGTGAATAGTTCTCTACCATTAATTTGTACTCGTACTCGCTCATGTAGGTAGGGTTTTCTTCAAATTATCTTGACTGGTGGAAACTGCTTTGAATCAATAATTATGAAAAATTCTTTAGTATAGCAATTTAAAATTATTCAATTTTATATTAAAGAAAAAAAGTCACTTTAATTAGTTTTATAATGAATTTGTTTAAAAACATTTCTTAATTAGTAATGTAATTCATTACCTGGTAAACTGATCTGAATAGATTTTGATATAAGTCTGGAAAAATCTTCTCTATTTTTAATCTAAAATATTTTTTTAAACATAAATTTCTATAAGAATTGGTAGGATGTATAATTACCTTCTATGTTTTTCATTCAATAATAGATATAATAAAAATTGATAAACTATTATTCACGAAAGATTACTATTCAAGGTCATTTGTGACCCGTCTGATATATTACTTGCAGATAACCTCATTGCATTTCCTATGCATAGGCGTGCAACATGAAATATTTATGGACACATTTTAACTGAAAAAATTAAAGTAATTCATTTAAAAATTATGTTTCTCTCTAAATAATGCCTTTCTGAAAGATTTATGCTCTTCACTTAGGTTTTAGCAAAATACAAAAACATAGACTTAACTTATAAACCAAGGAATTATAATTTGATTTAAACGTGAACGCCACTGGGTAAATATTAGCACAGAGGGCAGTGCAGTAGACAATTAGGTATCTGTCATTCTACGACATATGTCATTATTATTTATAGTGTGTTAGAAAGTAATGCCACTATTTTCGTATATCTGTCACACCACATAAATTAAATAGACATAGGTCAAATAATCTTTCTCTGTCTAATACAAAATGTTGCTAAGCTACTGCTATAAAGTGATGTGTATTCTTTCTTCGAACAAATAACCTTGAATAGTCATCTTTCGTGAATAATAGTGTAGCTTTTGCTTTTAATATCCATATTTGTTTAAATTTTTTATATAAAATATATATTTGACATTTAAAATATATTTTTGACGTTTCAACATGCTCTGTAAATACTTTACAGTCAAAATTTTGGCGCTGTAAGATTTATAGAAATTTCTATAACTCTGTAGCGCTTACAGTACTGTAACTTGGTTACAGAATAGCAATTTGCTTACATCCTGTAACGTTGGTTACTTACAGAGTCTATATAGCTTATAGAACGGTACAGAATAGCAGCATTAAAATCTAATAAGATTCCAATAAGAAATACATACTTTTCTCGTAAATACGACAGCAAACTACCTTTGCCTTCATGGCCTAATAGCCACGAAACATACTGATGCGGCTTGCTTTTGTACATACGTAACAATGAAGGTAAAGCCCATGTTAAGTCTATTTGACAAACATTTTTCACTGGTTTAATATAATATATTCGCTTAAACATTGAATTATTGAATATATTATCGGCATAATTTGTAAAATTATCTCCCTGTTGTTGATTATTTACTACCGATGAAAAACAATCAACTACGTAAGATTCCAAAACGTCTAAAGGCAACCTCGCCTAAATTAAGAACAAATTTTATAAGTTAACATAAATAATATTTAATCTAAAAACATACCTGAATAGCTAAGGTCATTCTATGAGCAGAATAATGTCGTTTCCTAAATTCATGTACAGTTTCATACAAAACATCATCGGAGACGTTATCGCGCAAAGTTATGAGATTACCCCAAACAAATTTATTAACAGGAGTGTTCTTCCCAGCAAAACTAGCTAATAATTGCTCCTTCCGGTACGAGTCAGAAGGAAGGGCCATTTGGAATTCTGCAAAATTATTATTACCCCTATTTTCATTTTAAATCAATCGGGATGGTAAAAAAATATTAATTTGGTTTATAAATCAAATCATACATTTTATTCATGAATAGTTGTTTTTATACAACACGATAAAATTATATTTTATCGAGGAGCGGAAATGGACCTTTTTAATTTAACGGCTATCTCTTTTATCGCTGCAAATAGTAAGAAAATGGCGCGAACAACTGCCAGTTGGGCTGTCAAACGAAACGTCAAAAATATTGCAGTCATTAAAATACCTGTATTCTCAGTGAAAATTTGCATCGTTAGACATTTTAACTTCAATAAAAGCTTTTGTAACTTATTTCGATACGATTTTTTAAAGTTACTTGAGATATTCTCACATTTTTTAGAAACAAACGCCATAGATTTCAATTGTTCTTACTATGCGCCAGCGCAGATCCCCATTGCGCATATCTTCTATCTCTTTAAATTGAAAAGGTCCATTGTTAATCCACAAGCGATTCATCGTGAGTGAATTATTTTTCGCTAGAGATTTCCAAGTCTACAGCTTTTAAAAAATACTTATAGGATATCGATGTTAACCATGTATAAGTAATGTTAAGGTGAATATAATCGTTCATTTTCTGATGTTTAATACCCTAGTATCAAAATTAAAAATTCAGTATCAGCCATGTTTGTGACGTGCTGGGCACTGTCTAATGCTATAGGCGATTCAAATTAACTTTTCCCGCAACTTTTAACACGTGACGTGACGTCACAACGAGTATGTTTTCAAATAGGCCCATTTAAGCATCCCGCTATTTTAAAAAAACATGTTGTGTCTTTAATTTAGTTGCAAATAGATTATAATAAAATAGAAAAAAATGTAATTATTAAAATGCTAATATTAGTAATTATGAATTTAATATTCATTATGTTCAAAACGAGCGCGATTTTGATGGCGTCACCCGTACTGCAGACGCATGCGCACGACAGTTGTGGTGAAACACGTTTGTCCTCACTTCATTCGAATATTCGAAAGTTTGTACTTGACGCCGCGAGTTTTAAAAGAAGAAATAGGTTATTTAAGTTGACTAGTACTTCTTCCGTTTGAAAAAGTAAGTAAAAGAAATTACAAACTAATCATTTCTAAAACTAAATCTTTCTTCTTGTTTTAGGATATGGATCCAGAATTTGTAAAAGCAGATAGTCGAAATTTACCATATGTGGATACAGTCATGATTCATATGTTTTATAAAGACAATCCAAACTTTGTTAGTGCTGAAGTAAAAAACGTGAAAACACAGAGGTACATATTGTTTATTTATATTTGTACACTGCATTTAGTTTTAGCAGTTGTTAAAAACAGTTTTATTCTTTGTATTTCTGTACACGAGTAGACGTTTCTTCATCTATTCCTATGACAATGATTTTTAGGGCAGCAAGAGCAGAATATGGAGATGAAGCCATAGGTTTTGTTCAAATTTGTCGAAAAAACAAAATAAGCACCATAAAAGCGAAAGTGACACCTGAACATCGCGTGCGTGACAAAGCTTATGATGTTACTATTATAGTAAATGAAGAACAAGAAAAGATTGTTTCTTGTGAATGCCATG
The DNA here is from genome assembly GCA_963082715.1 of Harpalus rubripes. NCBI lineage: Eukaryota > Metazoa > Arthropoda > Insecta > Coleoptera > Carabidae > Harpalus > Harpalus rubripes. The sequence goes on from OY720448.1 coordinate 4,643,220, forward strand.
GATGTACTGCCTCTCTAGGTGTGTATTTTAAAGAAATATTTTGTTTAATTATATATCTTTCATTGATATGTGTAATATTATTTGTAGGTGGTTGTAAACATAGTGTGGCGATATTGTTTTGGTTGTATCGTAAGAGCCAGGAGCCATCAACAACGTCAGTGGAATGTTACTGGCGTGTTTCATCGTTATCCAAAGTGAGCAAAACTGTAAAATCAATGTCACTTAAGGAGATGTTTGATGGTCCTACTTTGCCTCCAAAGAATAGTGATTTTTTAAAGAAAATAGTAGCTCACGGAAAAGAAACTGGCAGTCAGAGTGTACTGCTACAGCATTATTTGGACGGAGATCTGAAGGAAAGAATTTCCATTTACAATCTTGTTTTAAATTATAACAAGGCAAAGGAACTGTTAGGAGAACCACAACATATAGATGATTTTGTTAAATTTTGTCAAGAAAACATGAATGACGATGATTGCAGGAGTGTAATGGCAAAAACAGAATTGCAGTCAAAAAGTGCATTGTGGTATGAGGCAAAATTTTGCAGAATAACTGCTTCAAAACTATATGAAGCCGCCAGATGTAAAACCATAGAAGGAGCATTAACGGAAAAGTTATTTGGGGCAAGTAAAATTCCACAAACAGAGCAAATGATCCGAGGCTTGAGTCTAGAAGAATCCGTGTTAGCAGAAATTAAAAAGAAATATAATATTCAATTTAATAAATGTGGAATAGTATTACGACCCGATTATCCTTTATTTGGTGCTTCACCTGATGCAGTTTCAGATAAATACTGTGTGGAAATAAAATGTCCGTCCAAAGAAACAACAGTTAAAAATTATCTTGTAGATGGCAAAATTAATAACAAATTTTTAGCTCAAATTCAGCTTCAAATGTTCATGTTGAAAAAAAATCATGGTCTCTTTTGTGTGGCTTCGCCACATTTTGAAAGCAATCGAGAAGTTACTGTTGTGGAAGTTGAATTAAATGAAGAATTTTGCTTGGAACTTATAAACGCTGCTAAAGATTTTTGGACATCTGCAGTTTTTCCTAAACTAATTGCATAACTAATATTTTTATATTTATATTATTTCTTATGAAAATGTAGATATATTTTTAACCTGTATATGTTAAACATTTTTCACATTAGAGAATAAGAAAATAAAATATAATTTTCAATCAGTCAGACTACATATTTATTTTATTAATAAACCTTGCAAGTTAATAATGGCACATGCAATAATAACTATTAAATCTAACCATTTTACAATTTGTATATTGACACATGCATGAGGCTTAAGCATTTCGAATTCCCGTAATCTTCGTATAACTCGTTCAACATGAATGCGAAGAGATGCAATTCGCTTGCTCTGCAGCACTTCTTCTTTTGTATTTTTTTCGCCAGCAGCTGCTGATGGTGGTCGTACAAGAGTACAATTTTTTCTTTGCAACTGCGACGCTACATGCTTAAATCCCCGATCCGCCATAACGGTTGTATTTTCAACAAGTGCATCTAAATAGCCGGAAACTTCTACTATCTCATGATCTGAGATACGTCCACTATATCCTTCTGATATAAAATTTACAAATCCATAGGGTGTGCATGATATTAGGTATTTTATTGTGTTGCAGTTTTTGTATCTACTCCAAGTTATTGTCTGATGTGTTGGCTTCGTAGATTTTTCTATTTCAATTTCAAAACAGTCTATGATTGATTGAATATCGATATCGGAATGGTAATGGCAGAAGTCGCTTAATAGTCCACTTGTCTGGCCAGAATATAAAATTTTGATATAGTCCGGCTATCTTTGGTAACGTAGAAGTAAAATTATTAGACACTGTCCCGGTACTTACATCAAAATCTATGGCTAATCTGGCATATTGATCGTTGGTTCTAATTTTTTTTAATGTCATTAAAATTTTCTCGTAATTGATTTTAAGTTCTGACTCTGTAAATTTAGTACATAATATTCTTCCTTGGGAATTCCTAAATAAAATCTACTATTATTTTCGATTTTTTCGATGGTACTTTTTTTTATAAGGTTGTCATGTGTATGTTTTTGAACATATGCTGATGATGTTGACGAGCCTGAGGAAGTACTGGAAAAATTCGATGGCGAATAAGTAGCAGATGAAGATGAACTTGGACTTGCGTGTGGCGGAGATCTGATTTTTGTGACTTGTAGACTGCACATTGTACTTTTAGTATCTGTTTCTATTTGGGTGGAAGTATCTGCACTCCGAAAATGTTTTAAACGAGGTAAAGAGACTTGAACAGCTGTACTGACAACTTTACATGGTCTTGTTACTTCAATACTGAATGCACCAGACGGCGAATGCTCTATGGATTTGTTAAGTTCGGTAGATTTAGTTGGCGTTACATCAGAAGCTGTTGAAGTGGAACATGCAGGTTCAAATACTAATTTTCTTTTACTTTTATTTAAATTTTCAATATTTCTCTCTCTTCTTTTCTTGGCCGAATCTGTCAACTGATGACCAGAGGTTTCTTTAATATTTGGCAACACATCGGCCTTCAGGCGCAAATTACCACCAATTGTTTTGAAATACATCCAATTTTCGGTATCATTGGGTAACTGTAAAGGAAATATATATATTGCACATCTATAATCGATGTAGTATTCATATTTTTCATGTTGATACTTACATCAAAATGATCTTCACAAACAAATAAATTACCAGTTTTTGGTACTAATTCATTAGGTGCAACAGCCTGGTACCATTTCACTCGAATATCCTCATTCTTCGGAACATAAAGGAATATTTTATTCGGATCATCTCGAGAATTGTTGCGACAATTTGAAACGAAACAAAATTTTACAACCATATCTGCAAAACAAGAATACAATTATTATTCATAAGTATAATTATATGGTATTTCATAAACATTACCTGCTATATGTAATACACAGTTGAAAACAAGAAAGCACTAAACAAACAAAACGTAAACAAAGAATCTTTTTCTTGGTTATGTTTATGTCATGTGTTTTGCTGCGGTTGTGTTTTCTCTATGTCCGTTTCACTCACTCCAGGTCTCTCTTTCTAAGCCGTGAGTGTGACGTCACCAAATACAGTGTTTTTTGCGGGATAATATTTTTTGAACTTTGCGATTTTTTTATGACGATATGGAGTATTTTTTAGCGAAATAAAAAAATACGTATGTCATATTTTTTTATATAGATTAACATATTAAAAAATCAGAAAAGCGTGAACAACCCTATTGTCGTTCACTTCTGCATTAAAGTTTGTGTGTGTATTGCTGTTTTAATACATATATTTCATAAATTAATAGTTTATTAGTAATGAGACTGTTAATAAAGGATGTGTTTAATTATCTAAATGCTTTTGCGAGCAGCAGAAATTTTTGTGAGGATGATGAAGTATTGAATTCTGGACATATGCTAGCATATGGTAAAATACAATCAGATGACAAAAATTAAACACTTCTCTTTGGATTATCCCCACAAATCAGCGGCGTAAATAAATATCCGCATAAAATTATTGGAAAATTGATAAATTCTGGCTCACTAGCAATAAAAAGCATCTTATTCGTGTAAGGCGGGAAACTAACCTAAGTATAAATATAAAACCCAATATAAATATGTATATATTAACCTAAATATAAATACATAATAAAATAATTGAATATGTTTATATTGTTTTAGAACTACCAATACATGCGTAATCTTTATTACAAATATATAAGGAACAAACATTGAATTTGTAACTCGTTTTCCAATTAACAGTTTAATCTATCATAGTGTCTCAATTATTTATTCGATACCATATTTATTTATAAATTTAACGTTTTGGAAATATGAGAAAACAAAGGGTGGGATTTCTCGATTTTTAGGTATGACATTTCGGAACACAACAGTGCACTTGATTTCGTTGGTTTTGGTGAAAATTCTATATTTCCACAATATTTACAAATATATAATTAATCCTTAAACGATCTAATATTGCATTCATGTTGTTTTTAACTTATTTATAGTAAATTTATGTCATTATAACTACAAACATTATACTTAACCTTATTTATCTACAAATATACAATGTCTCAACATACTAGGAATACTCGCGAATTTTATTGTATAATTAAACAGAGGAAGTGTTCACAATCATCACCAATAAGTATAAATTAAAATACTTGCTGAATTTGTAAAATCTCGTCTAAAATTCTAACGTTACTTCTTACGGAGTGCAAGAAACTATACTCGTTGTGACGTCACATAATTAGTGCGATGTTTGGTCACCAGATAGAGTCCGCTCAACTTGAATCGCGTATAGACCAGAAAAGTGTAACGGTCAAAATTAGGCGCCAAATTCAAACTCAGTTCATAACGCTGAGAACATAATTTTAATCGCCGTGTATTTCTTACCAAGGAAATTTTACCTCAACTTTAAAGGCCGAGAAATCTCATAAAAGTAAATCTCTTATGCAAAATATTATATGTACCACCTAAAATGATCCTTTATCTCCAGATTCGTACAATAATATTCACATGAACTGTGCATAGTTTATAATTATTTAAATAAAAAAACAACACTACAAAATACAATGAATGTACTCGTATATCTCGATTGGTCCTACATCTTCGATACGCAGCCAATCGCAGCATAGCTTGTGTTGCACTTGACCTATTTACGGGCGAGTGAGGGACTATCCACGACATACGGAATTTTAATTTACACGTAACGTTTAATTTTTTAATAATTTTCTTACTCTACATTTTCATGGTTTTTAAACAGTTGCAATCTATTACTGAATAAACAAACTATCAAATTCTTAACAAGAGCTGCTTAATTTCTTTTACAAAATATCTTTTTTTTTGGCAGTAAAATCACACATCCATAAGAAACCTATACAAGGGAATTCAAACTATGAACTCGCGCCAAAAGCAAATTCTAACCTTACTTTTCTGGTCTATTGGCGAACGTTGTTAGAACACGCAAGCCAAGGGCGTGTATTGCCTCCGCCATGTTCGCGCTGGTTTTGACGTGACACGAAACGACGTACCGAGCGCATTTATCATACATCCGTCTCACTCAGCTTTAGAAATGTATGTTCTTGGTAAAGATGACGCCACACAAATTCTCGGCTCTCATTTATTGGCTTTAATAATTTTTTCTGAAGTATTAGAAACTTTTCGGCGAAAATACAAAATTCAGGTCTAATATTTTTATGTAGATTAACATATTTAAAAATAAAAAAAACTTGGAAACTCCTAATTGAATTGACGCCGGTTGCTAATATGTGGCGCCGGCAGCCGAGGCACTGCCTTAAAATTAATTAATTTGCAAATTTAAATGTGACGATAAGCTTGCAACAGGTGGTTTTTCATTTTTTAAAAAAGCATGTACAATTAATAGAATATTTTAACTTAATAATATAATTTATATGTGATTTATAAAATTCAAGTGTTAGTGACATTAAGCTTGCAACAGGTGGTTTTTGAGAAAAAGTAGCAAACGTATTTTAATTAAATACCTGATTCAATTGCTTCTCGTTCTCTCGTCATAGCTTCCCTCTTCATTAACGGAGAAATAAAAAATTGAGCAAATTTATCTAACGCCTTAGCTAAATGTTTTTCTAGACATTCAAAATAAAACGTAGTGGTTTCGCAATCGGTTGAAGCATTATCGGATCCACCCCTTTTCTAAATTCATATAAAAATAATATATACACAGACCAAAATATAACTCAAATTACCTTTAAAAAAGCATCGAAATCATTTTCCTGTGGATATTTTTCACTTCCCATAAAAACCATATGCTCCAAAAAATGAGCCATACCCGGGATTTTTTCGGGATCGCTAAAACTGCCTACCCCAATGCATAAACTTGCAGCAGCCAATTTTTCCTCGATTTCTGGCATTTTTTTAAGCGTTGAATTCCTCTCATTATCTGATATTTCCTCTTGTGGCTCACTCTCTGATCCAGAGACCTCAGATTCTTCAGTCTCTCCTTCACTTGTTTCATTTTGTTCGTCTTCAGATTCGCTCTCACTTGTTGATAAAACATTATTTAGAGATGTTTCGATATTGGATGGATCAGATATAAGGCAAGCTGTTAGGCCGTTTTTTAAGCGAATTACTCTGTAATGTATCAATTGTTTACAGAAAATAAATACGGAAGTTTCTAGTTTCCCGGCGCCGGTATCCGTACATCCCGGTTTTCTAATGACGTCGACTTAACGATGATTTACAATCTGGCTAATCGTGTAGACTTAGCTTAACAATAACCTCACGTAACGCACAAAACTCGCCCTCAGTTTTCCAAGCGTGAATTTTGTGCGTTAGGTGAGGTTATTGTTGTTATATTCAGATAAATCTGTAAGCTATTCGTCGTTTTTAGCGAAATTGAGTTTCTCGTATAAATATGTTTCTATGGGTCGATTCTGTTCACATCTGTTAATCTTACAGATCTGTAAATTTGTAAATAATGAACAAAATCGCAACGAAACCTGCCACTCATGTATAATTTTATATTAATCAACAAAAATGTATGCGTTTTTGTCAGGTTTTTACAAATATACAGATCTGTAAGACTTACAGATGTGAACAGAATCGTCCCATAAATCCATCTTCCATAGTTTCGTGGAAAAATCAGATCAAAAATGGAGCTGCCTGTTCGGAAAAAAATGTGGGATTAATACGGAATCCGGCGCCGAAAGACTAAACAGCCTAAATACTAACTTATATTCTTTTTTATCATTTGGACTTTTTACTGGATTATTTAATACTTCAATATTGTCAATAGGATGCATAGTATATTGAAAATGCTGTAAACTGAGGTTAGAAACTGTACCCAATTTTATTTTTTTCGCTGAATTCGTTGCTTCAGCTTTATTATGATTGAAATTTACACGTACATTTGACTTTTTAATTCTTTTTGGCATGCTATTTACAAAAAACTTATGTTTAGAAATTTTTCTTAAAAGGAACATACATGTCAAATTTACTATACTTCACTATTCACTGTTTTATCAGCTGAGAAGAGCAATATTACACCCACAAAAATGATTTTGTTATGTTTATTTCATTTTAAAATCAACTGAAATACGTACATATAAAATAAAAATAACACGTACCAAATATACAATTTTATTTTATATGTAATAATTCATATATAACATACATTTTCCAAATGAAAATAACTAATTCATAAAATATTTTGCTTGTACAGTATAAAACAAACTTAAGTTAGAATACCGACAGAGTCTCGTACCCTGTCACCCTGACAGTTTTTGACAACGGGTTGGGTGTTGTAAATGTTCAAGTTTTATTATTAGTAAATTTTACATGAATATATTCGCTCTGTAAAAAAATCAAGTGTACAAGATGTTGGCTTTAATGAATCGTATACTGGACTGGTTTAGAAGTTTATTTTGGAAGGAAGAAATGGAATTAACATTAGTTGGTCTACAATATTCAGGAAAAACGACGTTTGTAAATGTCATTGCGGTATGTTATTTTTATATTTAATTGCGTTTTACAGTTAATGTATCATTTATATTTCATTTATTATTTAGTTTTATTAGTTACTTGGATGAAAAATGACATTGATTTTTTGATAAAAGAAAAAATCAAAACTTAAATACGCTACCTTATAAAAAATTGCCACAAAAATATTTATATTCTATTGTTTTATCATTTGTTATTTCTTTTATTAAATAAAAAAAAAGAACGATAACATCTCAAAGGTCAAAATTTGTTTAACCGCAAAAAAATAAACAAAACTTTTGTTCCAATTGTAGTCTGGCCAATTCAGCGAAGATATGATACCAACAGTTGGTTTCAACATGAGAAAAATAACAAAAGGCAATGTTACTATCAAAGTTTGGGATATTGGGGGCCAGCCGAGATTTCGCTCAATGTGGGAAAGATATTGCAGAGGTGTTAATGCTATTGTGTAAGTGTTAATTGTGAAAAAGTATATTACGCACCAAGGGAGAGAAGTGTACTTCTCTCCCCGGGTGATTATACTATTTTTTGTACGATTTCAATGTATTTTTCAGGTATATGGTCGATGCAGCAGATCCTGATAAAATTGAAGCATCACGAAATGAACTTCATAATTTGTTAGACAAACCACAGCTCACAGGAATACCTGTTTTAGTTCTTGGAAACAAAAGGGACCTACCAAAAGCTTTAGATGAAAATGGTTTAATCGAACGCATGTAAGTTATACAAATGACGGTAATTTTTAAATATTCTAAATATAATGCACCAAATCTGTAATAAAATCGCGTGAAGAAAAGTGTTAGTTTTATAGTATATTTTATTATATACGATATGTTATTTTTAACTTCACATACAGGTGTCTTAAATATGACGCTCATACTTGTCAAATTTGATTTAGGGTACTAAAACATCTAAAATTAAAATGGAAAATTTTCTAATTGTCCGTCGTTATCAAGTTATTGATGATCAACAAATATTAACATTTACACTATTAGAAAACAAGATATTTTTCATATCTGTTGTCACAAAATGTGTTCAAACATGGGGTCTTCTATCGTAGTAAAAATTAGAACATAGGTCGGTTAAAAAAAGTTACTAGTTTTTAAAATAATCGAATTTTTAATACCATTTTCATATTTTTATAATTATATTACACATTTATTCTATTCCAAATTCTCACTACTTAAGTCTTCTATGCTCAGTCAGTATTACCAACATGGATGTACAGAAAAAACTAAATTTAAATGCCACACGTGTATTGATGGAGATAGCTCCGTAATGTGTAAAATAAATAAAATACGAAAATGGTTTACTTTACACTGTTTGGTGCAAATTAAATATGTTTAAATCGTATTGAATGAACTATGGATAGTACAACCACACGAGAGTTAATGCTTGGATTAAACACCGTGGATAAACCTGACAAGCACCCCTATTTTGTAAGGAAGTTGTTAAGTCTTAGCAACGTTGCTATAAATTTTAACCAATAGAAACAAATGTAAAGCCTGTCATTTTCATGTTTTATTCAGTGTGCGCAATTATTATTGGTTATTGGCTATAACAACGTTGCTAAGAAATAACAACTTTTTTACAAAATAGGGCTCAAGATTCGATAGCTGGTTCACACCACTGGACTTGGCCAATATAACCAGGACAATATTATGTTGTGAAACAAACGAAGGAGCGAACGAACAAACGATCGAAGGACCAGGCAGTTTACGAACTAACATCATACTAAGGGAACCCTAAATGAACCTAATAACGACCAAACCAAAATACAAGAATGAAGAAATGGTTCTATACTACGACGCCACAACAATAGATGCAATCCGATGATGTCACTCGAAAGAAACATGCAAACTCACTCTACAGCGAAATACTATTATTAAAAACAAGAATATGAATCAAACCCTAACAACGCAGGTTTCCGTTAGAAATCAAGTTGTGTAACACGGTTTTACAACTGATTCCTGAGCAACTGTTGGCTGTATAAAATGGCGACGCAATAAGTTTCACGACCCAACAACAAGAACAAAATCAAATAAAGCTCGGTTTATTTGACGTAATTGACAAAATGAATGATAATTCTAACAACAAATAAACTACTTGTCGTGCTAGGCAAGCAGAGTTAAATTTTAATTGCAAAATTACCTCAACGACGCGAGACAGCGGGCAACGCGTATGTTCTCTACGACAGCCAACAAGCTAACGCTCTCCGATCGATACGGCAGTCGGCCTGCCAGCGTGTTTTTGGAGGGGGGTTTGCGCGCGCACTTGGGCTTGTAATCAAACTATTATTTTTATAAAAGGACATCAAGTTTGTGTTTGTGCTGCCCTCTTCTATGAACTAACAAGTGCTTTATCCCATATGTAAAATTGTTTGCTACCTCAAAGGGGTTAATCATTTCAAATTCAGAAATTATTTAAGACCTGTTGGTCTCAAACATTACACACTGTTTGCAGTGTCTAAAATATCAAATTTACACATCGGATTATAAAAAAATATTACGGCTTAACGAACAACAATGGGGCTGTCCTTAAATTACGTAACGCTTCAAGGGGAGGGTGGGGGTCAAGAGTAGCGTTACGCAGCGTTACGAGGGGATGAGGGAGGGTTAATGTGTGCGTTACGTACCGATAAAATATAAAAAATATTGCTAAACTTGCGTTAATAGTTTTGAAACATTCAAATTTCGCAGTGCTAATTCGTATATGCAGGCAGTCGTTTGTTTTCAATAACAGTCAACATAATATGTCGGGCACAGTTCAAATTCGGGCCAGTGGTCTTTCATTCGTGCAATGCAATTCATATTAAAACATGAATTCAAGTAGTGTTGATAAGGAAAAACTTTTCAATAGTTTGTTAAAAGCATATGGAAATGCATATGCTTTTAATTTCTGTGCTGTTATTTTTTCATCTTTATGTACATTAATTTAATTAGTTTCTGTTTCAAATTTTAACTGAGTATTAAGGAGGCCATATACTTTTATACACAGTAGAAAAATTAGGGTGACAAGCCGTAGGGCAAGAGTAGTACATTATTTTTTATCTTTATGTACATTAATTTAAATAGTTTCTGTTCTGTTCTGTTATTTTTCATCTTTATGTACATTAATTTAAATAGTTTCTGTTTTAAATTTTAACTGAATATTAAGGAGGCCATATACTTTTATATCCAGTAAAAAATTGGGGGGGGGGTCAAGTACTGCGTTACGTAATATATGGGGGGGTTCATGTTTGCGTTACGGGTGCGTTACAAAGGGGCGAGGGGGTGTCAAAAATTTCCTAATTTTGCGTTACGTAATTTAAGGACAGCCCCAATGAAGACTTTTTAAAACTACAAATTGCTTTTTGTTTAAACACTTATACCCTGTATTCACTAAATTTATACATTTTTCATTGCAGGAACTTGTCAGCAATCCAAGACCGAGAAATATGCTGTTATTCGATTTCGTGTAAAGAAAAAGACAACATAGATATTACATTACAGTGGCTTATTGCGCATTCCAAGTCTGGAATTCGTTAATAATATACGTTAACACTCTACTACATTTGGATCTAAACAAATAAAACACGCAAGTAGATGTATTGGAATAAGAAATATTATAATTTTTTGTATGAGTACAAAATGGTTTAAATACTATCATTTTATTTTAAAAATATCTAAAACAGTATATTCTACGAAATTTTATTAGTCATATTTTTGTTACGCTTTATGATAAGTTTGTTTATTTTATTTGGTGTTTATAAATGTTAGAAATAATAATAATTTATTTAACTTTTGGTAATATAGGATTACCTGAATAACATTTCCTATTATTGTGCCAAAAGTTAAGACGAATTCAAAACTTAAACGAATTACGAGAAAATATTTAATACTAGTCAAGATTTTTCTCTTAACGAAATGTTTCGTAATCATGAAATGTGATATTAATATTTGCTTATTATGTTCAAGTATGTTTATATTAACTATTTGGACAAATTAGAATATAACATTATGTAACAAGTTTTCGGAAAATTTTCCGAAAACTTTTGTTACATATGTTAATTATCAATGTTGAGAGACTGTATAGAATAGAATGGAAATGTTGAATTTATTTCTCAATTGTGAATTTTTGACAGTTATTATGTTGCATTTATAAACACCAAAAATAAAAGGCAGCTTAACGTGTTATAAGGTTTTGTGTAATTTTGTAGATCACTTGTAACAAATAAATAGTTTGTTATTACACAGTGTAACTAAGAGAAGATGCTTAAAATGCAATCATTTCTGGTTCTGTGAAATATTTTATGTAGATTATGGTAGATTAAAAAATTCAGCTGTAGCTCATACAAATATTTTTAAAAGTGATTTTATTTATATAAGTCAATTATTATTTGCTATATTATAAATATTATATAATTAAGTAACGTTTGCACTTAAAATAAGAAAATTATCTACATTGATCTGATAATATGAACAATACAGTCTTATCATAAATTTAAATCTGTTTTATTACTCTAATTTTTTTGTATATTATTGTTTCATTAAATTTTTATCACATATTTTTGTCATTTTATTTCAACGAAATATTTAGGGTTGTGAGATTTTGGAACCTATTTTCAAAATATTTTTCCTTGTTTCTGGAGGTTGGGTGCTAAATTGGGACTATATGGCGGATGATTCATAATTTCCATATTTTGTTTTTTAACCCTCAAGAACACCCATTAAATTTTGACACAAGCGCACGCACCGATACCATTCGGCTAAAAAACGTATAGCCCATAAACCATAATCGAAGTAGTAAAGCTAAATAATTTTAATATACATTCTTCAGTAAAAAGTTATAACGAATTAAACATTTTATGGCCGTCACGTCAGTCTATTTTATTCTATTGGCCAAAAATCGTCCCGCCCACAGATTATCCATTTTCCATTCCCATTGGTGAGTAAATATGGTGGAACTCTTATGAAAAATACTGTCATTGGTCTGCCATCGGTGACGTCACAAACTCATCGCAAAACTTTAAAAAATCATATTTACTTAATATAAGAAATTTTCATGCCGGGTTTTCCTAAATGGTCATGTCTTTGTACAAAGTTTCATAAAATAAATAAATAAAAAAAATTACTGCTCGAAAATGGACCTTTTCAATTTAAAGAGATAGAAGATATGCGCAATGGGGATCTGCGCATAGTAAGAACAATTGAGATCTGTGACGTTTGTTTCTAAAAAATTTAGACGTAAAATGTGAGAATATGTCAGATAACTTTAAAAAATCTTATCGAAATAATTTACAAAAGCTTTTATTGAAGTTAAAATGTCCAACGATGCAAATTTTCACTGACAATACAGGTATTTTAATGACTGCAATATTTTTGACATTTCGTTTGACAGACCAACTGGCAGTTGTTCGCGCCATTTTCTTACTATTTGTCTTGTAGCGATAGAAAAAGATTGAAAAGGTAGCCCGACACCAGAAATGGTAAAAGGGCACAACGATTAAGCAAGTAAGTAAGTAAATTGAAAAGGTCCATTGTTAAATTTTATAATTTTTCACAAAGATGTTCCCTTCCAAACTGTATCTTCAAAACCAAAACGCAACAATTTTTTTCGATGTTATTTTTTTATTGAATTTAATTTAAGTTAAATTATTCAAAAAACATAGTAAATTAAAATTTATAATTTTCGATAAAATACATTAGGCCAGTAAAGTAGGAGATGTATGTGTCAGTTCAATTTAATAACTAGAGATAGAAAGGATTACTAACAAATACATAATATGATATCATTTACGCATGAGATCATATTACAATTAAAAACTTTTACTTCGTTTCGTAGAATGAAACAATAAACAATCTACAACCACAAAACAAAATACTGTCGTTGAAAAACAAAATTCTGGTAAGTAGTGCCATCTATTATACACCCGTCTTATTTATTTGATCGTTTAAAAATTTTGTTGACCATAACCACAATTTTATTTTGATTTGAAGTTGAAGTTAAACACGTGTACTTCTGACAAATCAAGTAAATACTACAAAATGACGAAAACAAAGTTTAAAGAAATGTCTGAATCAGATTCAGATTATAGTGACAGCGAAACAGAGGTAACTAGTTGAATTTGTATTCATTTTAATATTTTATGTAGGGTTACATTTTTACAGCTTCAAGAAGCATTTGCCTCGGGTAAACTAAAACCGGGCTTAAACCAAGTTATAGAAAAAACAGAGCGAATTTACCCTAACAATGTTCCCGAGATGAAACGAATAATAAATGTTTTAAAACTAGATTTACCTTGGGTGGAAACTTTAGATTTAACAAATAAAGAAGCACCGTTAGCTCCAGAATTAGCTGCTCAAATGCACGAACAAGAAACAAGACGAGCAAATCAATTAAAAAACAACGCTAAACTTCCGCAATACGCGCCAAGTAACGACCCAGTTTTGAATGATTTCAAACGAGAAATGATGTTTCACAGACAAGCCCAAGCTGCAGTTTTGGAAGCAATTCCACGATTAAAAGAACTAGGATTACCGACTAAACGCCCCGACGATTTTTTCGCAGAAATGGCGAAAACAGACGAACACATGCAAAAAGTACGACAAGCATTAATGAAACGCCAAGCTGAAACACAACAAAGAGAACGCGTAAGACAATTGAGAATTCAAAGAAAAGAAGGAAAAGCTATGCAAGTGCAAGCTAAATTACAACGACAAGAAGAGAAAAAAGAAATGTTAGATCAAGTTAAAAAAGTTCGAAAAGGGTTAACGAACAATCTAGACTTCTTAGATGGAGGAAAGAAAAATGTTAACAATAAAAAGCAATTATTATCTAAGAAGGCTGCGGAAAAATTGAAATTTAAAAACAAGAAATACGGTTTTGGTGGAAAGAAAAAAGGAATGAAGAGGAATACGAAAGACAGTTCAGCTGATGTTGGGGATTATCAAGGAAATAGAGCTGGACGAACGGGGAAAAATAAGGGAAAACCAAATCCAAGATCTGGAAAACCGAATACAAAATCTGGAAAGACGAATACAAGAGTCGGTAAAAATAGAAGAATGAAAATGAAGGCAAAAGGAAAAAAATAATTTGTTTTTTTTTTCATATTTCAAATTGTATATTTTTGTGGTTTCTTATTATAATAAATATAATTTTTTAACTGTAAAAGAGTTTTGATATATTTTACTGTGGTTCATATTTGTTTTGCATTAAATTCAATAATTTTATTATAATTATTAACGTCAAAAACAAAATAAAAATTGTAACTGTCGATGGTACATATTTGTATTTATTCCATAGCACTGATTTGATTAATATTTAAATATCTTCGATTTTCCTCTTTCCAATAAAAGAAAATTATATCATTAGACGCAGTATTTTTTACTCTACAAAAAACTATTTAACTGTTTTGTTCAAAAATAATTAGGAGAGACAATATTAGCAAATTTCTAAATTAACAATTGAAATCGTTAAAGTGCGTCTTCCGATTGAAAATAGGTTAAGTTTTCGTAACCTAAAAATGTAATAAAAACGCATGCGTTTCGTACAAAATATTCTTCAAATATTAACGCAACAAAATATAAATTAACAATGAATTGTTATAGATATTCTTTGCGTGCTCCAAAACTAAGAATATATTCGTACTTTTATTCCGAAAACAAATTTCAACTATTCAACAAATTTATCCATTCATCAACAAATGCTGTTCTTAAAAAAGAAAATGAAGGAGAAAATATTGAATCCCTTATCAAAAAGCACGAACATCAAATTGTTTACAATTGTGAGGTTGAAAAACAAAAGATAAAATTAGGCTACCGAAAAAACAAAGCCTTTGAGGAAAAACAAATGAAGGAATACAAAACTCATTTGTTTAACAAATACGCTCAGGAACCCTTACCTGTATCTTTGAAGTATTTTGTTGACAGAGAAAAAAAGAATGATCCTGTAGAAATAGAAGAATTATCAAAAAATGAACAGAAACCGCTACAATTTCCTTTTGAAAGCCCTGATAAAATTTCTTTTAATAATAACAGTTTACATACAACAAACGAAGAAACAAATTCAGCCCAAAATGAAGTTGCATATAGAAATGAGCATTATAATGCAACAGCAAACTGGATGACGGATTATGAAAATTATGACGATAAAAATATTGCAACTGAAAATAATATGAGTTGGAAACTGAATTATGGAACACCTGACCCAAACAGTAGAGTTACTAATGTACCTTGTGGCGGATGTGGGGCCTTTTTGCACTGTAAAGTAAGTACGAAACAAATATTAAGTTTTGTTTTCAAATATCTGTTCCAGAAGACATAATTCTAGATTTTTTGATGCCTAAATTTTTGTTTTTATGCCTCTCCATTATTTGTGCCGCTCTGTTGAAATGAATACATGCTATTTTTTATCTCCCGCTACCCTTGGTAAGGGAGATATAGGGATCGTGCTAAAAATCGCATATCGAGATTTTGGTAAATGACCACTTTTAAGGTCCCTAGAATCCAGTTTTAACATTTTCACGATGATGTCTGTGTGTATGTGTGGATCCTCCACTCTAACTCAAATACTATCATTCAGAAAATTTTGATACCTTGTATTTCGAACTTTTTTTGTAATGGAAAGAGCCCATTAGATTTTGGTGTAAATCGGATAACCGGAAATGGCACTTTACTAAAAGCTCAATATAGTTTTTCTTCGAAAAATACCTTTAAATGTTATTTTTTCGAGATGAATGTTATTATAAAAATTAAAGATTATTAAATGTTCTATAGATTTGCATTAATACTTTTTCTATATATTGGATGGATAAATTTATAAAATTATCTATAATTTAAATCCCAGAGCCTACGCTTTAAACAAACAAAACGCAGTTATTCAAATGTAAGTAACTGACAGATAAATGTCACTGTCAAAGAACTAATCATTTCAAAATAATAGTAATGTTTTAAAAAAGGAAAAAGTAAATAGAACAATAGAAAAGGAATTCAATACAGTTCCCAGCATAAGCAAATATGTATGTATTTAGATAAATAAAAATTAACGATTCACAAAAATGTTTAAGCTAATCCTCATTTTTGGATTAGTGAATTCTATTCTACCCCGTTATTTAAAATTTAATCTTCATTTTATTATAGTTCCGGTAGCTCAATGGTTAGAGCAACGCCTCATGTCATGAGTGCCCTCGGGACTCTGGGTTCGAATCCCACTAAGGCATGGATGTGAGTGAATGTGAACTCTCTCTGTAATTGGGATTTAATCCTGTTGAGGGGTTTAAAAAAGGTAGTCACTTGGATAAGATTAGACTATTTTAGATATTTTAAGAAATAAACTGTCAAAATTAGAGTAAAATTCGCTAATCCAAAAAACTATCTTTTGTGACTCGGGCTGTAAATGGCGGGAGGTATTGTGTTGGCCACACCAGATTTTTATAGTAAAATAATTCTGTTCCATAAATGCTATTTTTATTTTAAACAATTTTGGGAAAGCAAAAATTGAATTTTATATTATCTAGTGACCTGTGCATATTTCGGGAAAACAAATACATCTGTAAAATGGTCTACCGTAATGGGGCAACTATGATCTAATTTAACCGTATCTCTTAAAATAACCGAGATAATGGGTATATTTTTTTAATATTATTTTCAGGATACATCAATTCCTGGCTACCTACCTTCAGAAATTTTCAAAAACCACCAATACCGAGACGGCCAGCATTTAAAATCGCTACTTTGTCAAAGATGCCACTTTTTAAAATATTACGACATGGCACTTCAAGTTCGCGTATCGCCAGACGATTACCCAAAAATACTAGAAAAAGTAAAAGAAAACAAAAATGCTCTAGTTATATTAATGGTGGATCTATTAGATTTTCCATGTTCAATTTGGCCTAACATTATGAGCATAATAGGCACCAAAAAGCCTGTTATTGTAGTTGGTAATAAAATAGATTTATTGCCCCAAGATAGCAGAGGGTATCTAGACAGAATTAAAAAAGTTTTAGCCGATAGTATTCATAATTCCAGTCTAAATCAAGCTAATATTCTGCATATTTCTTTGATATCTGCAAAAACTGGATACGGAATAGAAGAATTAATTACAAAATTGCACAGCGAATGGAAATATAAAGGAGATGTTTATTTAGTTGGATGCACAAATGTAGGAAAATCGACTTTGTTTAATGTGCTTCTTCAATCAGATTATTGTAAAATTAAAGCTGTTGATTTAATCCAAAGAGCAACTACCAGTCCATGGCCGGGAACAACGTTAAATTTGTTAAAGTTTCCTATTCTTCGACCTTCAGGTATAATTTTATAACTACTTCTACAATAAAATTTTCGAGTTTTACAAAGTTTATTTATTATTTTTTTGCAATCTAGAAATTCTTAAATGTTATTCGTTACGCCGTAGTATTTTTTTTTTTAATATTCTTTGACAAATATGTTAAACTCGTTCTGTTCTTAAACAGTGTAGTTCGTTAATAATTAAAGTATAAGACAATTTTATAGAAGACCAAGGGGGACATCCGATTAAAATTTTTAAACCAGTGGTTCTCAAGTTACAATACAATGTTATATTTTTTAAATGGGATAATATATATTTTTTAAGCCCATTCGATAGAGTATTTTTTTCTGAATTCAACCATACAATCATTTTATATCTTTATATAACAAAAATATTGACAAATATTCAATTGAAATTTAAATAAATTTTTTATTCTACAGTAGCCATTTGCGCTCTCTTTTGTCAACGTAAAATGTCTCTTTGCCGCTCATGCGCGACAAAGTAGAAAAACGCTCACTGTCTAAATTTCTAACTGTATAATGTTGAGAAATATCACTTGTCTACATTCTTAATGGAAACGTTTTTGCACGATCGGGTTATTTTTTATGTTTACCGATAGTTTTTCTAAAACAGTAGGTTTTATTTACAAATTACTGAACGGTAAGTGATGTGACTCACGTCGGTAAGTGAGGTGCTTCACTTTGCAGGCGAGACGGTAAATAAATAAAAAGAAAAATCAAAGCTTACTTAAAAAATGACAAATAATTTTTTTTGATATGTCAAAATAATTCTGAAATCTTATTTTTCTTTTAAATTTTGTGCGTCGATCGTGCAAAAGATAGTATAAGCATCACGAACGTTAAGGAATTACCGCTCGGACAAAATTGGGACCTTCGCTTCACTCAGTCTCCAAACATTGTCTTCGATCGGTAAACTGTCCTTACCGTTCTTAATACTGAATATACTATTAGTCAGGAACTAATGGCACTGTAGTTATACATTTACCACCTTCACAAGTCAATCTGACTTATAACTGTTCTGTCGGTATATTACATAACCAAACAAAATGCCGCACTGCTGTGAAAATGAAATAGGGCATTCATTTACAAAAATAAATATAAAATGCTTAGATTAGATTGAAGCAATAGCTCAAGAAGAATAGAAAATAACGAAAAATTAAATATAAAACAAATTGTGTGAACATTGTGCTGCCACATCCACTTTTTCACTGCACTAGTTTAATGTACTTGAAACAAATAAATTTTTGTTATGATGGAGGATCCCATTGTGGCGACTGTAGAAAAAATCTTGTGTGTGTTTCGAGCGCAAATTCAATCGACAATGTCCCATTTTGCGCTCTTAATACACAAATAGCTATTTTATAGTCATTTTTCAGTAGGCTATGTACGAAAAACAAAAACTTATATTTTTCAATTTGAATTATTTAGGACAGAAATTAAGAGACCTTGACGTACTAAAGGCGATTTCGGGCGACATACCCGTTCACTTCTTAGGATCAGTTACGGTCACTTGCGGTATGCTATGGTCAGTGGTGGCGCCAAAAATCAATGGTTCACTTGTTGACACCGTGCTTGAAGGTTATGTATATTCTGCGACCTCTGCGACATTTAAAACTGTCAAAAATAGTGTCTGAAAATTAAAATGCATTAACGGAGATAGTTTTTCCCATATGTGTCCAAAAAAGAGTCAACGAAAATAATGTCACCCTGTTTAACATAACACCACGACTCCGACTGTTTTGACTTTTGACATTTCAAAAAGACATGATAAAAAGAGATAGAAATAGTGAACAGAGAGCTGACCCGACTCGCAAACCCGTTCAGCGGTGAGCACTGATCCAAGCATACCGGGTATGTTGTTCCTAGCGCCCGAATGTGTGAACGTACCTGAACGCAACATACCGCAAGTGAACGGTTGTCGCCCGATATCGCCTTTAGAATCAGCTGATTTGTGTGCGCATGTCATTTTGACAAGAACAATGTCATGTTGACAAGACCAATGTTTTGACATAATATTTTGATTTTTAACTGCTAAAATGTTATTATTTTTAATTTTATGTGTTTTACTGCCCAAAAATTATAAAATATTAACATTTTAGCAATTCAAAATCAAAATAAGTCAAAACATTGGCCTTGTCAAAACGACAATGTTCTTGTCAAAATATCATGCGCACACAAATCAGCTGATTCTAAGCACGTCAAGGTCCCTCGAGTCACGTGTCTGCTCGCGCCCTATAACGTTATTAACAAATATTTGTTTCATTTTAATTTGAGATGAATTGTTTTTTATACATAGCCTACTGAAAAATTTCAATTAAATGACCCCCAAAGACAATGAACGTGTTATTAACATTTTTAAATCTTAATTTATTCCCGAAATATGAAATATTGGCACTGGTTGTTCTTGCATTAAATCACAGAGTTATTCTTTATTTTATGTATTATACAGGGTGGAGACTGTATGTAAGAACAAAACGTTTAATATCACTAAATAAAATTACAAGCCAAGAAAATAGATTACGAAGAATTCAGCTTCAAAAATCGCAAAATCCAAAATACGCTACTCTTATGGGTCTGTATTAATTATTAATCATCCAAGTTTTAATATGAAAATAATTTATTGTCGTTATCCAGGTAATATCGAAAGAACTTTTACTGCAGAAGAGCCTGTAGATGATGATACTAAAGACATATTTGCTATTCAGGGTAAAGATAATGCTTCGGGTAGAGTACGTATGGGGATAAATGAAAATGACCCAGCTTATAAATTAAGTAAATGGTGCTACGATACTCCGGGCGTTATTCAACCTGATCAGGTATAAAAAAGGTTAAAAACCCTACTTTTGGATTTTTAATATACCTAAGGTATTTTTTTTTATAGATTTTACATTTATTAACAGCCGAAGAAATAATGTTAACACTACCGAAACAGTTAATCCACCCCAGAACTTTCAGTGTTAAACCTGGTTTTACGATATTTATTGCAGGATTAGGACGTCTCGATTATATTGAGGGACCCATATCAGGAAGGTGAGCAGGGTTTCTAAAATTAAAAAAAAAAAAGTTTTCGTACCTCCGTCAAATTTGACTATACTCTATCCGTTTTAACTATAGACTAGATGGCGTTTCGAGCGCGGCCGTTTTTACACGTATTAAATAAAAAATTCAAATTTTGGCGCCATTCTTGGATTTAAAAAAAATCTTTCTGGCATTTTTTCAGTAATTTTGTCTTGTACATATCTATCTATTTTTATCCATAATATTAACGAAGAGAACAATAACAAAACTAGCGAACTACTAACTAAAAACTAAGAAAACGCGTACAATGAAAACTATGTAATATGAAATATAACGCCAAAACACTATGAAAATTATATAAACGAAAAGAACAATAATATACTTAACAGAACTGAACAGAAATTAATAATATATAATAAATCGTGTACTATTGATTTTGCTGACTTTTATTTATTTTAAGTCAAACGTCAAAATAATTGCTATAGTTATCAAGCAAATTTAAATTTCGCGTCAATTATTTTACTGTGTAAACTCGGTTCACGTTTGAACCAATCAGAGAGCTAGAATCGTAGGCCCTATCTCACCTAACGCTCTATAGTTAAAACGGATAGAGTATAGTATTACAGAACTCAAAATCGTCCAGAAATGCGCTGTTGCTGACCGAGGCCGGCAAAAGGAGTTGCCATTACTGTTCTGGTGATATGTCAATTTAAGAATATTTTCAACACAAGAATTAGCAAAATGTTTACAAATTTTAGGGCTAAATCTTTAATTATTGTAACAACTAAATTTTGTCATAAAAATAATAATATGCTGTCATTACTGACATCTCGTATAGATTAATTATAAGTTCCAAATTTAGGACTAGTTTGTTTTGTAACTACAACTAACTTCACGTGATACAATTGAGTTTCCGCCATCTGTCATTAAAAATATGCGAAAGTATATAAAATATATTTAACTAATGTTTGTATGATATATTTTCAATAAATATAAAATAATTACGCATTTTAAGTTCAAATATAAGTAATTATAATTAAACTTGCAATGCAAAACCGATAAAAATATATGTTCATATTTTTAGGTTATGTAACAAAGAATAAGGCGCGAGCAGACACGTGACTCGAGCGACATTGGCTTGCTTGGAATCAGCTGATTTGTGTGCGCATGTCATTTTGACAAAGACAATGTTACGTTGACAAGACAAGTGTCATAGATTAAGGAAAATATATAGTAGAAGATTGGCTATCTCCCTTATAAACCATGATAACAAGTTTTAGTGACATCTATGAAAAGGTCAGAGAACTAAATTTGACAGCTAAGAGGTGGCGGGAAATTAAATTCATTTTGAATTATTCTGAAAATTAAATTTCATTTCTTAATAATGTAATTAATAAAAAATCTATCGAAAATAGATCATTTATTAAAGACATTATTAAGAAATGTAAAATATATGTTGCACTGTAGAAAAATAGGCACTATAAGTACTTATGTTAACGTCTTTATTTAAACATGAAGGTATTACATTACATTGTTTAAATCAAATAATAAATAACTACAAATCTCAATCTACACAGCGACAACTAATAAAATTTAAGCACATACTACTCAACAAAACAAAAATTTGAATTATTATAACGAGAAGTAATTTTATTTTTAAAAAAGGGTTGTTACTTTAAATGTCAGCCAGAAATGCACTGCTTCTTTGACTTCGTCATAGATTTTCGTCCATTTTTTAATAAACCTATCCTCCTTTATACTCCTTTTTTATTAAAACTGACGACGCCATACTATTCCAACATTCTTTGATGAATCTTATGAAGCTTCACGTCCTTTTGTGAATATCTTGCTGCCCTCCTACGGTCTAAGAACACTGCGATGATGTACATTCTTCTGATCCACTTGTATACACCATTTCTTCTACTGGGCACTGTTAACTTTTTCAAGAATGTCTCTTTACTAAGTACAATGTACAAATATTTCATGTGATCTTTTTCTGAAATATGAATAATTTGTTGTTATTTTTATATCAACCTCGTACAATAATGCTAATATGAAAGATAATATACTTACCGAAAATATATTGAATGATAAAGCACTATATTGCAATAAAGATACAAATTCACAAATAACAGTTTGAATTTGAAATGTCAAAATTTTTCGAACAATGCAATGATAGAGAATTGTGGGAAATTTACAGCAGTTATCAAACATTTGTCACCTTTTTATAGGATTTTGACACTAAAGTTTGAGAATCACTGTAAAATCTGTACTACTAACGCCATCTATGAACGGGTCAGGAAGTATTTCCAGCGCTACTAGATTGAAAACTTGTTATCACGTTTCTCAATGCAGATTCACCCCCCTGGTTTTGATTTATTTTGATTTTTAACTGCTAAAATATTATTATTTTTAATTTCACATGTTTTACTGCTTAAAAATTGTAAAATAATAACATTGAAGCAGTTCAAAATCAAAATAAATCAAAACATTGGTATTGTCAACGTGACATTGTTCTTGTCAAAATGACATGCGCACACCAATCGGCTGATTCCAAGTACTTCAAGGTCGCTCGAGTCACGTGTCTGCTCGCGCCCTATAAAGTGTAGAAGAATATACGACGAATTTATGGAGAAGTCGGTACAAAAAATCTTGTGTATCATACGCCCAGAAACTGTTTGCGAGATCTCCTCAAAATAAATTCGATCTCGCAAATGTTCAGTTTCTGGCCTAGTGATACAAATAACTATTTATACCTTGTTCCATTTAAGCCATTCAGTATTGCTGAAGATAGGGAATAGTTTTGACCTCTCTGACTGGCTGAAATTAGAGACAAGTTTACCCAATGTAATTTTGGCTCCTTCAGATTTGCGCTGTTGCCAGTGCCATCTACTGAATGGCTTGAATGGAACAGAGCATAGTCTTCAGTATATTATAATAATTAAACTAAGATAATGTTTAATAGGGATGTTGCAAGAATTTTTTTACACTCCAATATGTAAAGTTGATACTTTACTTAAGGAATTTCCAGTCTAAAAAGTGATTAAAAAAGCACATTTTCTCAACGATCGCGGACAAATCTTGTATGCAACTCAAGTGTAAATTAGTTTTGAAGCTTTATGATATTCGGTCTTAGTTCAAATTTGTAAATATCGCAAATATCCATTAAATATATAAATATGGTAGGTGATGGACAAACTGTTTTTCTATTGGCTATAAATGACATGCTGTATGTAATTTGACGTCACAGGAGTGGGGGGATATTTTTCAAGACTATTTCTGGCGCCAATATTTTTATTTAATTATTTACGAAAATAACAACAAATTATTATTTTTATTTAAAATACTTTAAAAAAATGTGAAACCGTCTGTTATAAAATATTTATTTTTTTAGATTCACCGTGTTTGCGTCGGAAAGTTTGCCAGTAACAATATGCAAAACAGAAGATGCGGATAACTTATATCAAAATCTTATTGGATCCGAGCTATTCAAAGTGCCATCGGGGGATGAAAATCGATTAAAACAACTACCTCCACTTTTATCTGCCGACGAAATTAATTTAACCGGAATAGACAAAGAAATATCGTGCGCAGATATTGTTTTATCAAATGCAGGTATGCAATATTATCAATTCGTTGTTACATTATTATATTTCTATTATTTTAGGATGGATATCTGTGACTATTATCCGTCAACAGAACTGCAAATTAAAAGCATGGACACCGGAAAAAAGAGGGATTTTTGTTCGTGACAGTATATTGTCCAAAGCTGTTTCTTTAAGAGGAAGAAGAATTAGATTTAGTCCGGCTTACAGAAAATCCAAATTGTTTGTAAATTAACAAAATAAATATATTATTCATAATTTATAGTTTTTTATTATTTCATTACTTTCATAAATACCCATTATAAGATTATTTTTATATTAGTGCGACAGTACGCGTCCTAAATTTTTATATTACACAATTTTTGTATTCAGTAAAACAACGACCCTAGCGCTATTTGCGGCTTTTAGTAAGTAAACCTGACGTCACGGTTATGATTTTTACGGGTACTTATGTAATACATATATTTTTCTCGAACCTCAAAAATCTTGACGAGGCGTATTTTTTCTTATCTAATTATTTTAAATATATATATATATATATATATATATATATATATATATATATATATATATATATATGTATATATATATATATATATATATATATATATATATATATATATATATATATATATATATACATATATATATACAGGGTGTTTTACATTTTGATCGTTACGAATGGCAGCAGATGCATTCATATTTCGTTCAAGAAACTGTTCACGCGTGTTTATTTGTACCCTATAAACTTCTTGTTTCAAGTGACCCATAGATAGAAATCAAGAGGATTTAAGTCTGGAGATCTTGCAGGCCAAAAGTTTGGACCTCCACGTCCAATCCACCTATTGGGAAAGTTTTGGTTTAACCACTCAGTCTACCATAGTGAGGAGGAGCACCATCATGCTGGTACCACATCTGTTGTCGTACAAGAAGTGGAACATCTTCTATTAGTTCATGTAGTCTGTTTTCCAGAAAGTTTCTATAGCCATCAGCTGTTAATCGGTCAATTATGGAAATTGTTTACTCCGTCGCTCGTGAATTGGGCTTCATCAGACCATAACACTTTGGAAATAAAGTCAGGATCATTTAAATTTTGACGGAGAAACCAGCGACAAAATTCTAAACGAGGACCATAGTCTCCGCAATGCTTGAACTCGCTGAAAGTGATAGGGATGTAATTCCTCACGGTTTAATATCCCCCAAACAGTGCTGTGAAACATGTGTAATTGAGCAGCGATGCGTCTTGTGCTGATTTCAGGATTACCGAGAACAACATCAATTACATTCTCTTCATCTTCAACGTTATTATTAACACCAATACCATCATTTTGTACACCTCCCCGTACAGTTGTTGATCCAGTTTCACGTAGACGCTGAAAAATACGCGCAAATAGGCGATGGGAAGGTTGGCGTCTATTTGGATATCTGTCTTGGTATTCTCTGGACGCATAACCGGCATTACCATTACATAATCCATAAATAAAAATCATATCTGCATATTCAGCAGTACTATAACCATCCATTATGAAACAAAAATACAATCAAAAATACAACAATTTTTAAATAAGACAATTAATTAATACAAATAAAGTATGACTTTTCAATATAACTCTTGTTTTCCGAAAGTACCTTGATTACAAAAATTAAAAAATTTCGTGTTATTTATAGAACTTCAACCTCTTGCATTTTGGTAACTAGAAGGAATAGGACCTATATGTTCATATGACATTTTTGGCTCAAAATGACCTCAGGAATAAGCTGTTAAAGTTTGTTACACTAGTCCTGAAACACCTAGTATATAATACGGCAAATATGGAAGTTATATTTAATTATGAAAAATAGTTACTATGCTCTGTTCCATTTAAGCCATTCAGTAGATGGCACTGGCAACAGCGCAAATCTGAAATAGCCGAAAT
This sequence comes from Harpalus rubripes, assembly GCA_963082715.1. NCBI lineage: Eukaryota > Metazoa > Arthropoda > Insecta > Coleoptera > Carabidae > Harpalus > Harpalus rubripes. Next base: position 4,669,526 of record OY720448.1, read on the forward strand.
TACATTGGGTAAACTTCTCTCTTGTCTCTAATTTCAGCCAATCAGAGATGTCAAAACTATTCCCTATGCTCCGCAATACTGAATGGCTTAAATGGAACAAGGTATACATAAACTTATTGAGTTACATATTTATATATATATATATATATATATATATATATATATATATATATATATATATATATATATATATATATATTTATTAAAATTCAACATATTGTAACGTTTCTTTAATTGGATAAAGTATAAAAATCAGAAATATTATTAATTAAAATAAAGTTTATTAAAGATAAATAAATAAGGAAACGACAATAACAATAACAAACACTATAAATAAACAAATATAAACACTTAAGTGTTTTAAGTGTCAGTTAATAAACAAAATTTTAACTGTCAAATGATAAATTGATCATTGCTGTCAATATTGTTTATTTAACTTACAAACTGGCCCCAAGATTATTTATTTAAACAATTAACAAAAGGCACTATTTATTTACACGATATTTATATCACTAACTCTAACTATTTCTCCATGCGTTTCGACGCGACTAACTAAACTGGACTGAATTGACTGACTAACTATTCTTCCACAATTGTTTACCGCCTTATATACCCGTTCTCTATACCTTCTCGAAAGCTCTCGAACATTCGATGCGATAATGCCATGAATACAAAAGTTCAGGCGAGCGCGAGTAAAAGTTCGAGAAACGCTTCGCTCAGTGGTGTGCGCTACAATATAATAACTACTCCCGCCCCCCCCCCCCCATTACCAGAGGAAAACAAAACATTTTTATTATAGTTGCGCACTACGTTTTCTCAAATAACAGCAAAAAATACAAAAATGCGACAATTATATGTAATTATTCCAATTAATCAAAATAAAAAAAGTTTTACATTTTCCTTTAATATCTATATTGTGTTCTTTATGACGTGCGTGACCTTACTAAGCAAATTAATTATATTTACAATACCTTTCCATCAGTTGATTGCATTGAAACTTAATATCCATATTTTTATTTTTGCAATAATTAACGATTGGTATCAAGTTCATTAGCATATAATTAGGTAAAGTATTAAACTCTCTATTTATAATTTTGGGAAAACCAAAGGATTTATCTACCTCAAAACCAAAACACGTCAAACCAGTTTATAAGATTCCTAGTTTTTTTTAATCATTCACATCAGATACAAAAACATATTTGCACAATTTATTCAGTAAGATGATTGTCCGAAGGAATGTAGTTTTTATCGTTATACTAACTTATACATGTAAGTATTTATTTATTATTTGAATATTATAATTATTTTCATAGTTCACAGATATAAAATACCTTTTTTAGTTTCTGTATATTGTGTGGAGAATAAGAATTCGCATATTGAAAAGACATTACTAAGATTTCGAAGGCAAACTAGTGATAATTGTAGGTAAGAATATAATCAATATTTTCCTATGAAATAAAAAAATACAATTGTAATTTTCTAGTCAATATAAATATATGTGAAAAATTAACCGAATTGCAATATTTTTGTGTCAGTTTCCGGGATTTCTTCTTCTTCTTATTTGTGTATTCTTTATGTTATGTTTCAGGGGAAAATTCTTATGTACCCACATCAATGAATGCATACATTTTAAGTTAGTTTGCAATGGTCAAAACGACTGTAGAGATGCCTCCGATGAAGATCCCAGTCTTTGTGATAACCCATCAGTAAACACACGGTAAAAAACAAAAACTTTACTCATAAAAATAGTTATTTTGCAACAAGTGCGAGAAATTATTTCCTGCACTAGTGGGGAATTGGCTATTTCCCGCATGATAATAAAAAAGTCTGATGTAGCCAATATATGACCTCCCGAAAATTCTATGTGTAAAAAACAAAGAGCTTTAAGTAAAGTACCACTTCCGGTTGATAGTTTGTAAACAAAATATAATTTGTATAATATGTAGTCAAAATCTTATATGTTGTTTCCAATCATATTTGAGTATTAAATACTAAATTTGAGAACATTTGGATCATATTTTAAATATATTATCAAGAATTTTTGTTCAGAGATCCAAGTAAAGTGTCACTTCCGGTTTATCAATTTTAGCCAAATTTTAAAATGTTCCCATTGATATAAAAGTCTTAAATACTAAAATTGAATAGTTTTGGATTATATTTTAATATAGTTTTTCATTAAAAACTGTTATGGGCTTCAAGTTTACCACTTCCGATAAGCCAATTTTACCAAAAATCTAATCAATGGACCTTTTCAATTTAACGGCTATCTCTTTCTATCGCTGCATATAGTAAGAAAATGGCGCAAACAACTGCCATTTGGGCTGTCAAACGAAACGCCAAAAATATTGCAGTCATTAAAATACCTGTATTCTCAGTGAAAATTTGCATCGTTAGACATTTTAACTTCAATAAAAGCTTTTGTAACTTATTTCGATAAGATTTTTTAAAGTTATTTGAGATATTCTCACATTTTACGTCTAAATTTTTTAGAAACAAACGCCATAGATCTCAGTTGTTCTTACTACGCGCAGATCCCCATTGCGCATATCTTCTATCTCTTTAAATTGAAAAGGTCCATTTCCATAAATAATTAAATAAAAATGTAAAATAACCCCCTACTTTTGTGACGTCACCTACGTTATTTATATAATTAAAGTAGGCGATAGTTAGATATCTATTTTTTTTAGGAATGCGCCATGCGCGCCCCCAATAATAGAAAATGGAAGTTACAAAATTGAAGATAAATTTGCTGACCAATATGTACTAGGAACTCCTATTCCAGATTCAACTTTTATTAATGTTACATGCGATGAAAACTATAGTCTCCATCCAAAATTTTCTTCAATTGGTTGCAATGATGGAAAATGGAGTATATCTCTTCCACAATGTCTGCGTAAGTGCAAAAATCTTAATTTTAATCACTGTATTTCCATGAGGCGCGGGCGGATACGTTACTTTGACAAGTGCTTGTAGGGCCCCACAATTTAATCGTAAAATTAATAAATAAAATTGTAAAATTAGTTATTATTAATGAATATCATGTTTTATTTTTTGACACAAACTAAATTTTTAAAATATTTTTTATACAAATAGAGCGATTAGTGCTGCCATCTACGATACAAATATTTCCTGACGCGCTAAATTTGAGGAAATCATCGAGATCATGTTGAACGCTCCATTTTTATAAAAAATAATTTAAAAATTAAGTTTAATGTGTCAGAAAATAAAACAACAAGATATTCATTAATAATAACTAATTTTACAATTCATTAATTTATATATATATATATATATATATATATATATATATATATATACAGGATGATTCATCGGTCTGTCCTCTATAACTCTTATTTTAAGTCAGATAGAAAAACTCTTCAAATATAATTTATATGATATAGTATTATCTACCTACGTACCATATCCATTTGTATACAGAATGCTCCATTTAAGCGCAACAATATGTAACTTTATATTTCTTAATGGAACATTCTGTATTTATTTATTTTGATAGTAAATTAGATTCCCTTTAAGAAAGTATTAAGTAATAAGGGGTCTAAAATTATAAATTAAGAAGTTATTTACCTTTATTCGTTGAATGATATGTTTCTATAATGTTATTATTAACAAAGTAAGCTATGGATAATTTGATCAATTGTTTCGAATTTAAACAAACAAGTTGTCTAAATACTCTTAGTTTATCATTGTTGATGTTGATGTGAAAATGAATAATACAAATTTTAGTAAAGATGAGATGGTTAATATAATATTTATAATAGAAAAATCTATTGAAGTTGAAGGACAAGTTTTCGAGCATTTATTATAATTTTGCATTATTTAGTCTGTCACTAAATTTTAATAGCTTCTTTGGAATGAGTTAATGTTTAAAATAAGTATTAATAAAAAAGGATCAAAATTTTGTATTATATTATGGTTTTTTCCACTCTGAATTACTATTTTTTATGAACGTAAATAACTTCTTAATTTATAATTTTAGACCCCTTATTACTTAATACTTTTTTAAAGGGAATCAAATTTACTATCAAAATAAATAAATACAGAATGTTCCATTAAGAAATATAAAGTTACATATTGTTGCGCTTAAATGGAGCATTCTGTATACAAATGCATATGGTACGTAGATAGACAATAATATATCATATAAGTTATATTTAAAGAGTTTTTCTATCTAACTTAAAATAAAAAAGTTATAAAGGGAGGACAGACCGATGAATCACCCTGTATATATATATTTTCACATTTTTATCGAAGAGTTGAAATTTGTCTACGGTACAGTACCCCATTATTTGACGTATTTTTCTCTAAAATAATCTATAAACGATTGACAGAGAATAAACAATGCTAGTCATCTGCTTGCTAATCATCATTAATCAGTTGTTCTTAACAGTCAATATTTTTTTCTAGCTATATGTCCATCTATAAAAACAGTAACAACAGGAGAAGCGCAATGTTTCATGAACGATAACTTCGTAAACTGTGACCAAGATCTTTTAGAAGCAATGGCAATAACTAAATGTGAATATAATTCGACAACTAAAGGACTTGCTACTTCAATATGTTCTGCAGGAACTTGGTTTGATTTATTTAATGATTGCATAACAGGTTAGTTTCAAAAATTGTAATAAAATCTGATGTGGTCAGCACATGACATCCCGCCAATTCCATATTTAAAATAGCAATGAGCTTTAAGTAAAGTATCACTTCCGGTTGATCGTTTGTTTACTATTATTCACGAAAGTTTACTATTCAAGGTCATTTGTTCGAAGAAAGAATACACAGTACTTTATAGCAGTAGCTTAGCAACATTTTGTATTAGAAAGAGAAAAATTAGTTGACGTATGTCTATTATACTATGTTCCGTAAGTCAACCAGATTCTTGATTCCTGGTACACCATAGTTCCTGAATATTTTCATCTATTTTGAGACAGATTGACATTGAATCATATGACATTTATAATTGACACAACCTAACAAAAATAAAATTTAACCAAATGAATGATAACGTTGAATATGACAACGAAATTGAACAATCTATTACTTTTAATGCCAATAATAATAACACAACCAACAATATATCAAATATAAATAATGTTTTCATACTTTCATCTATAATAATTATTAGTAATACTACTAATGCGATTTAGAAATTTGACATTGACCTATATCGTTTGATTTTGTTATGACGATGTTTGAAAGTAACGGTAGTGGGGGGTAAATATACCAGAGAAACCAGGATCATTTCATGGTTGCCGTGGTCCAACTTTTTTCAGGAACTGCGTTGCAAATAGAAACCGGTAAATAATTTCAGGACTTAAACACAAAACCGTAAACTTGATCGAACCGGTTGCGTTACGGAACATACTATAAATGTAAGTTGTGTGACAGATATACGAAAATGGTACCTTTACTTTATAACAACAAAAATAGCAGTGACATATGTCGTAGATTTACAGACATGTAAATTATCTACTACACTGCCATCTGTACTAATGTTTATTCGTTGATATTTAAATCAAATTATTATTTTATAGTTTACCTCAAGTCTATGTTTTTGTTTTGTGCAAAAAAGTAAGCGAAGAAGATAAAAATTTGAGAAAAGCATTATTTAAAAAGAAACAAAATTATAAAATAAAGTACGTTATTTTTTCAGTTAAAATGGATCCTCAAATATTTCACGTTGCACGCCTGTGGGTACGAAATGCAATGAAGTTATCTGCAAGTAATATGACCTTGAATAGTCATCTTTAGTGAATGATACTACTGTAATAACGAAGTTTTGGATTATATTTTATATGTTTCTCCTAGAAAATCTGTTAAGAGCTTCACGTAATATATCACTTCTGGTTTATCAAATTTATAATTGAAAAGTTTTGAATTATATTTTATTGTAGTTTTTTATTAAAATATAATCAATTCTTTATATGAATGTAGAAAGCTTAAATACGGAAAATAGAAAAATGGAAAAAATCGTCACCCATATAGACACACACGCACGCGCGCGCGCACACACACTCAAACACACACACACACACACACACACACACACACACACACACACACACACACACACACACACACACACACACACACACACACACACAGAGAGAGAGAGAGAGAGAGAGAGAGAGAGAGAGAGAGAGAGAGAGAGAGAGAGAGAGAGAGAGAGACAGACAGACATCATGGCATCAATGTAAAAATATTAAAAACGTGTTGCGGGAATCTTAATTCGTGCTTATTGACTGAAACCTCACTATCGATTTTTTTGACCGAAAACATTACCTCCCTTACCTATAAATAAAATAATTCATGTTTTAAAATTTCTAAATACAATTCAACAAGTTTTACATGGATGTCTGCTTATTTAGAATTTATTTAAATCAGCAGTGGGATTCAGTATTTTTATTTTTCAGGTCGTGACGTTTTATGTCCACCGCGCATAGATTCAAATTCAATAGAGGTGAATTGTACATTAAATAATCAGCAAGTAGATTGCACTAAACCGGTAAAAGAAGGAACTATAGCTATTACTAAATGTAAAAATTATTATAAATCAGCACAACTGAGTGAAATATCTATATCTACTTGTACCGACGGATTTTGGGACAGCCAGCCCATTATATGCGAACCAGGTACAGTAACAGACACGAATGAAGAGTTACGGATAGAAGGTTTGCATGAATCACTGTCAAATATATGCGTTTCGTCTAAATCCACTTTAAATACATTTAATTTAGTTGCGTCTACCTAAAATAACATTTAATCAAAATAGTGAATAATAGCACTATTACATTAAAATGTATTATAAAACATTTATGAAAACACTAACTAAATGGTTAAAAATGTTTCAATTTTTTTAAAATGCATGAAAACATTATATTGCGTTTGAAACGCCGCTGGCCGATGACGTCATATGCCGGCTCGATTTTACAGTTTCTTTGTTATCTGTCAACATGTGTGTGATGTGACTAGTTTACAGTATCAGGCAATGTTAAAAATCCACAAAACTCTGCGATTCTGAAAATTTTACTAAAATGGTGGTCCTTGAAGTTTCAACTTTTGTGTCGTTTTAAATTAATAATAAAAATTTGTTTAGAATGTGGTGAAGAAGTGCCCGATGGAATAATTTTCATTATTAATAATGTCTACATCAAAAAAGGTCAATTTCCGTGGCCTGTTGGTATTTATCGGAAAGAGAAAGAAAATTACAATTATCATTGTAGCGGTACGATTATTACACCTACAGTTATATTATCAGGTATGAGAAGTTAACAAATATATTATCCAAATATTATTTACGTTTATTTTTTAGTTGCACGGTGTTTTTCATACCCATTTAATAGCATACCGGCCGAAAACTTTTTCATTGGTGCTGGAAAAACTTTCAAAGATTACAATGCTACAGAAAAATTTGCACAAAACCGACAAGTAAGTATATTGTAAATTGTAACGTTTATTTATTTGGCTAACTGTAAAAATCAGAGAAGTATTAATTATTAAAATAAAACGCATTTTTATTCTTCTAACAATTATCGTATATTTCCATATGAATGGTAACGTATGTCGGTTCTCTCTACTTATGGCGCAGCGACGCTGCTGTCACAACTTTCGCGCCAAAACTTTAATAACCATTTTAGGCGTATTACGCAAGATTTCAAGAAAACAAAAAATATGGATATCTATTTTTAAATTCTTAACATTTAAAAAATTCACCACCACAGTATTATAATCAAAAAAATCTGATGTGGCCAGCACATTACCTTCCGTCAGTTCACCGTCAGTTGTGCGTCAGTTCTATGTATTTTGTATAAATGTCATACAGAAAGTTCCTTGCAAAAGATTCTATTTCTCGTACATTACTTTAAGGCAGTTGTATGTATTTTATAAATTTCCGTACATAAAGCAAAAGATCCTATATTTCCAATAAAATTATAACACATACATACTGTCAACTGCACTTGACACTGACACCTTTCAATCAGAATTTTCTTAATACATTAGCTGTTTCCAGAGTTATAGCATAGCTAGCTAATATATGATATTTAATTTCTTTATAATTTTTTAACTCTATATCCATTTAATATGAAATATAAAATGCATTCAAATCGCGTAAAGAATAAAATATTCTTTAATATTTATAATAACATCAAATGTGAAAAAATGATATTTAACATCGTTTTTTCAAGAAAAACTATTAAAATCTTCAAATGAGGGTACTTCCGATTGACCAATTCTAACCAAAATCTAATCAGCTCTTCACATGGATGTAACGAAGAGGAATACGAAAAAAATATAATTTTTTGAATTGTAGTATAGAAGTTATCGTAGACGAAAATTTTTTTACACACACACACACACACACACACACATCGTAAAAATTGTAAAATCGTGTTCTAGGGACCCCAAAACGTGCTTATTCAGCAAGAACTCACCACCGAATTTTTTGACCAAACACAATACCTTCCTTACCTAAAGGTGACGGAAGGTAAAAATAGTCAGTTTAATAATGTTTAATATTTTAGGTTAAATCAATTCACACGCCATCTAACTATAATGGAAATGAAGCAGATATAGCTGTAGTAATTGTTAACGAACCATTCGAACTTACAAATGTTGTGAGGCCAGTCTGTGTTGATTGGGATGGTACGGTCGAAAGTCAAAATTATAACCCAGCTGCACTTGGGAATGTAAGTGAATGGACCTTTTCAATTTAACGGCTATCTCTTTCTATCGCTGCAAATAGTAAGAAAATGGCGCGAACAACCGCCAGTTGGGCTGTCAAACGAAACGTCAAAAATATTGCAGTCATTAAAATACCTGTATTCTCAGTGAAAATTTGCATCGTTAGACATTTCAACTTCAATAAAAGCTTTTGTAACTTATTTCGATAAGATTTTTTAAAGTTATCTGAGATATTCTCACATTTACGTCTAAATTTTTTAGAAACAAACGCCATAGATCTCATTTGTTTTTACTATGCGCAGATCCCCATTGCGCATATCTTCTATCTCTTTAAATTGAAAAGGTCCATTATGTTGTGAAATATTTATGTATTAATATATTAGGTAGTTGATTGGAGTAATATAAACTCGAAAGGTGAGAAAGTGGATGTGGAAGTCAGACAAACAAATACACCTATTCAAGTCGACAAAGAATCGTGTCTTAGAAGTGTGCCTCCAAAATATCACAATATTTTAACACAAGATAAGATTTGCACCGATTATCTAGGAGGTAAAAAAAATAAAATAAAATGGCCTTAACACTACCCACTAACTTGTTACTACACTACAATGGGGTATTCTAATAATTTTTTATTTTAATTTCTGAAACTATCAAATATTTGTATTATAAATCTAAAATTTTGATTGTTTTTTAAATTTATTCTAGCGCGATATAAAGTTTTAAATATTGAAAATTTAAATTTTACCGGATGTGACGTAGGATGAGCCGATAACATTTAAGAAATATATAGGAATAGAAAACTTGTGAACACATAATGTAATACCGTCATTATTTGTTACAAATGTCATCAGTCACTCATATGTCACAAACCACGTGATACTTTTTTAGCGCCAAAATAAATTACAAGAAAAATCATGTTACAAAAAATAAATTTTGATTTGTTTTACAATATTCGATTATTTTTTAGCATAATCCACAATGTTATAAAGTGTTTTACCTTAAATTTGAATACCCCATTATTATTGGCACACCCAGCAATGGGTAATATGCCGTGATGATATATTTATTTTATTTACCTGTATAGAAATCGACCACTTTGCAGTTTTGAATTTTTATTTTGTCTGATCTGAGGTCCAGTTTCTAAAATAATAATTAAATTCAAATCTACGAAGTGGTCGATTTCTATGCACGTAAATGTATGATTGTAATTTTGAACATCAACTCTTTCTAGCTTCGGGAATTTGCAAAGGAGACCGCGGCAACGGCTTAGCTTTCAAATTAAACGTTAATTTTACTCAAAAATATTTCCTACGTGGAATTACCAGCAATACGATAGGATTTACCGATAAATGTGAAAATGCTCTTCATACTTTATATACAAAAGTTGCTTCGTATACTGATTATATTCGAAATGTAATTCAACAGACTGAAGAAGGTATGTATTTAAGCTGCTTCTATCATGACAGTTTCTTACAAAAGTTTTCCCAAGTAAAAGAATTCATAAAAATAGATGTATGCCAATACAATCTATTTTCGTTGTGTCGTTAATGGAACGCTCTGTGTTGTACACTGTGTTACACAGTGTCTGTCTGTGTTACTCAGTGTCTCTCTGTGCTACACAGTGTCTTTCTGTGTCTAATTGGAAAACACCCATGTGAGTTACTACGAAAAAACCTTTCTTGCCAATGTATTTTCGCTCTTTGTTGTGTCGTTAATAGAACGCTCTGTGTTGTACACTATGTTACACAGAGTCTCTCTGTGTTACACAGTGTCTCTGTGTTAGACAGTGTCTCTCTGTGTCTAATTGGAAAGCACCCATATGAGTTACTACGAAAAAACCTTTCTTGTCTATATTTTCGCTCTATTTTCGTTGTGTCGTTAATGGAACGCTGTGTTGTACACTGTGTTATACAGTGTCTCCGTGTTACACAGTGTCTCTTTGTTACACATAGTCTCTCTCTGTGTGTAACACAGTGTTGGTGTGTGTTACAGTATTATTCGGTGTCGCATAATTGTAAAGCCCCTCTGTGCTACACACTGTCTCTCCGTGTTACAGTGTCTCTGTGTTACACAGTCTCTCTGTGCTACACAGTGTCTCTCTGTGTTACACAGTGTCTCTTTGTGTTACACATAGTCTCTCTGTGTGTAACACAGTGTTCGTGTGTGTTACAGTATTATGTGGTATCGCATAATTGTAAAGCCCCTTTCTTGTGTCAGGCTGTGTTTGCTTGTGTCGTTAATGGAACGCTATGTGTTGTACACTATGTCACTCCGTGTTACACTGTCTCTGTGTTACACATTGTCTCTCTGTGCTACACGCTGTCTCTCCGTGTTACAGTGTCTCTGTGTTACACAGTCTCTCTGTGCTACACAGTGTCTCTCTGTGTTACACAGTGTCTCTCTGTGTTACACAGTGTCTCTTTGTGTTACACATAGTCGCTCTGTGTGTAACACAGTGTTAGTGTGTGTTACAGTATTATTCGGTGTCGCATAATTGTAAAGCCCCCTTCTTGTGTCAGGCTGTGTTTGCTTGTGTCGTTAATGGGACGCTATGTGTTGTATACTATGTTACACAATGTCACTCCGTGTTACAGTGTCTGTGTTACATAGTGTCTCTGTGTTACAGTGTCTCTCTGTGCTACACAGTGTCTCCGTGTTACAGTGTCTATGTGTTACACAGTCCCTTTGTGCTGCACAGTATCTCTCCGTGTTACACAGTGTCTCTGTGTTACACAGTGTCTCTCTGTGTTACACAGTGTCTCTGTGTGTCTAAGCACACGTATGAGTTACTACGAAAAAACCTTTCTTGCCAATGTATTTTCGCTCTATTTTCGTTGTGTCGTTAATGGAACGCTCTGTGTTGTACACTGTGTTGCACAGTCTCTCTCTGTGTTACCCAGTGTCTCTCTGTGCTACACAGTGTCTTTCTGTGTCTAATTGGAAAGCACCCATATTAGTTACTACGAAAAAACCTTTCTTGCCAATGTATTTTCACTCTATGTTCGTTGTGTCGTTCATGGAACGCTCTGTGTTGTACACTGTGTTACACAGTGTCTCTCTGTGTTACACAGTGTCTCTCTGTGCTACACAGTGTCTTTTTTGTGCCTAATTGGAAAGCACCTATATGAATTACTACGAAAAAACCTTCCTTGCCAATGTATTTTCACTCTATTTTTGTAGTGTCGTTAATGGAACGCTCTGTGTTGTACAGTGTTTTACACAGATTCTCTGTGTTACACAGTGTCTCTGTGTCTAATTGGAAAGCACCCAATGTATTTTGGCTCTATTTTGGTTTCAAATATGTCAGCTCACAGCTGGTAAACTTTTTTAAAAATGTGCATACATGTGTAAAGCTCATGAAAAATAACAATTAAATTTCATTAAAAACTGTTGAAAATATTTATAATGATAGAACCACTTCAATATTTGAAACTAAACGATATATTATTTGAAACTGTTTTTATAGTTAAATGTCCACCAAGATACAGACAATTATCATCTACAGAAGTTAGATGTATTTTAAATGGAGAGTTTGTTGATTGCAGTCAACCAGTGCAAGAAGGAACAGTAGCTATTAGCAAATGTAAAAATCCTGATTCTTCAATATCACGAATTAAATTTTCTGTATCAAAATGCTTACAAGGAGCATGGAATAAACCGCTTATTAATTGTCAATCAACTAATCCCATTACTGTCGGTAAGGAAGAATAAAATATTTATCAATATTTTAACAAAACATAACTTTATAATTTTAATCTGTTTCTAGATTTGTGTCCACCAAGGAGATCCGACACGACAAATGTTAAGTGTCTATTAGATGATAAAGCAGCGAATTGTGATAATGCTGTACAAGAAGGAACAGTGGCCATAGCTGAATGCAAAGATTTTTATATTCCGATTGGAAACGAAATTTCCATCGCAAGATGTTCTAAAGGGGCGTGGAATAATCCGCTTATTCATTGTAAACCATTACAACCAGTTAAATTAGGTATTTTATTATTTATTTATATGATACTGAAACGTTTATTTATTTGAGTGACGTATAAAAATCAGAGAAATATTAATAATTAAAATAAAAGTTTATTAAATCATAAATAAATAAGAAAAAGATAATAAAAATAACGAACGTTAATATTATTAAACACTAAATTAAACAATTAACACAACATACTATTTATTTACACGATATTTATTTCACTGTATTTATATCACTAATAGGACTGTTACAAGAATTTTTATGACTTCTAAGTACTATATTTTAAAAGATATTGTTCTTTAAAAAGTCAATTTGTCATCATCGACCAATAAGAATGACTTGGTTCGGATCCCGGGTTAGTTCCAATTTCTCACGTTTCGACGAACGGACTATGGCGTGCGCATAATTACGATGAATAACAATTAAGACATAAAAATACAGATCGCTTTCAATTTAGATGAAGTTTCATAAAAAAAGATTGTGAACGATGTGAAAGATTTTTACTGGAATCTCTTGATAATTTTTTAATTTATTTATGATATTACACCGTGTTTATACCTTTTAGAATGTGGGGAAGCCGAACCAGGTGGCGAATTATTTTCTGTCAACACAGATAAAGCTAAAAAGGGCACATTTCCTTGGCATGTTGCTCTGTATCGCTTGGAAAAGAAACACTATGAGTATAAATGTGGAGGATCTATTATTACACCATCAATTATTCTCTCAGGTATGACGACTTTATTTTTTTTATACTGAACTAGTAGTAACTGTCTATAGACCATTTCAGAAATTCAAAGCGCATGCGCCAAGTGTTGAACTGCGACAAAAAGTTAGTGCCGATTGTCGTATACCCGTCCTTGTTTATATGACATTTCTGTCAATTTTACAGTTTTGTTTTTGTTTTGTTGGTTTCGATTTTCAAATAATTATGACGGGTAATAAACTTCTGGTCCACAAAATATTGCCATTTGAAATGATTTGTCTGGTTTAGAAAATAAAAAGTTAGGTTAGGTATATTAATACAATTTTTTTAATTGATTGATGAAAGGACTTCATTTTTTCCCATAGTAAAATAAGTTTTTATTTGTAAAATAAAAATTGAAATCATATCTTATACTCAAATTTATATTAACAACTTCTATGTAGTTCTAAAATTTAAAACAGAATAACGGGGTCGCGAATAAATTTGAAATGCCGCCATTTAACGGCACTAACTTTTTAGTTCAAAAAGTAAATGTAGTGGTCGCTCAAATTTCTGAAATGGTCTATTAGCTTAGCAACGCGTCCGGTACAAGATTCATTTTTCCTCTATTAATATTTTTTTGTTAATACAAATCATTTTTAATTAAATAAATAAATAAATATATCATCACGGCATATTACCCATTGCTGGGTGTGCCAATCTGCTTTGTACACAGAATTCGGTAATGATGATGACATATTTGTACCGTGTGGGCGTTTACCAGGCGTCACCTCACGGGCACTCATTGCTGGCGTGGAGAGTGCACCACAGGGGTCAGTTTTGTGCCATTTTAAAATTTGTAATATTTGGCGTCGGTCAGGATCGAACCCGGTTCCTCAGATTCACGACCAGACACTTAGGCACGCGGCCACGAGACCCCATATTTTTAATTAAAATATGGATTTTTTCATTCACCATTAAATACAATGAAACAACCATAAAAATAACTAATATTTGTGGTATTAATGATTATTTTTTTAGCTGCACATTGTTTCACTGATGAATTAGGAGAACAGTATCCTGCTGAAGAATTTTTTACAGGGGCAGGAAAATATTACCGGGACATTAGTTCCGACAAAGATAACTATGCACAAATTCGACAAGTAAGTACAATTTTTTGAAGCTCGCCAGTGGAATTTCGGTTAAAGAGATACGAAGTCGATTAAATTAGGGCAAAGTTGCCTTAATAGTAGACCATTTAAAGATGTATTTGCATATATCACTAGCTAAATACAAAATTGAAATTTTGCTGATTTCGTTAGGGAAGTTTTTCATGCTCTTTCGAATGGTGATGATCAATTTTTTTTAACCGCTGTTGGTTGTTGGATTTCGATTTATGAGGATGCCATAGATTTTACCTCCCGCCATAGATATGGGAGGTAATGTTTTCAATCTAAAAATTCGGTAGTGAGTTTTCAGTGAATAAGTACAAATTATTGTCCCTATAAGCCCATAACAGTTTTGAATGAAAAACTATGTTAAAATATAATCCAAAACTTTACAATTTTAATCTTTAAGACTTTTATATCAATGGGAACAACATATTAGATTTTGGGTAAAAATGAAGCTCATCAGATTTTTGTAGAAAAATATGATATAATCCAAAACTTCTTAAATTTGTTATTTAAAACTCGTATATGATTGGAAACAACATATCAGATTTTGACTATACAGGATGTTCATTTTAAATGGGCCACCATTGCTATCTCGAGTACTATAAGAGCTACAAAGATGTTTAAATGGGCAAACAATTTCTATTTCATAACACAAATTTAAATAAAAGAAAATTTATTTTTTGACCAATGGTTCTCAAAATACAGACCTAACTTTTTTATTTTAAATGAGAATATATATTTTTAATTTGCTCATTCGTTAGAGAATTTAATTTTGGATTCACAGATATATTTTTATACCCTTACATAATGATTTGTTTGAGAAAAATGCATGTAAAGTTTCATATTAATTTGATTAATATATGGCTATAATAAGAGTGCCATGAATGGAAAAATAACTTCATGTAATTTTTACTTCCTTGTACGAAGTAAAGGAAGTATTGTAATCGCGAAAAATTTCGGTTTTCAGATTTCAACGGAAATATCCATTTTGACCATCCCTGAATCCATTTTGACTAATTTCGTCGTGACGTCTGTACGTACGTACGTACGTATGTACGTACGTGCGTATGTATCTCTCATAACTCAAAAACGGTAAGCCGTAGAAAGTTGAAATTTTGTATTTAGGACTGCTATAACATCTAGTTGTGCACCTCCCTTTTTGGTCATTACATAATTTCTAGAAATGGTACTTTATTTGAAGCCTATAATAGATTTTAATGAAAAACTATCTTAAAATATAATCTAACACTTTTCAAATTTGGTATATAAGACTTTTATGTCAATTGGAATAACATAGTGGATTTTGGTTAAAATAGGCTAACCGGAAGTCATATATTACCTGAAGTTGTTAACAGTTTTTCTTCAATAAAATGGTTTCATTTTGATTTTAGAAATAAGTGCTTGAAATAAAATTTTTAGAGAATTAAATTCTGTGTCTAGCACATCAAGTATTATTAAATTAGCCCTTTGTATAAGCGAGATATGTATACAGAGGATTTATTTTAAAATGCAACATATGGTTTATCACTTCCATGGTTACACACTGCTGTCAGCAATGTAATATTTGTCCATTTTAAAATGCAACATTATAAATAGTATTGCAGCAGGAGATATCTCCAGAACACATCACAAATGGTGTCAATTCTTTCTACAAGCGACTAGGATACTGCCTCAGTGTGTAAGGAGGTATTTTTGAACATTTATTACATTAAAATTATGATTTTTTGTAATCCAAAGTTGGCTAAGATGTGCTACATTAAAGTTTAGATTTTTTGTTAATAGTATGTAGGTTAATTTATTGGAAATTAGTGCTGATAATACATAACTACAACTTTTCGTATGTTGCATTTTAAATTGGACAAATATTACATTGCTGTCATTTTTTGACAGTAGTATGTAACCATGGAAGTGATTGACCATAATGTTGCACGTTAAAATAAATTCACTGTATTTAAAACATATACTTTTTGGTTTTTGTAATGAAGCTTGCTATGGATTAGGACAAAAAATAACAAAAAAATAAAAAATAGATGCTAATGTCAAATTACGTCAAATACGTACAATTTTATACTTGGGTCTATACTTCATATTGGTCTTGTGTACAAGGAAGTCGTATGGTGTCCACATCAGATTTTTATTACATAGAATTAGAGTGTCCTGACCAAAAGAAGTGAATGTTTTGTTCTTGTAAGTGGTCATAAATGTCAACATAAACAAAATATTCACGTATTCACGCATTTCTTTCATGGAATTCATGTCAAAAAAAATTAACACGTATTCGTTTTTTCCATTCATGACACTCTTATTATAGGCATATTTAATCAAATTAATATGAAACTTTACATGCAAAAAAATCGTTATGTAACGGAATAAAAATATTATATCACTGAATTCAGAATTAAATTCTCTAACGAATGAGCAAATAAAAAATATATGATCCCATTTAAAATTAAAAAGTTAAGTCCCATATTTTGCGAACCACTGATCCAAAAATATAATTTTTCTTTTCTTTAAATTTGTCTTGTGAAATAGAAATTGTTTGCCCATTTAACCGTCTTTGTAGCTCCTATAATTCTGGAGATAGCAATGGTGGACCATTTAAAATGAACACCCTGTGTATGATAAACCGGATGTGGTACTTTACTTTGAAATCTTAACAGATTGTCGAGGTAAAACAATCCAACATTTCTTATTAAAACTTTTCTACTTATTGGAATAGATTTTGTTTACAAACGATTAACCGGAAGTGGTACATACATACTTCAAGCTCATTGCTATTAAAGAATTGGAGGGAAGTCATGGGCTGACCACATCAGATTTTTTAATAATGGCGTTATTTTATGTGCAGATTAAAGAATATCACATCCCAGATATATACAGAGGCTATGAAACAAATTTCGCTGGTGATATAGCAGTTATAATCATAAAAGAAGCATTTAAACTGACAAATGCTGTCCAGCCAGTTTGCATTGAGTGGGAGAGTAAAATAGAAAGTCAACAACTTGTTCCTAATAATCGAGGAAACGTATGTAAAGTCATTTTAATTATAAAATTTTTATTCACATAATTAATAATTTTAGGTGGTCGGATGGGGAAGTACCGATCCCCACGACGAAAGAAAATTGAGCGCGGAATTAAAACAATTGAACGCACCCTATGTTAACAGAAAACAATGTTTAGATAACGTTCCTGCCAATTTTAGACGTTGGGTGACCACTGATAAATACTGTGCCGGTTATACCAATGGTAAAAATAAAAATAACGTATGTAACTAAAGTTTTCAGAAAAAGTTAGACCTCTTCATCCAATAGAAAGAAATTTTTTATTGACATATTCACATAAGGGATTGTTCCTGTAAGTTAGATTTACGTATTTCAAGTTTGTGTAACATCTTTCAAAACTTTTCTGGCAATACTAACATTATATATTATAAAACAACTATTATGTATTTATTATGTGCAGTGATTAGACTTTTATTTAGTAATAAAACAGAGCGCAAAACTTATCTGAAAACTTTTGTTAACATTTGTTATTGCTGATTTATAAATAAATTCTACTGAAAATATATTTTTAATTTTAGGATCAAGTGTGTGTGCTGGAGACAGTGGCGGCGGAATGGTTTTCAAATGGATCTCAAATAATTTGCAAAAATATTATATCCGTGGAATAGTTAGTGTTGGTCCTACAGATTTTACTTCAAATTTGGTTTGCGACAATTATCGTTACACAGCTTATACAAAAGTTTCATCTTACGGCAATTTTATATTAAAGATTATAAAGCAAAATCTACAAGAATAATTTCATAATATGCAATAAATTCTATTACTTTATACTTATTAGGATAATTTCGCTGAATTAACAAATTTTTATACTTTTATAAACTTCTTTATATATTTGAATTGGTTTGAAATGAGAATGTTTAATCTATACATGTAAATAAACTATAAACAACTGATAGAAAATAAAATGTTTTAATAGTCGATTTTTTTAAAAATTTAGTCAGTTGTATTGTAAGCATGTTGTGTGTTTATGTGTTTAATTCATAGATAGCGCTGTAGTCATTTGTAAGTCTTCAGAGATTACAGTACATCCACTGAACTTAAAAATTGTGGAATGTGCCATTCACGATAGCGAGAGAATTTTGAATCAACTCGTAAACGGGTGAGCGGAGACAATTCGTTATATTGGTTGGATTTGGATAATTGGTAACCACTGAAAATGGTTACGATTTAACCGCGGTTACAATGTTACCGACATCGGACTAGAAAAACGGACCAGCTAACAGCTAACCTCATTTTGACAAATTTAAAATAGTTAAAAGTTCATTTGTCATGCATCAAAATGTAACCGCACCATAACCGCCGATCTAGCGCGGTTATTGTGGTTACAGAAAAGTTACCAGCTTTCAGTAACCCCGTTCCGAAAACATAACCAGTTACTGAAAAAGTAACCGCGGTTAACTTGGTTTAATTTCGGAATACACTATAAGGCTGTGCGATCAGGGGATTTTGTGATCGATAATCGATCCTTATTTTTGCGAACAGAAAAGATCGATCTTGATTGATTATATCGATCATGACTGATCAGACGGATCACAATTCAGGGGATTTTGTGATTGATAATCGATTATTATTTTTGACCGATCAGAAAAGATCGATCTTGATTGATTAGATCGATCACGATTGATCAGATGGATCCCAGTTGATTAGATCGATCTTGACTAATCAAACTATTTTAGGTCCATAAAAAAATATTTTTATTAGAAAATAAAAAAAACAATTATCACAATTAACATATTTATTAAACAAATGTACCTAAAAACTTAAATATACATTTATGATAAAACTGCGCCATTCCCATTGCTATCGATCTGACCAATCGGAATCGATCTGATCTATTACCCGATCGGATCGATCCAGCGATCAAATCAATCTATAGATCGGATCGAACAAACGATTGTTTATTTTTTGTGATCATTTCGGTTGATCGATCGATCTTTCCATCATTTAGATCTGATCAAAAATTTTTCGCATCCCTAGAACTAATAGAATGACTTGTCTATCCCCGAATGGACCTTTTCAATTTAAAGAGATAGAAGATATGCGCAATGGGGATCTGCGCATAGTAAGAACAACTGAGATCTATGGCATTTGTTCGCGCCATTTTCTTACTATTTGCAGCGATAGAAAGAGATAGCCGTCAAATCGAAAAGGTCTATTAGAAGAATAAAAATGCGTTTCCGTTACAAACTGTGATGAAAAATCTTTAAAAAATTGTAATAAAGTAAGCCAGAAAATTATTCTGTCATTTCAAAATATATATTAAGATATATTAGGACAAAAATTTTTCGCTATTGAGAATACATTAGTGATTTCTTTGAAATAATATAATAATTATTTATAATTTAAACAAGAGGTAGTTTCAGAAAAAAAATACAAAATAGAACAGAATAATAATAAATTTCATTTTATTTATTACTAAATAAAATTACTTTTTTCTACAAATCTATTAAAAATGGGCTTTTTAATATTTGTTTTTGCGTTAAAAATGTCATTTTGTGACACCAGTGTTAAAAGTGACAGATCATTTTTACTTTTGACACTATTGTTAAAAGTGAATGTCAAAAAATTATTAGAATTACAAATTTAAATTAAAAAATAGTATTTGTAGAAAAAATAGTAAATGATATACATGTTAAAAGTAATTTTATTTTGTTCGAAGGTTTGGATCACTCCGCTTCGCGTCGTGTTCCAAACTGCCTTCTCTCAAAATAAAATGTCACTTTTAACACATATCAAATAACTATTTATTTTATTTAATATACTATTGATATATATATATATATATATATATATATATATATATATATATATATATATATATATATATATATATATCTAAGTATCCAGCTTTATTTTCATAGATGATGCAGTGTATGTCAGTATGTATTTCAAGGTAAAAATGATTCATAAATGTTTAATTATGTTACATAATATAAGAACAAAATATACACATTGTACCTCTAAACATGTGTGAAACAATGCCTGACAAATATCAAATTCCCTAAAATTTACTCAAAATCTTCGAAATATGTAATATTTTAATAATGGCAGGCAAAGTTAGATTTCTTCAATACCGGAAGTTACTAAAATAGCCGATATGTTCTTGTTTTAAACACGGGTTTTAATGTTATTGTCATGAATTGTTGTAAACTGTCAAAATCAAGAGCTTCTACTGAAAGGTTAACAATATTTATTTCACTATAGTAAATTCTTGTTTAATCTTTCAGTGTAATTTGTTTACGTTAAATTAATAAATAAAATCAGTAACTCTTTTAATAATTATAAGAAAATAAACAATTTTGATGAATTCCAGCAGTGTGTGTGATTCTGGAAAATACGCAAGGACGAACTTACAGATCAATACATTCCTTTAAGCCTTTTTCCCAATGCAAGATACTGGACAAGTTGAATGGAAAATTGTAAGAATACATATTATTCATTTCTTTTCTACACAAGAAACGATTTAATCGTTTTAGCAGTGAGGCTGCTGTGAGAATAGATGGTAGGTTGGTGATTGGTTTAGTATAAATGGTGTGAAACAAGGTTGTGGTATGTCTCTGTGTTTATTTATCTTGCATGTGGAGGTTTGTTGCAGAAGGCGTATATACTGGTGAAAGTAATCTTACTCAGCTTTTCTATTTGTATAAATATAACAATAACCTAACGCACAAAACTAAGCCAGAATTTTCCATGCGTGAGTTTTGTGCGTTCTAATTTTAAAAAAAGTTGTTTCTAAACCATGTAACAAACTTTAACAGCCCGATTCACAAAAAAGTTTTAGCTAATCGTCATTTTTGGATTAGTGAATTCTATTCCCGGTATTTACAATTTAATCTTCATTATATTATCAAAAAAGTATATAATATTTTAAGAAATAAACTGAAAATTAGAGTAAAATTCGCTAATCCAAAAATAAGGATTAGCTTAACCTTTTCCGTGAATCGGGTTGTAAAGGTATAAAAGTTTTTCCAAAATTCGGAAAATTATTAATTTTTTTAAATTCTTGAAGTGTACATTTTTAGGGCCACTGGCCGACACGAAATTTTTATTACAATTTGAATTATTTTATTTTGAATAGCACATAAATTAATTCGTAATTATTTTTATTACAAATTTCTTGTCGATCAGTGGTACTAAAAATGTACACTTCAAGAATTAAATAAATAAATAATTTTCTAAATTTTGGAAAATTTCTTTTTGATTCATGAAAAGTACGTCTAATCCAATATACGATTAAATTAGTTTTGCCGCCATGTTTTGTGACGTCACAATGCGGTCTAGCCAAAAGACAAATGAACTAAAAACTAGCCTAGCTGTGTGTGTGAACAGCTATGATTAAGGAAGTTTATTATTTTGTTATATACAATGAAAGCGAAAATAAGGAAGTTTTGTGTTATTTAAAAACAACGGCTTAGTCCCGAAATTATAGTGGGGGACAAGAAATTAATGATTCCGGACACATAATTAAACGTGGAAAAAAATCCGTTGAAGGAGTTAAAAATTATATAAATATTTATGCTTTGTGAACACTTTTTAACAACTTTTAAAGGATAATTACTCAAATTGACGTTTACATGTTATAGTAACATCGGCCATACTACATGCTAGCCGCATTGTGACGTCATTTCCAAGAGCTTCGTGAGTTGGCCGCTAGTTGGCGAGCATTTTTCTCGAATCGCGATATTATAACCCTTAAAGCTTGTTACACAGGTTTGGAAACATCCTGTATGATAAGACAGTAAAAAATGAGGTTTTACGGGGTTTACCTCTGCTATCTCGAAAACTATAAAAGTTACGACTTTTTGTTTAAATTTGAGAGGTCATTTTAGATGTTTTGTTTTAAAAAAATCAAATAATTATATTAAATAAAATGTTGGGACTTTGACCAATATTTAATTTTCAAATAATTTGTTAAATATTAAAAATTGTTTCATAAAATTTTATTGTATTTTTATAGTCTATAGACAAAATTTTGTTTGAATCTTTGTTAGTTTTTCTTCGATTCTAATACAAAATGGCCTCTTACTCGGAAATAGTTGAAGATGAGATCTATCTTGATTGAGCTTATTTTACTCATACATATTTCTTTTCTATAAATAAAATTGTTTATTTTCTATTACAGTACATGCACAGCAGATAATTGATGCCTGCTTAAAACAATGTGCGCTAAAATTCTTAGCTCGCAGTCCTCCTCTGGCCGTAATTGTGCTTATACTATGTGGGATCATAGTACTGCCAGCAATTATATTCCTAATGTTCACAATTGTTGCCTTATTTTTAGTATATTTAGAATTGCTTGAAATACCAGGTAACACAAAAAAAATTAGAGAGCTTTTACAAAAACAATCTTAGTCCATTTTTACCTCCCGCCATGGATGAAAAAAAACTTTGCCCTAAACATGTTCTACTGTATTTTTTTACTATATGAAGATGTAAACCATAGAAAACCGAAATACCCATTAGGACGTTTTTACTATTTTTACAATTATGTCTGTCTGTATGTAACGATTTTTTCTTCCACGATAACGTTTACAGCTTGACCGCCCGGCCGTGAGCTTTGAGGATGGGTAGTGCGCAGAGAGAGAACGCACTAGAAAGAGAAAGGGTTGCTGGCAAGGGATTGAAATCCCCACTACAATTGAAGGCCGAGCTAATCGGTTACAGCTCGGCGCTCAAGCTATATGTACATTTAACTTCCAAAAAATTCTATTTCCCGTATTTAAGCTTTCAGATAAAGAGTTTATTAGAATTTGGGTAAAATTGGACAACAGGAAGTGGTACTTTACTTGAAGCCCATAACAGTTTTTAATGAAAAACGGTATTAAAATATAATAAAATACTTTTCAAATTTAGTATTTAAGTCTTTTATATCAATGGGAACAACATTACATTTTGGCTAAAATTGATAAACCGGAAGTGGTACTTTACCTGAAGCACTGAACAGATTTTCGTGAAAAAATATATCATAGCTTTGTTCGCGGTAGCGATCCCGGACTAGTTTGAGCATCACACGCATGCGCAGTCTCGTTTTAGTCGTTCGCGGTAAAATTCTGACTGTTAACTCCGTGTTCGCGGAACACCGTGGATTGGTACATGATTGATCACGTACTAATCAGACTAGTCCGAAGATTGAAGCAACTACTATAAATCAGGGACTGATTGCGAGTATTCGGTGCATACTTTTCTGTGTTTAATTACGTTTATTTCAGCAATTTCGCAAACTTTTAATTAATAAATATTTGAAGGTAAGTTTATAATATCTTGTAGAAGAGTTTTTCCATAAATATTTTCTATATTTTTTAAAGATGTCTTCAAGTGATTCCATTAGTCTCTTATCTTCAAGTGATGACGACTTGGAGGAAGTATTTGCAGTACTAAAATATCCTAAAAATATTAATTATTTTGAAGAGACTGTGCCACAATTTAATGATGAACAATATTTGCAACATTTTCGTGTAAGCCGAAGAATCACGGAGCAACTGAGTGAGAAATTTGAAAGCTCCGAATATTTTCACCGGCAGATAGGAGATTCCGAAAAAATATCCGCTATTAAATTTATTACTGTTTTCTTATGGTTTGCTGGAAATGAAAGTGCTTCATTTCGAGATGTATCAGATAGATTTAATATTTCTAAAAGTTCATTGCATAAAATTGTAAGAAGAGTAACATATTTTTTAAGTAATTTGTCACCAGAAGTGATATGCTGGCCAACAAACAACGAAAAAATTGAAATCGAAAGAGTTTTTAGAGGGAAACATTTTCCAGGTGCAATTGGAGCTATTGATGGCACACATATTAGAATAGACAAGCCAGCTAATGATGCAGATTCTTATTTAAATCGGAAGCATTTCTTTTCCATTCAGGTTATTGCATATAGGTAGGGTCGGCTTGAGTTGCGAACGGTCTAGCCACACCAGGCCTCCCGCTTCAAAGAGCCCCCTGATTTGTAAACCATTTATATTTACTCAGTACTAAATAAATTAATGTAGTTCAATATTTTTGTTTTCGTTAAAATGTTCAGGCAGAAGCTATATCTCTTCAGTTTATTGAACGATAGATTTGATTTCAACAATAAAATTATTGATTACAATAAAGAAAATTTGATTACAATAATGAAAACGACTAATAACATAAATAATTATATATTTTATATAGAAAAATAACCTATATATGAATTAGAAATATTTTAACAATAGTTTTTAAAACTGGTTAGATTTGATTGTCCCTCACATTTTTTTTCAAATTCCCGTGGTAAAATCATGTCCATGGACCCGCAAAAGATCAAGCCGAACCTACATATAGAATTAATTATTTTTTTTTTACTACCAAATGTGTACTAATGTTACAGGCACAAGTAGTATGTGATCACAATAAAAAAATTCGTGATATTTTTGTGGGATTCCCAGGTTCCGTGCATGATTCACGAGTGCTCAGAAGATCTCCGCTATACGAAACATTACCAGAAAAATGTGGTGATTGGTTTATCCTCGGTGATAGTGGATATCCATGTCTAAAAAATTTACTAACACCATTCAAAGATCGTGGCCAACTGAGTAGACGGCAAAGCAATTACAATTATTTGCTTTCAAAAAACAGATATATAATCGAACATTGTTTTGGCATTATGAAACAAAAGTTTAGACAATTATACCATATAAAATTAAGAAATATTGAGGATATTGTTCATTTTATTAGAGCATGTGCTGTTTTACACAACTTATCAATAGATGATGACTTTGTGAATCAAGTCGAAGAACCCGCACCACAAGATGGATTAGCAGCAAATGAAGAAGGTGACCAGGATGATGGAGATGGTCCAAGAAAAAGAAATGAAGTAATGAATAGTTTGCCTCTACAATTATAATCTGTTGTAATGTTTGTAATTATGTATAATTCTTTATAAATAAAAATAATTAGCGTGTTTTTAAAAAATTTATTTTACCTATAGGAAATACAAAATTTTAACTACCTAAATTCAATACATCTGTGAATAAAAAATTAACTAGCATAAATTAAAAAAGTCAACCCTTTTTTCTAGTGCTTGTTTAATGAGTTCATTTCTCTCGTGTAATATTTTATTTTTTTTAATTTTTTCTTCCAATTTTCTTTCTTCTAAATCAAGTCTTTGTTTATATATTCTTTCCTATCTTTTCTTATTTCTTGTAACACATCATATCTTAATTTTTTATTGTTGTATATTTTTCTTGGGGTACTTGATGGTACAGTTGAGGCGGAATTCAAATCTGTTGTGTGTGTGAAAGAAGATTTTGTTACAGGTGTGAAATCGTTAATGCTTTCCTTGCCGCTTGTATCTTTAAGAAGTGTAGCAGATAATTCTCCTATTTCATCTTCTGAACGTTCTTGCAATCTCATGTGGCTAATACTGTTTGAAGATAAAAGTATTTCTGGATTTATATTTTTTTTCTGTCCCAAAATTTCATACATAATATCTGCATATTCAAAATCCTTTCTACCGCGACCAGTTCCCTTATTATTATCATTATATTTCTTAAAATTACGTTCTAAGACCCTCCATTTATTTTCACAGTTTGCGGCTGTAATTACTAACTTTGTTAATAACTGCATTTCCTTAGCAATTTCTTCATACATTTTCTTTAAACTTTTGCATTTCAGTGAACCCACTGTTTTTCTATACTTTTGGTATAAATCTAAGAATATTAAAGTATTTTTGTGGCTCCATTTGAAAGAATCTGAGGATTCTTCAATTATATTTATATCTTCAACAGATTCTAAAGTCATAAAATTATAAAATATTTACATTACTTAGGTTCATTTATATAAACTTACCTATTGCATCCATTTCAATTCAAAACAATATAGAATACTCTGATTCAGGTACAATTTATATAACCTCAAACGTCAAAACGAGCGTTCGCGGTAGAAAAAATACCTAATCAATCTCGGATCACGCATGCGTGTCATGGTTTATGAATTAGTACGGAACAAGTACGGAATAAGTTTGGGATCCGTCAGAGATTGTTACCGCGAACAAACCTATAATTTTCTTTAGAAACAAACGCTATGGATCTGTTGTTCTTACTATGCGCAGATCTCCATTGCGCATATCTTCTATCTCTTTAAATTGAAAAGGTCTATTACAAAATAATTAGATATTTTTATAGGACGTTTTTGTAGAAACGCTCAAACTTTAAAAAGTAATAACTTGTGACTAAAATACTTTGCGAGAAGCAGTTTTACCAAACTGTTTGCCATCCTTGTTATTTGGACTATGGTTGTTTTTTCCAAGAGGTTCTAAATTTATCATGCATTATTTTAAAAATATAATTGTTTTAGGCGAAATGATGTTGATTAAGATAATGTTTTTCGGCTTTTTAACTTCAGTAGGCATAATATTCTCTTTAACAAGTGGAACAATATTCGCCTGGTATTATGGTTTAAGTAGAATGTACCAATTGCATTTTTCAAAAGGAACACCAAAACTAACGAAACAACATACACACTGAAATGTTTATATAAATTTGTACATTTATTTTTATACGTACATAAATATTAAAGAAAATACATATGATTAATTACCTTATTTATTAACCCGATTTTTCCACATTAGTCATAGCTACAATGTCGGACCAATCCTCTCCTGATCCCAATTCTATTTCTTTCCACAATTTTTCGGAAAATTTTTGAGCATCTTGATTCTTTTTAAATTCAAAAGCTTTCATGTAGTTTGCGTCTCTATTCACAACATCTATATTTAATTGTTAAGAATAATAATAATAAGAATAAAACTGAAAATAAACAATTACAAATAAGGATACAACCCCTACAAACAGCAGATGATAAGGGGACAGAATAATCCCATTTAATATTCGTCATTTGTTCATAAAGGTCCAATTTTTTGCTACAATAATAGTTATTTTTTAAAAAGTGTCTATGGAACTGACCAGAAAAAGCCGCAAAAAATATTAATGAACTGTCGCACATGCGCAGAAATGAACATAGATTCGTATAAGCAGTTGGGGTGTTTTATTCCAGCCCCTCTTTCATCCCAGTTAAAACCACGGTTAATGTAGTTTTTGTTCTTGCCGTCCCTTAAAAGTTAGGGATGTTATATTAAGCATCGATGGCAGCCAACACGGAGCGAAGCGGAGTGATTGGTTTCCGGTGGATCGCCAGTGTATTATGACGACTACACAATTCATAATTGGTAGACAGTGGTTTCTAGGTTATGTTCGAGAAGTGGGCGCGACAGATCACTATTTTTTTGCGGCTCTGTCTGGACAGTACAGTAGACACTCCCTATTTTTTATACAAGACAATAAAATTTTATTTTGAACTTACCGCGATAATTCAAATACTTTATGATCATTTGAAGATAACTTCATTTTCTTGTCGATTTTTTTTAAATCATGTTCTACTTTTTCGGAGACTGCCTGCAATCTGATGATTTCATTCTTTAAAGTTTCCTAATTATTTAAACATTATTATAAATTACTAATGGAATAAATTCATTTTTGTAACTTACCGATTCATCATCATATTTTTTGAGTTCATTTTTCCTCTCATTCAAAGTTTTTTGTAAACTTTCACAAGTTAATTTTGAATTATTGTATTCAAAGTTTAATGTATTTAATAATTCTGTGAAGCAACACAAGTAATATTTACAAATTACGAATAAACAAAAGTAACATTACTCACAAAAGATGATATTCAAGGTCACTTGTTCGAAGAAAAAATACACCACTTTATAGGGCGCGAGCAGACACGTGACTCGAGCGTCCTTGACGTGCTAGGAATAAGCTGATTTGTGTGCGCTTGTCATTTTGACAAGAACAATGTCACTTAGACAAGACCAATGTTTTAACTTATTTTAATTTTGAACTGTTGAGAAGTTATTATTTTTAATTTCATGTGTTTTACTGCCTGAAAATTGTACATTAATAACATTTTAGCAGTTCAATATCAAAATAAGTCAAAACATTGATCTTGTCAAAGTGACACTGTTCTTGTCAAAACGACATGCGCACACAAATCAGCTGATTCCAAGTACGTCAAGGACGCCCGAGTCACGTGTCTGCTCGCGCCCTATACAGTAAGGAAAGATTATTTGATGTATGTCTATGCAATTTATGTTGTGATGACATTTCTTTCTAACACACTACAAATAATGACGTATGTCGTAGAGTTTCAGATATCTATATGCTACACTGCCCTCTATGTTATGTTTACCCAGTGACGTTGACGTTTAAATTAAAATACATATTTATTTCATGGTTTACGTCGAATCTATGTTTATGTTTTGTAAAACATAGATGAAGAACATAAATATTTAAGAAATGCATTATTAAGAAAAAACATATTTTTAAAGTAAATTATTTTCTTTTTTAAATTAAAATGTGTCCATATCTCTTGTTGCATGCCTGTGCACACGAAATGCAGTGAAATTATCAGATGGCTTATAAATGACCTTGAATACACATCTTTTGTGAACCAAACTATACCTTCATTTTCTATTTTTTTGTTTATTAATATATTTTTGATATATGGTTCACTTGCATCTATTTGAACTATTTCATTTTTAATTGCACAAAAAATATTTGAAATAGTTTCCTCCATTCTACTATAAATGTTTTTCAAATTAACAGTTTCTTCATCCATTTCTAGGTTATATCTTTGAAAACAACAAATAAATAGCGAAAAAGAGAAAATTATTGACTAATAATTAAATATTTCTTGTTATTAACTTATAATTTCTATATTAAATTATAAATATTACATTAAAATTACCTCGAAATCTTGGAACAAAGTTAACGAAAAAACAACGGAAAATTCAAATTTTTCAACTGTTTTACAAAACAAACAACAGCGCTATCACGTACTAACACGTTCACGTTTGTCATTGGACATATTGGACATGACAACTAGCTACTTGAAGATAACGCATATCTGTCAAAATCAAAAGTCTTTTGACGTCTGGCATGGAAAACAAAGTAATTTTAACTTTGTACAAATTAATTTCTGAAATTATGCACTAATTTTTGTTTGCAAACTTTTTATTTACAATTAGTTTTATCTATTTTAACAACAATATGGAACTGCATTTAAAAGTATTTACTCTAAACTGCTGGTAAATTATTATACTTCATTCCATTTTTGTAAATATTAATAAATATTAATATTTTAGGGGTATTCCAGTGATTTCCAAAGATAGAAGACCACGAATAGAAGCTATAGCAGAAGAATTATGTAAACTTCAATATGATATTGTGTGTCTTCAAGAAGTTTGGACAGATACAGACTATCATTTGATTAAAGACAAAGTAATAGATTTTCTACCATTTAGTCATTATTTTTATAGGTATGCAATGAATTCTTGTTGATTCAATAATTTTTGGATGAAAATCATTATTTTCAGTGGGGTAGTGGGTTCAGGTATTTGCATTTTTTCTAAACATCAATTCCAAGAAGTATTTTTTCATCAATGGCCAGTAAATGGATACGTTCATAAACTACAGCACGGAGACTGGTTTGGTGGTAAAGGAATTGGATTATGTAGACTGAAAATTAACAACTATAACGTGAACGTTTATTCTGCTCATGTGAGATTTTTTCATTTACAAGGCTTAATTTTTT
Organism: Harpalus rubripes; assembly: GCA_963082715.1. Taxonomy (NCBI): domain Eukaryota; kingdom Metazoa; phylum Arthropoda; class Insecta; order Coleoptera; family Carabidae; genus Harpalus; species Harpalus rubripes. The sequence goes on from OY720448.1 coordinate 4,699,733, forward strand.
TGTTTGTTGCATTTATGTTTATTTTAATACTTTTGGTAAAGTGTATTGTGTGCATATATTAGTTTAGTATCAATGATTTTTAAATGACGTGGCGATTTAATCGTCTACCTTATCATTTTTGAAATAATACTTCAGATTATCTAATAAGAGTGGCGGCTCGTGCAAAATTCAAGTGAGTATTTCCGTATTTCGCTGTTTACTGTTCTTCAAAAAACTTTTATTTTTTAAATTATTTTTTTATGTATTTTTTCTTCAAAAATATACTTTTTAAATTTATTTATATTAAAACTAGACATTAAAACTGCTTAAAAAGTGATGAATTTTTAAAATATTAGAGTTTTTAATGCCCTTAATATCTGCGTCACTAATCTACTCTATTCCAAATTCTTACTACTTTCAAACCTTTAACGCCTTTTTCAAATCCCGAATTAATTTTAAAGTAAATAAATACAGAGACAACCGAACGTGATACTTTACTTGAAGCCCATAACAGTTTTTAATGAAAAATTGTATTAAAGTATAATCCAAAATTTTTCAATTTTAGTATTTAAGACTTTTATGTTAATGAGAACAACATATTAGATTTTTGCTAAAACTTCACAAATTTGGTATTTAAAACTTTTATATAATTTGAAACAACATATTAGATTGATTATTTATGATAAACCGGAATTGGTACTTAATTTGGAGCTCTTAGCAGATTTTCGAGGAAAAACAATACAATATATTAACAAAATTTCGTATTACAGACTTTACTATTTATTGGAACAACAAATTATATTTTGTTTACAAATGATCAACCAGAAGTGCCACTTTACAATAAGCTCATTGTTACTTTAAAACATGTGCTGGCCACATCAGATTTTTTGATTATAATATTGTTGTGGTGACGTAATTGTCGCGAGTGCCGGCTGAGTACACAAACATGTGCGTTACGTGACCTTGTAACAGAAATAGACCTGTTTACTCTCGAACCTTCACTGAAACGAGAGAATGTGGAACTAATTCTTGTACATAAACTAGTCATTCTATTAGTTCGGCTCCAAAACCGGAAGTGGTACTTAATTTGGAGCTCTTAACAGATTTTCGAGGAAAAAATAGTAAAATATAATCCAAAATTCGTATTACAGACTTTTCTATTTATTGGAACAACAAATTAAATTTTGTTTACAAGCGACCGACCGGAAGTGATACATACTTATAGCTCATTGCTATTTTAAACATTTTTTATTCATTATTTTATTAAAATGCTTATTCATGCATATTTCTAATAGTAATGGACCTTTTGAATTTAAAGAGATAGAAGTTATGCGCAATAGGGATCTGCGCATAGTAAGAACGATTGAGATCTATAACGTTTGTTTCTAAAAAATTAGACGTAAAATGTGAGAATATCTCGGATAACTTTAAAAAATCTTATGGAAATAAGTTACAAAAGATTTTATTGAAGTTAAAATGTCTAACGATGCAAATTTTTACTGAGAATACAGGTATTTTAATGACTGCAATATTTGTGACGTTTCGTTTGACAGCCCAACTGGCAGTTGTTCGCGCCATTTTCTTACTATTTGCAGCGATAGAAAGAGATAACCGTTAAATTGAAAAGGTCCATTCCATTTTTCTTCGATTTTAATAAAAAATGGCCTCTTTCTCAGAAACAGTTGAAAATCAGAGCTATATTGATTAAGCTTTTTTACTCATTTTGGTCAGTACTATGTGCCCGTAAAGTTTGTACCAGATGTTGTGAAGCTTTCTGTATATGCTAGGTTAAGTCGGGAAAATTTCCACAAACTTCGGGAGTACCACAAAGATCTCTTTTGGGTCCTCTGGTTTTAATTCCATCATTTTTTATATTTTTTGCAGTTACACGCTGAATATGACAGAAGTTGCGATGAATACCTTGCTCATCGAGTTCTCCAAGCATTTGACACTGCCCAATTTATCCGACTAACAGCAGGTGGTTCAGATTTAGTTATTTTAGCCGGAGATTTAAACACTGAACCAGGCGATTTACCTTACGAGTAATACATAATTTAATGTACTTTATACAGAATAAATTCGATATTATTTTCAGGATATTAACTTCGGCTTGTTGTCTAAAAGATGGTTACAAAGAAGCCGAAAACAGAATTGGTGATTGCCATACTACAAACGAATCTTTATTTAATAGTTACAGTAGCGGGGGAAACGATGGGAAACGAATTGATTATGTAATGTTTCATTCTATGAATGGGATAAAAGTATGTCTTCGTTCTTATTGTAATCCTTTGCCAAGTCGTGTAAATGGCGACTGTGATTATAGTTATTCCGATCATGAAGCAATTGCAGTTAGTTTTCATGTGTATAAAGATGATTCGTCTGAAGCAAAAGATAATAGTGCCACCTATAAAGATGTTTTGAAAACAAGCATGATCATTTGCGATAATGCAATGGGCCGCTTGAATTATCACAGGCGTTTATATTCGTTCCTAACAACATTTTTATGTTTTATGCTATTTGTTACTGTGGGCATGGATGCCCCGTATAATTTCACCAAAATATTTCACATACTCCGGTTTGTAGTAACAGGAGTATCTTGTTTCACTTTAATTATGGCCACTTTGTGGAATAAAATAGAGTACAATGCGGTGCTCGCTGGAAAATTGAATATGGATGTCACTTTAAAACAAATCGAACAGAATGAAAGAGAAAAAGAGAAAATATTGTAAGTGCTTTAGCTCAAAACATTTGCTCCATTTTAAATAAATGTACAATTAGGCTTCGTACCTATTTTTTAAACATGTACCAGTGTACCGTCCCTGTTTTGTTATATTTGCTAAATTTTATTTTGTTGTTTTGACCCCCTCATATTTAAGCTCAATTTTGGTAAAACCATTTAAATAAACTGTGATGACAGGGTTTTGAATATTTATATTATATTATTTACTGTATTCAAAGCTCTGTTTAAATTAATGTAGATTTGTCAAATTTTATGTATTCTACAATAAACATTTACTAAATACTTTTTTATTTATTTTGTATTTACTGTTTTACAGATATATACACGGTTTTAAGTGGGAACAATTTTTACAAGCTTTGGGAGTACCACAAGGATTTGTCGTGGGGCTCCTGTTATTAATATTATACAAAAATTTTTAAAATTTATTTTATGTTTACTGTTTAAAGGTAAACGTTCACTAATCGGCATCGGACTCATTGAAAATAAGCATTCGAAATCCTCTATGTGCGATGCGATGTAATGAACGATGGTTCATAGAAAACAATGCTAAGAATATTTTTTCCGATACGTACGATGCCGATTAGTGGACACTTATATTTACTGACTAATAATTATATATGCGCAGTTTTCAGTAAGAACAATTTCCACAAACTTCGGGAGTACCACAAGGATCTGTTTTGGGTCCTTTGTTGGTAATTTTACACCTTTTTTTTACATTTACTGTTTTACAGATATTTCATTATTTGGGATGTTTTTCAACTTTGGGTAAAAAATTTAAAGGTATATAGTAACTAACCAAAATGAGTAAAATAAAAGCTAATTCAACATTAATCCAATCTTCAATAGTTTCCGAAATATAAGGCAGTGAAAAATTAGTTTTTTTACCAGGTTTACCTCTGCTATCTCGAAATTATAAGAGTTCGACTTAGATTAAATGAGACTTTTTGTTTACCCTTGAGAGGTCATATTAGTTGTTTGGCGACTTTGCCCAATATTTAATTATCAAATAACTTCTTAACTATTAGAAATTTATAAAATGTTTCACACACAATTTTAATATATATTTATTATGTTCAATGACTATCTTTGTCAGTTTTTCTTCGATTTTAATAAAAAATGGCCTGTTTCTCGGAAACAGTTTGATTAAGTCTTTTTTACTCATTTTGGTCAGTACTATGTGCCCGTACAGTTTGTACCAGAAGTTGTGAAGCTCCTGTATTTGCTAGGTTAAGTCGGGAAAATTTCCACAAACTTCGGGAGTACTACAAGGATCTCTTTTGGGTCCTCTTTTATTCATTTTACATATTTATTGATTATATAAGAACACATATCAATGTCTAACACCGAATTCAGTTCAAAAGTTATTCAAATTTAAAATTTGGGACTTTCGGAAAATTTAAACAATATCAAATATCAAACTTTTTCAACCAACCACAACAAAGTACGAGCAGTCAAACTCGGACAAGAGACTTATTAATTTCAAAATCGAATTTCGAAACTTGTTTTTGAATCTTATTCAACTGTTATAATGTTTTAAAAAAATATATTTTTTGTGCAACTAGACGCGAAATAAGCATTTCGCAGTCGCAATACAGGCCGCGAAATTGGATTTCGCGACCATTGTTATGGTAACGGCCGCGAAATGAATTTCGCGGCCGTTGTCATGGTAGCGGCCGCGAAATTAGGTAAACAATCACTTTGACACTTGAGAATTGCATGTTTTGTTTATCAAATGTTAATCCCACAGCCACCTTGAAAGCTAACTTTCTATTTATAATGAAACTGTTGAAAATTAATAAAATTTGTAATTACATATTTTTTACGATTGCACAAAAAATATTGTGTACACCTTGTCCGCGAAATCCTTTAGCGCCCTCGAGATTGTCTTGCCTCGGCCGCAAGCGGCCTCGGCGACAATTTTTCTCTCGGTACGCTAAAGAGAGATTTCGCGGCCTTGATATACAAATAACTATTTTTGTGCAACCGGACGCGAAATAAGCATTTCGCAGCCGCAATACAGGCTGCGAAATTGAATTTCGCAACCGTTGTTATGGTAACGGCCGCGAAATTAAGTAAACAATCACTTTGACACTTGAGAATTGCATGGTTTTGTTTATCAAATGTCAATCTCATAGCCACCTTGAAAGCTAACTTTCTATTTACAATGAAACTGTTTAAAATTAATAAAATTTGTAATTACATATTTTTTACGGTTGCACAAAAATATTGTGTACACTTTGTCTGCGAAATCTTTTAGCGCCCTCGAGATTGTCTTGCCTCGGCCGCAAGCGGCCTCGGCGACAATTTTTCTCACGGTACGCTAAAGAGTGATTTCGCGGCCTTGATATACAAATAACTATTAGAACGACTCCATATACTGATGCTAATTGTTTATTTTGTTCAATTTCGTTTTGTACATTGTTGACAGAATTACAAATATCTATGGGGTAATGTTATGAAATTATTAACTTTTATAGACAATGTTTCATGTTCTTTGGTTGAAGTTGATCTCATCAGAAAAAGCAGAAAATATAATCACAAAAATTTAAATAAGTAATGAGTCAAACCACTTAAACTAGAGTATTTTGATGCAGTTTGCTGTCCATACAACAAATTATTATTTAATAACATTTCGCCACCATATGGTTTGTTGTAAGTAAATGAAAAGGGCACAGTTAATCTATTAATAACTAAATAATTAAAATATTTTAAAATTAGCGCCTATATAAATGTGCCAACTGTTTGCTCTTCATTGGTTGACGTAGCTGTCTAGCATGTGAGTACGATCCGGGTTTGGCTAATGTATTTGACACAGGAAAATTGGATTAGGGATGATAAAACTGTGTTAATAAGTGTGTAACGAAAGTACAAAGTATTACTAGAGTTTCCTGTCTGTATACAGTTGTAAGTAATCATTACTATAATTTATTTTTCACAAGAATATTCATTTTTACATTGTTTTCCCCGTGACAGATCGTTAGTCATTTCTTCATTAATGATTTAATTGTTAATGGATCAGATTTTGTGTCGGCAATTCATTATTTGTAATTATCTGGTATTATTTAGGTAATTTTTAATATATTTGCTTTTTTAACTTATATGCTTTTAAATAAGAGCACGCTATAACCTTAATTAGTCTTAATTTTTCTTTTCTTATCAGTTATTTCTTAAAAGATAAAAATTTTTGTGTACTTTTCAGTGTGTTGTATGAATAGCGTGTCACAATTTCAACACAAAAATGAATCTACAAAGGATATGTATTTTAGTCGTTCTATTATGCGCAAGCACGCTAGCAGACGTACAAGGGGACGATTTTGTAAGTTATTTATTGTAAAGCAAAATATGTTTTTATTTACGTGTGTTAAAATTATTAAATAGGACGATGTCACTGTAGAAACTGTAGATGATACCTCAAACGATGTCCTTTACGAAAGTCCGGTTCCTTCTGATAAAAAATCAGTTTATTTAGCAGAGCATTTCGACGACCATGCACAATTCCAGAAAAAATGGATTTTGTCGAAAACAATGAAAAATGATGTGGCGGAAGAAGTTGCGAAATATGATGGAGAATGGAAGTTGGAAGCTCCGCAAAAAGATGGACTTAAAGGCGATTTAGGACTTGTCCTTAAGTCCAAAGCAAAACACGCAGCTATAGCTGCAAGACTTGACAAACCGTTCGTTTTCAACACGAAGCCTCTTATAATTCAGTATGAAGTTAATCTTCAAGAAGGACAAGAATGCGGTGGAGCGTACATTAAACTTTTGTCAGAAGGGTCGTATCTTTCAGATTTAAAACAATTTCACGATAAAACACCTTACACTATTATGTTCGGTCCAGACAAATGCGGTAATGACCATAAACTCCATTTTATTTTCCGGCATCGCAATCCTCTTACTGGAACTTACGAGGAAAAACATTGTAAAAAACCTAAAGACAGACTAGAAGAGCCCTTTAAAGATAAACTACCTCACTTATATACTCTTATCGTTCGTCCAGACAACACTTTCGAAATTTGGATCGATCGAAAATTAGTAAATTCTGGAAGTTTGCTCGAAGATTTCACGCCGTCTGTCAATCCGCCAAGTGACATCGACGATCCTAACGACAAAAAACCCACAGATTGGGACGAACGCGAAAAAATACCCGACCCGGAAGCAACCAAACCCGATGATTGGGACGAAGACGCCCCAACTACAATTATAAACCCGGATGCTATCAAACCCGACGGATGGTTGGATGATGAGGAACCGATGATTGCAGATCCGAATGCTGTTCAACCCGAAGATTGGGATGCAGAGATGGACGGAGAGTGGGAGGCACCACTCATCGATAACCCGAAATGTCAGACGGCGGTCGGATGCGGTAAGTGGGAACCACCTACAATCAGCAACCCAGCTTACAAGGGTAAGTGGCGGGCCCCCATGATTGATAATCCTAACTACAAAGGTAAATGGAGACCTCGACGCATTCCCAACCCTGAATTCTTCGAAGATAAACAGCCATTCAAAATGAACACGATCGTAAGTAACTATTATTGTTTTATAACATTTTTTCATCATTTTTTTTAAAGGGTGCAGTCGGATTCGAATTATGGTCCATGTCCAAAGATATTCTCTTTGATAATATTATTATAACTGATGAAATAACAGTCGCTAATCAATGGGCAGCAAATAGTTTCGAACTAAAACGTAAGAAGATTGCCAAAGACTCGGTAAGTTTGAATTTTTTATCATAGGCTGCGTTTATATCGGAATTGTTAATTTTTGTAACAAGTGCGGGAAATTAAAGAAAGTTTCGGAATTTGTATCAAGTTTTCGTTTGTGTTGCAACCAATATTGTTTCTGCAATCGTGCACAAAAATAAGGAAAATTACGAAATGTATTCTACATTTTTGATGTATCATCCATCCATTGTTTTTAAGTTAAGCAATCATGACAACAAAACAAAAATCGTATTCTAATGACGTAAAATGTAAAATTTAAGATATAAATATTATAACATTATGAATGTGAAAAAAAAGATATTTTTTCTGCTATTGACGCGTTATCAACTGTCTTGTTTGTGTTAGCTTTATAAAGTTTAACGTTGTTACAAATTTTCTATTTCTCAAAGTTATGTTTTTGGCAAATCGTAAATGAGATTTCATACTTTTTTTCCGCTTTTTAAAAATCCAACCAATCATATTTTGGAATGCTTTCAAAATAATCATAAATTGCACCTTTACAGCATCAATTTCTTCTTCAGGCGAAAATTTTCTACCCCGCAAATTTTATTATACAGGGTGTTCATTTTAAGTGGTACAATATTGCTATCTTGAGAATTATAAGAGCTACGAAGTCGGTTAAATTTGCAAACAATTTCTATTTTGTAAGACTATTTTAATGAGCAAAACAAGAATTTTTTTGGCCAGTGGTTTTCAAAATACGGGGTGCTACTTTCTTATTTTAAATGGCAATCGATTTTTTTTCATTTGCTTATTCGATTCAGTATTTTTTTCTGAATTCAACGATATTCATATGTAATACTCTATTATTACAAAATATTTGAGAAAAATGCAAAATTAATGTCATTTTTATTTAAATATGACTATACAAAGAGCGCTATGGAAAAAACAAATAAATCAATAAAACAATTGTTAATATTATTTATGTATTTTATCTTGTTTAAATAATAATGGACCTTTTCAATTTAAAGAGATAGAAGATATGCGCAATGGGGATCTGCGCATAGTAAGAACAACTAAGATCTATGGTGTTTGTTTCTAAAAAATTTAGATGTAAAATGTGAGAATATCTCAGATAACTTTAAAAAATCTTATCGAAATAAGTTACAAAAGCTTTTATTGAAGGTAAAATGTCTTACGATGCAAATTTTCACCGAGAATACAGGTATTTTGATAACTGCAATATTTTTGACGTTTCGTTTGACAACCTAACTGGCAGTTGTTCGCGCCATTTTCTTATTATTTGTAGCGATAGAAAGAGATAGCCCTTAAATTGAAAAGGTCCATTATTCACAATTTACAGAAAATTATAAAAGTTTTTGTAATTATTTCTTCATTTGATTTATTTGTTTTTTCCATAGCACTCTTCGTATAGTCATATTTAAATAAAAATTATACATTATTAATTTTACATTTTTCTCAAAAATTTTGTAATAATAGAGTATTACATATGGATATCGTTGAATTCAGAAAAAAATACTAAATCGGATAAGCTAATAAAAAAGGTAGGTTCTAATTTAAAATAAAAAAGTTGGGTCCCATATTTTGAGAACCACTGGTTAAGAAAAATTTTTGTTTTGTTCATTTTAATAGTCATATAATTTAGAAATTGTTTGCTAATTTAACGAACTTCGTATGTCATACTTCTCGAGATAGCAATAGTGTAGCACTTAAATGGAACATTCTGTATATTCATAAAATAACCAAAAGTTGTAAATTTTGTTTTCCACGGCCGAACTGATTTTTTTAACTCTTGCAAGTTAATTTTGTTATTAAACTACAATTTTTATATTTTTACAACAAATTAAAGGTACCCGATAAAAAATTTAGTAAATTTGTTTTAAAACTTGCTTGTAATTTGTGACATAGTGGCCGCATATTTTGGACAGTCCTGCATCGTATTTTTCTAATTTTTAATGTCGGACAACAAACATTTCCTGTCTATTACGCCACACAATCTCCCATATAAGCGCAGCTTTTAATACAGAGTTATTAATAAATTATAATTAAAGGCAAGTCTGTGGGGCCGTATGATGCGCCATATGAATTATAAACCGGGTTGGTGGACTATTTATTTTATCTATTGTTCAATTCCCGTCATTCTATACATTTATTACATCAAAAAATATGTCACCAGTGAGGTATTTAAACAAAAAGCTTGTCCCGATATGCAAAAAGTTGTACACGATGCTGGAAAGAAATGCATTAGTGTTTTTATTTTATTTTTCGTGCGACATAAACGTAATATTTCGCACTTTCGAATAATTTGCTTACATCATGTAGAACATTATGTAAATACACCATAGTAATGCTCTTAACAAGATTTACTTTAAATTTCTAAATATAATATTACTCTAAGATCTAAGTAGATGAATAATAAACCATTATTCACGAAACATGACTATTCAAGGTCATTTGTGAGCCGTCTGATATAATATTACTTGCAGATAACTTCATTGCATTTCATATGCATAGGCGTGTAACATGGAATATTTATGGACACATTTTAACTGAAAAAATAAGAGTAATTCATTTAAAAATTATGTTTCTTTCTAAATAATGCCTTTCTGAAAGATTTATGTTCTTCACTTATGTTTTTGCAAAATACAAAAACATAGACTTAACTTATAAACCAAGGAATAATAATTTGATTTAAACGTCAACGCCACTGGGTAAATATTAGCACAGAGGGCAGTGTAGTAGATAATTAGGTATTTGTAATTCTACGACATATGTCATTATTATTTATAGTGTGTTAGAAAGTAATGCCACTATTTACGTATATCTGTGACACTACATAAATTAAATAGACATAGGTCAAATAATCTTTCTCTTTCTAATACAAAATGTTGCTAAGCCACTGCTATAAAGTGATTTGTATTCTTTCTTCGAACAAATGACCTTGAATAGTCATCTTTCGTGAATAATAGTATATCTACAAAATTTAAAAAACTTCAGCCGAACTTCTTATTCGAATCTAAATGGAAATGAAAATTGGTTGAAATTTTAAAGGTTTTAATTTATCTGGTTTTGTGAATTATAAAGGTCAAAGAAATTAATTTATACTCTATCCGTTTTAACTATAGAGCATTGGGTGAGATAGGGCCTAAGATTCTAGCTCTCTGATTGGTTCAAACGTGAACCGAGTTTACACAGTAAAATAATTGACGCGAAATTTAAATTTGCTTGACAACTGTGTCAATTATTTTGGCGTATGACAAAATAAATAAAAGTCAACAAAGTCAATAGTACACGATTTATTACATATTATTAATTTCTGTTCAGTTCTGTTTGTTAAGTATATTATTGTTCATTTTGTTTATATAATTTTCATAGTGTTTCGGCGTTATATTTCATATTATATAGTTTTCGTTGTGCGCGTTTTATTAGTTTTTAGTTAGTATTTCGTTAATTTTGTTATTGTTCTCTTCGTTAATATTATGGATAAAAATAGATAGATATGAACGTACAAGACAAAATTACTGAAAAAATGTCAATTAGAAAGAATTTTTTAAATCCAGGAATGGCGCCAAAATTTGAATATTTATTTAATACATGTAAAAACGGCCGGTATTAGAAACGAAGATAAACTGACAAAGATAGTGACCGAACAAAATTTTGTGTATGCTAGTAAAGAGACTATAAAAATACAATAAAATTTTATTTGAAAATGAAATATTGGTCAAGGTCGCCACAACATTTTACGTAGTACAATTATTATTTGATTATTTTTTTAAAGCACATGTAAAATAACTTCTCAAAGGTAAATAAAAAGACTCATTTATCTCGCTTAAAATAAATAGCAAAGTAACAATTTTAGCGCAAAAGTATAAATATAGATAACGAGAACTATAATGCATACATTTTATAAATACAAAAAGGGGGACATTCACTTATCGAAGAAAAAAATTTTAACCAGTGGTTCTCAACCTATAACATAAAATTATATATAGGTCGATTCTGTTCACATCTGGAAATCTTACAGATCTGTAAATTTGTATGTAATAAACAAAACCGCAGCGAAACCTGCCACTCTTATGCATAATTTTATATTAATCAACAAAAATAGATGCGTTTTTGTCAGACTTTTACAGATTTACAGATCTGTAATACTTATAGATGCGAACAGAATCGACCCAATATTTTTTAAATGGGATGATATATATTTTTTAGGACTGTTCGATTGAGTATTTTTTTCTAAATTCCACCATGTAATCATTGTATATCCTTACATAACAAAAATATTGAGAAAAATGCAATAGACCTTTTCAATTTAACGACTATCTCTTTCTATCGCTGCAAATTGTAAGAAAATGGCGCGAACAACTGTCAGTTGGGCTGTCAAACGAAATGTCAAAAATATTGCAGTCATTAAAATACCTGTATTCTCAGTGAAAATTTGCATCGTTAGATATTTTAACTTCAATAAAAGCTTTTGTATTTTTTAAAGTTATCGGAGATATTCTCACATTCTACGTCTAATTTTTTTATAAACAAACGCCATAGATCTCAGTTGTTCTTACTATGCGTAGATCCCCATTGCGCATATCTTCTATCTCTTTAAATTGAAAAAGTTTAATTGCGTAGGCTTCCACAGTCTGAGTCATGAGAAATATTCGTTTTCCGGGAATGGACTGTCATATTTTGAGTCAGAGCTCAACGTTTCGCCCGCAGACGTATGGGGCATCTTCAGGAGCTCCTGAGGATGCCCCATACGACTGCGGGCGAAACGTTGAGCTCTGACTCAAAATATTTCTCTTGAAAAAGTTTATTGAAATTTAAATTCATTTTACGTTTATATTTACTTTTTAGTTGGCTATGTATGAAAAACAAAAACTGCTTTCTGTCAATTTGAATTATTAAGTGCATAATTTCTATTCTTGCTATTTATAAATTTATTAACAAATATGTATTTATGTTTCATTTTAATTTAAGTTAAATTTTTTTCATGCATAGCCTACTGAAAAATAACTATAAAAATAAAATTTATTTATTTTTTATTACATTTTGCTCAATATTTTTGTCATGCAAGGATATAAAATGATTACATGGTTGAATCAGAAAAAAATATTCTATCGAATGAGACTAAAAAAATTATAGCAGCCCATTTAAAAAAATATATAACGATATGTTTTAGTTTGAGAATCACTGGTATTTTTTTTTCTTCAAGAGAATGTCCCCTTCAATCTTTCTACAACTTTTATTTGAATGATTTTCTTCTATTCTCAATAATAAAGGAAATAATCCAGCTGTCCCGTATTCGAAAAAAAACCTGTATAACCACTTTATTATATAAATAAATTTCACTTGGGTTTCTAGGACCCCACAATGTGGTGCGAGGGTTAATTGAAGTCGTAACCTTATATTTTTCGAGATAGCAGAGGTAAACCCCGTAAAAACTCATTTTACACTGCCTTATATTTCGGAAACTATTGAAGATCGAACCCATATTGATTAATCTTTTTTATTACTTTTGGTTAGTACTACAGTGCGTTCAAAAAAAATTCTAACTCGGAGTAGGCTATGAACAGAGAAACGTATGTCTGATCATTATTCAATTCAAAAGTCAAGTTGTCAAAATTGATCTTGAAATGTAATTTTAAGGAGAAAAGACAATAAAGATGGATACAGTATATTGACATTTGCCGTTTTGTAATTTGTTTCCATTTCTAAAATAAGATTCAAGAAAAAAAGCTTTGATTTCTTTAGATAACAGTTTTGACAATATCTCATGTCAAAGTGACATTTAATTAAATATTTTTAAATTGACATACGTTTCTTTGTTCATAGCCTATTCCGAGTTAGAAATTTTTTTGAACACACTGTATAAGCCCTTAAAGTTTTTCCCAAAATTGAAAAATGCCTTTTGCCCTGTATATATTTTAAAATATGTATATTAGGGATGGTCTTGAAGTGAATTCATGATAAAATATTTCTTGCATCGTTTACAATTTATGTCGCATATTAGGACACGAGCATATGTATAGCTACATAATTATTGGCTCGGATTACTGCATTCCACAGTTTGTAGATCATAAAAATTTAATTTTAATTTTGCTTATTATACGAAATTGCATAAAGCTAGAGCTTGCATTTATTTCAGGAAAGTTTCCTACAACGTATGTTGATGTACGCGGAAGAAAGTCCCTGGCTTTGGGCGGTTTATGTAGTTGTGGTAGGCTTACCGTTCTTAGTCATTATTTTCTGCTGCTTTAGGACAAGTGAGAAAGAGGTTAGTATTTTGTTTTTATTGTTTTACCCATTAGTTAGGTTAGTTTTATCAATTTAAATAACAAATAAATAAAACACTTTTCGAATGAATCCGTCAGATATGAAACTAGATTTAAATAAATTATAAATTCCAAAATTCAACTTACAATTTTTGAAGGCTAGTCAGAAGTCTTTAGCTATGTCTTTACACTTATAAATTTGTAACACTACTAACACAATTTACTAAAAAACAAACGTAAATTTCATCAGCCAAAATTTTTCTGTTATGAACAAGTTTTGTTTAAACATGTTAATGTGAAATTAACAAGATATCGAGAAAGACTGACAATAATATAAATAATTATATTTTATTTACAATAACATGAAATATATAATTATACAATTATTTACAAATTGCCTATTAATTAGTGTAATACAAATTATAATTATATGAAATTTTATTACAAAACAATCAATTTGTATTTGTAAAATATTAAAATATATTTTATATATTTTGCGTTCATAATGAAGTCATTACGATACGCAATTGCGTATCGTAATGACCTTCATTTCGATACGCAATTTTTTGTTTTAGACGGTTGGTACTAGATGTCGTTTCTTTAACCCATTTTTACCTAATTTATTTTTAGTTAATTGACAATTCATTTTAATAATATAATGTCGAAATTATTATTATTTTTATTTAGGGAAGATTATTTACATGAAAATGTACAAATGGTTACAAATATAATCACAAATTGAGTAAGTAAATGTTATTGTAGAAGCCGCAAAATATAAAAAATATTATAAAGAACTCATTTTATAAGACTTTCTTTCGCACGCGTCAAAAACATGTCTATATTTTATTTGGTTGTGTCTCTTTTTGTGTTATCTTTAAATGTTATTAAGGGTATCCTATGCCTAAAACCAATAATTTCGGAGATATTCACCATTTTTGTCTTCATTTAATATAATTAAACCTAGTATGCTATGGAAATTGTGTTTTTAAGAAGAAACAATTGCAATAATGGATAGTAGTTTGCATTAAATAAAACTGTTTATTATTAATATTAGCTGTATTCTTTTTGGACAAAATCCCAGCTCATCTCAGATCACTTCAGATAAACTCAGGAAATCGTTGTTCTTTTTGACACAACTGATCTGAATTGTTCTGAGTAAACTCACTTCTCCCCATTCCGATGCTACACTTTCAGTTTACAAAACTCAAAATGATTTGAAACACTCAGTTTGCATTTTAAGGTTATATAATACAACAAATTTTGTATTCACATATAAATAAATATATCATCACGGCTTATTACCCATTGCTGGGTGTGCCAATTTGCTTTATACACAGATATCGGTAATGATGAAATATTTGCACCGTGCGGGCGCTTACATATAAAAATATACTTACAGTAATATATTTTCAACATCAATTTTTCGTTTATAAACAGTATCATAGATTAGAAAGTAAGTCAATAATTTTGACAGCTGTTATAGCAAATACTATCGGTAAAGAAGGAAGTGATAAAATTGAATTAAACATTCATTTTGAACACATCACAACTCACTTCATCTCAACTCAGTTATGTATTGAGCTGTGTTACAATTGAATCAAAAAGAATACAGCTATTAATGCGATTAGAGGTTTGTTCCAACACACCATCAAACCAGTTTTTGAACGGTCGGGTACATGCGCAGAGTGAATTTAGTGTTCCAACATGAATTTCGACTGAATCATGTACTAAGCGTCAGTTGTTCCAACATAAAAATGATCGTTCAAGAACTGGTTCGTGAACGGTCAAATTAGTCAGTAAATTTTTAGTACTGTTAGTCCGGGACATGCTTAATTGATTTTCTAATAATTCTTAAATTTAAATTTCAAATTTCACAATTTATTGTTGATTTTTTTTTTTGTATTTTACATTAAAAAAATATTTTTTAATGTGAGTTGTTACGACATTTGAATTTCGAATTTTAAACTACAAACTACAGTTCCGCACCGTTCCAACATAACATAGTTCTAGATCAGTTCAAAACTAGTACTTTATTAGCGCCTGCGTAGAAAATAGTGCATGGACCGTAACATGAACGATACGCAAACTGTATGTTGGAACAAACCTTAGGTATTAATAGTTCTTTTTGCGAAAAAATCATATGAATAAATTATTATTACCTAATCGCATTAATATTCATAATAATCAGTTTTATTTATTGGCTAATGCAAACTACTATACATTATTGCAATTGTTTCTTCTTAAAAACATACAATTGTTTCAATATACTAAAATTTATTAGGAAAAAATGCATTTTATTTATGTTATTTATGCTTAATAATAATTTCTTCATAAATATAACGTATAAGTTTATATATAAAAATATTTCAGCAACATTAAAATTTTGTACCCTCTAAACCAACAGTTTTTCGACCACTGGTGAGGACATGCTACGTCACACGCCAAATTATGAACTTTAAAAATTCATATCTCGCTTATTACGTAAAATTTTTAATTTGCGTTTGCACTAATTCGTATATCCTGTTCTTCCAGAAAAAAATATTGGTATAGGACCCCATAAAAGTGACAAGTCACAAGTCTGCTCGTGCCTTATTTACATAATAAATAAAGAAACATACATTTATAAATTACGGGTTTTTAGGATAAAGAACCAGAACGCGATGAGTATGACGCAGCTGCAGCTGCAACGGCTAAAAAGACTGATGCTGTCAGTAAAGATGATGAACCTAAAGAGCCAGAACCAGAGCCTGAGGAGAAAGAAGTATCTGACATAGAAGAAAAAGAGGAAGAGGAGGAAGAAGTAGAGGAAGTAGAAAATGGAAAAGAAAGCTTGGAGGAGGAAGAATCGGTAAGTACATATAATTATTGGGATATTTCAATAAGAATGCGAACCTGGTGGTGAAATTTGGAATTAAAACAAAGGAGCAATTTTATTTTTATTCGTATTTTTTACATAATCGCGTGCAGTTTATATAGTGGAAAATAGATAATAGAACTAATATTTACAACAGAAAAAATAATAATACACTGAAAGAAATTTCAAAGTACAAGAAAAATCAAAGAAAAACTACTGACAGTAATGATACACTTAAGCTTAAGGAAATTAAACAAAAGTGCACCTTTGCCGAAGCTTTAGACGTGAAAGTTCCTAGATTACTAAAGTATCGCAGTTTGGCGAACAGGTAGATATTTTAAACTTGTGTCAAATATTTATTTATTCTTATAATTTATAATTTTGAATTAAATTTCTATCAACTCATTTCATAAATATTTCCATTGAAAAGTTACCGTTGACGTGACAAATGTGACAGATGACAGAGTTTTTCTTCTTAAATTTTCCATTGAATACTTAGATTATTTTTTTTTACTGTATCAATATTCAACTGTATTCCTTGACAGCATTGACATATCTGGCAGTGAAAATGAACAGGTAAAAAATAAATCCTCGGGAATGGAAAAAATTTATACGCAACGCGAGATGTAGGTACATTTGACCACTCTCGAACTTATTTGCTAGCCCTCGCTATCTCTTGGGCGCAAAATCGTCCTCGAATTGTAAATGGTACCTACATCTCTTGTAGCATAAATAACTATTATATTTGCACTCTACGACACAACAAATTTGACGGCTTTTAACAGGGTTTTCGTGCTGATATTTACGCGTGTTTATGAACTGTCATTCAAACAACCCATCGCCAGTGTTTAAAAAATCCGCGAGTGGCGCGCCGATCCGTACTTGGTTAGGGTACCTTTATAACCAGGGTATGACCATGGTCCAAGATCACCGCCTTTGTCGGTAATTCATTTCCCTATTAATTTGTAATAAATGTGATATTATATTATAAAAGAATATTAAATTATCACACTGTGAATTTATAAAGGTAATAAAAATTAATTAATTTAAGAGATACACAATTATTATTAAGACATACATTTAGAGGTTACGTAGAATATATGATATGGGTTGTTATTATCACATCTTATTTAATATCTGTAGTTCTTATTTACATAATAATTGTATATTCTAAATTAACCTTTTAAAAATTTAAATGATTGTGCTTAATATTGGTAATTTATAGTTGTTTTCAATATGTCAGTAATCGTGGTGGGTATCTTAACAAACTACACTAGTAAATAAAATAAAACATATTACTTACACTTTAAATACATATTAAAATGATAATTAAATGTGTTTTTCATTAAAATAAAATACGTAGCCACGAAAATACATAATAATTTGCGCAAAAACAACACATATAACAGATGGGCCGGTAATGGCGGACGAAACGTGAGCCACGCCATGGCCATACCCTGGTTATAAAGGTACCCTATACTTGGTTAGTCTAATGACAAGTCCCACTTTTTTGGCTCCAAATTGCTAATAATACACAAGCCTAATGAACTGCGCTACTTTGGTAATCTATGAACTTTTAGTTTGACGTTGGTGCACAGAGCTATCTTTACGTAATGAAATATCTCAATTATTTTTCACAGTTTAGGACCATTTTCATACGAAATTTTATCTTCACTTTAACAATTTAATTTTAAATTAAAGATGTGTTCGTTTTTAATAATATAAATTTAGCACTTTATTGAGCATTACTTTAAATTAAAGTCTTAAAGCAATTTTAATAGACCTTTTCAATTTAAAGAGATAGAAGATATGCGCAATGGAGATCTGCGCATAGTAAGAACAACTGAGATCCATGGCGTTTGTTTCTAAAAAAAAAATTAGACGTAAAATGTGAGAAATATGTCAAATAACTCTAAAAGTCTAATCGAAATAAGTTACAAAAGCTTTTATTAAAGTTAAAATGTCTAGCGATGCAAATTTTCACCGAGAATACAGGTATTTAATGACTGCAATATTTTTGATGTTTCGTTTGACAGCTCAATTGGCAGTTGTTCGCGCCATTTTCTTACTATAGACCTTTTACATTTTTATTGCACCGTGACGTCATTTTCAATGCGCCACGTAGTGAAATTCTTATGAACTAGAGAGACATGATCAGGCACCATGTTGTCAAGTAAAATAATTAAAAGGACAAGCCTTTATTTTCGATAAAAAATTATTTAAACGACCCAAAAACTTAATTAATTTTGTCTTTAATTATAAAGAAATTATTAACAATAAATAAAGTATATGTAAAAGAACAAAACAATTTATTCTTGTTTGTTACTTTCTTAATTTCAAACTGACAACTACGTAATTATCTGTCACTTTATGTGGTGTTTATTTTGCATCTTGTAAAACAAATAACCACTTTTCTGATTCCCATCTCCTCTTCCTTTTGTTTTAAAATATTAATCACAGACGCTTTGTGTGAATTTATTTAATAAAGTTAAGTTTTTACCAGATTTTTTACTTTCCGCCATTTGAAATTTTATTTGAAATTTAACTGGCCTCTTCAATGCGCAAACAACCTCCTGCGCACTACATATATGTCATTCTTGTCTATCTCTCTCTTTTAATGTAAAAGGTCCATTTGCAGCGATAGAAAGAGATAGCCGTTAAATTGAAAAGGTCTATTGTAGTCTTAAACTGAGCCTAATTATGAAAACGGCCCTTAAAGAATGTTTTGAACATAATTATTATTTTCAGGCTCCAGAACCGTCTGCAAGCGGTGACGCGCCCCGAAAACGAAAAGTCCGTAAAGAGTAGGAAAATGATTTCTTATAGTTTCTAAGCGGGTTTCATCTCACGTATTAAATCACATGTTTGTTCTTCTTGCACTGGTCATTTAAAGCCGTACTTTTTGTGTTTATTTTACGATTTTCTAATGGTCAACGGCATAAATTCTATGTTGTAATCGTGCGCGTACCTAGTATTATTTTCAGTTTAAAATGAAAATTATTTCATCTCGATGTTATTTGCAATGAAACCAATTCCATTACCAGGCTTCGGTGAGTGATAATAGCATTTTCATAATAGATTTTACAAGATAAGGGACCGAGTAGTGAAGTCACTAGATATAGGGCCTTGCATCATCTTAGACTGAAATTCTAAATCATATAACGAATAACTGTTTGCTGCTTTACGTATGTCGCCTACAAATTTTAATTTGTATCAATTATTTATCTGATTTTAAATTGCTTGTTTCAAGGCAGCCGACATTACATGTGTTAGTGTAATATTAATTTATTAAACAAGAATAAATATGATTTGTATAAAAATTGTTATACAATAACTACGTAAGTAACATCAACAAAATATGTACTGAAATTATTTGATAAAGTCAAATTACTGAATCAAATTTTGGTTTTGTTTTCCTATATCCCTCATTTACAGAATATTGGGTGGTTGTAAATATCGTCTATTTTGATTTTTTAATACATAAAAGTATTATTAATTTTAAATCTTCCCTAATTTTTGTGACGTCACGCTTGCTACTTCTGTTGCAGATGAAATAAATATTTTATCTATTCTAAACACTTGAAAATTATATATTCATTTTAACCATACTTTTTTTTACCTCCCGCTACCCTTGTTAAGGGAGGTATAGGGATCGTGCTAAAAATCGCATATCGAGATTTTAGTACATGACCACGTTTTAAGGTCCCTAGAATCCAATTATAACATTTTCACGATAATGTCTGTGTGTATGTGTGTGTGGATCCTCCACTCTAACTCAAATACTATCATTCAGAAAATTTTGAAACCTTGTATTTCGAACTTTTTCTGTAATGGAAAGAGCCCGTTAGATTTTGGTGTAAACCGGATAACCGGAAATGGCACTTTACTAGAAGCTCAAAATAGTTTTTCTTCGAAAATAGTACATTAAGATACAAGTTTCATAAGACATGATTTTAGCGCACGCGTCATTTTTAGAAACGAGCGGCTTGTCGCGAGTTTTCTAAGGGGACAAGTGCGCTGAAATGTCTTATGAAACATGTATTTTATACAATTTTTTCTATTTTGGTCATTTTTTCAAAAAATGTACGTCATTCATGTCCAGGAATTTCAATTTCGGTTGTTTAATATGTACTTTATGAAACTCATTTGGATGTCATAAAGAAGTACTTTATGACATCCAAATGGGTTTCATAAAGTACATATTAAAGAACCAAAATAGAAAAATACCTTTGAATGTTATTTTTTTGAGATTTATATTATTATAAAAATTAAAGATTATTAAATGTTCTATAGATTTGGATTAATACTTTTTCTATATATTTTATGGATAAATTTATAAAATTATCTATAATTTAAATCCCGGGCCTACGCTTTAAACAAACAAAACGCAGTTATTCAAATGTATGTAACTGACAGATAAATGTCACTATCAAAGAACTAATCATTTCAAAATAATATTAACGTTTTAAAAACAAAAATATAAATAGAACAACAGAAAGGAATTCAATACAGTTTCCAGCATAAGTAAATATGTAGGTATGTATTTAGATTAATAAAAATTAACGATTCACAAAAATATTTAAGCTAATCCTCATTTTTGGATTAGTGAATTTTATTCTATTCCGGTATTTAAAATTTAATCTTCATTTTATTAGAGCTCCGGTGGCGCAATGGTTAGAGCAACGCCTCATGTCCTGAGTGCCCTTGGGGCTCTGGGATCGAATCCCACTAAGGCATGGATGTGTGTGAATGTGAACCCACTCTGTAATTGGGATTTAATCCTTTTCAGAGGTTTAAAAAAGGTAGTTACTTGGATTAGATTAGACTATATTTTAAGAAATAAACTGTCAAAATTAGAGTAAAATTCGTTAATCCAAAAAAGGATTAACAATATTTTTTTTGTGACAAGAGGTGTAAATGGCGGGAGGTATTGTGTGGGCCACACCAGATTTTTTTCATAAAACTGTTAAAACCACAATAAATATTGCTTTTCGCGCCCTAATTTTTGTGGAATTTAGTGTTTTTAATGGTTTTGCTACCATCAATAACCATCAAAATAAAATTCTTGAGTGGTAGATATTCTAAACTTTAGCCTTTGTCACCATATGATATATGTAAGTATATTTATAAAATACTGTGTTACAGTTTATTTTATATAATGTATATATGTTAAATACAATTAAAATATAACAAACACATTTAAAAAAAAAATTAATTGGTTAATTGGCGATCGTTGTTATCCGTAGTAAAACTAAACCGACTAGTAATCGTTGCATAAAGAGGAAAACTTTTACTGTGACCATCCGAGTAATATTTAATCGTAAATTGTTGTTTAATTTCATTTCTTACATCCTTGTTTGATAAGCAATATAAAAATGCAACGAAGAATCCCTACAAAATAATAATTTACAATAAATTAATCCAATTAATATTACATTACCTGTAATGATGTAAACGTTTGATCGAAGCAAATCCATATTAGTTCTACAGTAGGATTAGTAGAAGCGTTGTACCAAGTTATAATAGAAATTGCGTGAGGGACGCCAAAGAGCGGCATTAAAATAAGTGTTGATCGAATTAAGCGCCTGGAAATAAAACTTTTAGCGGAAGGGGATATAATTGAATAATTAACTTCCGCATTACGTACTTCCCGATTCATTTTAAACAACACCGTTTTTTTATTTTTTAGACCGGTTAATCCAGTGTTTCCCAATTTATACTCGCCCCCCCCCCTTCGGACTTCAAAAATTCTACGCGCCCCTAGCCCCACCCCCATTAGTTTTTGAAATAGAATAATAGGCTACTTGCGTGGTACTGAAAATCTGATATCTATCACTAAATACCTACAGTAAAGTTGAAAACGTATGTAAAAATATAAATTTTATTAAAAAAAAAATTATATGTTTTTTAATAAATTAAGAAAGAAGATTTTCTTTGTCGTCATTATTTTGAACTGGAGAAAGGGATGAATATTTAAGAATGTAACCTGTAGATGGCGAGCGAGTGCGAGTTTTAATTTGATTTTGACATTAGTTCATTTTTCTGTCAGTGTCTCTCTTCTTTATTATTTACAATTTGCGTGGTTTCTGTTACTTTTATTACGTATTTCGATTTGTTAAGCACGATTTTGAAGGATTTTAACTTAGCTTATACTCGTACAAAATTAAAATGACAAACGAAAATATTAACCTCCAAACTATTATTCAAACGTCAATCAGATGATCTGTCATGTTTAAATTACCCGCACATGCCGTTGCTATTTGACGTACCGATGTTATTGCTTTACGGCCATTCATTGGTTCGGCGTAATTCTACGTCATACATGGCGGTAATTTAAATATTAAAATTTCATTATTTTTTTTCTGACCAATTAATGAAAATTGTGCCAAAAGAAAAAATATGGGTAGCAAGTTTTTATCGTCTCTTCAAAAATATTAAATAAAAAAATTGCACGCAAGTAGCCCATTAAGGGGGGGGGCAGTTTGGGAAACACTGGGTTAACCAATATTTTAATTCCAAATTAATCGAAATTGATATTTTTATTTAATAAAAACCGGTTATTATTAAACGAAACAAATTATAACCGTAAACTTAAACTAAAAGTTCCTGTTTTTTAAATTATAACCGGTATCCTAAACAGTTTCTAAAAAAAGAAACGTGCAGATTTTTACCTTTTTTACTACTTTACACTAAAATGAATGATAGAATTTTTTTCCGATTGGCAATAAAAGTATGATTTTATTGACAGTTGCCCAGCAATAAAGTTGCACTTTTCTGCTTACGGCTGTGAAAATTCAAGCTGCTATACAATAGTCCGGAAACGGAAATAAGAATGGTAACAAAGATTTATTTCTTTGAAACCGACTGAATTTACAGGAAACGTGAAAAAATTTAAAATATGTGTCTAAAACATTCAATTTATATGAAAATATTGACAGTTACCAAGCAATAAAGTCACACTTTTTTTGCTGGCGGCAGTGAAAATTAAAGCTGCCGTACAGTAGGCCGGAAACGGAAACAAGAATGGTAACAAAGATTTATTTCTTTGAAACCGACTGAATTTACAGGAAACGTGAAAAAATTTAAAATATGTGTCTAAAACATTCAATTTATATGAAAATATTGACAGTTACCAAGCAATAAAGTTACACTTTTTCTGCTGGCGGCAGTGAAAATTAAAGCTGCTGTACAATAGTCCGGAAACAGAAACAAAAATGGTAACAAAGATTTATTTCTTTTGAAATCGATTGAATTTACAGGAAACGTGAAAAAAATTAAAATATGTGTCTAAAACATTCAATTTATATGAAAATATTGACAGTTACCAAGCAATAAAGTTACACTTTTTCTGCTGGCGGCAGTGAAAATTAAAGCTGATGTACAATAGTCCGGAAACAGAAACAAGAATGGTAACAAAGATTTATTTCTTTTGAAATCGATTGAATTTACAGGAAACCTAGAAAAAAATTAAAATATGTGTCTAAAACATTAAATTTATATGAAAATATTTATTTGGCATCTAAAAAGTACTTTCGTTCCTGGACTATTCTGTAGCGGCCTTAACTTTCACAACCGCTGTCAGAGAAAGTATGATATTATTGCCTAGTAACTACCAATAAAATTTGTTTTAACATAGCCCGCTATGCAAATTGATAACGATTTAAAATAATTATAAAATTAATAATCTAAACAATCGGAGAAAAAATTATGTGTTCAACAATTTGTATTTTTTTTGCCTGGTTAAACAATTAATTATTTTCTACTTCTACACATTAGTACGCAATACGTAAAGTCTGACTTTTAAAAGCGTTGCCTAAAATGATACACAACTCCGTTACGGCTCGTGTCGCAAACTCTACCCTCTTATAAAAGTTTTAAATAATATTTCACTTTACCTGTATTTAATTCTTCGTTGTTGAATGTGCATTGTATTCAATTTAACCAATAAAATATTAATTATCTTCGCAAATAAAATAAAATTTACCTGAAAAATACATACGCATAAATACTGAAATAAAATAATCAAATTTTAAATTACCAATGTTGTTACAACAATGGACACATGCACAAATAATTGTAAATATTGATTTTCATGTGTAGTCCAACAATATTCATCGTCATAAGCTATTTTTAACATAATCCATGGTAGAGTAAAACAATATGGTAACCCTAAAATATCGCGTAATATTCATAATTAATTATAGGCCGCGATCAGACACGTGATTCGAGCGACCTTGAAGTTCTTGGAATCAGCGAAATTTGTGTTTTGACAAGACCAATGTTTTGACCGTTTTGAATTATTTTGACTTAATTTTCAGGCAGTAAAACACATAAAATTAAACAACAGTTCAAAATTAAAATAAGTGAAAACAATGTTTTTAGTCAAGTGACTTGCGCACACAAATCAGTTGATACCAAACACTCAAGGTCGCTGGAGATATGTGTCCGTTCCGGCCTATACTTACCCCATCCTAAAATTAAATATATGTTGATGTTATCTTTATTGGAATTCAAAGTTCGAAATAATAAATTGTGCAGATAAATTCCTTCCATTAATACGAGAAAATAATTTGTTTGAATGCTGTACTGCCAAAAACTGGAAATTGCCTTGCAGATCCAGGACTACAAATAAATAAAAATAATAAAAAAATAATAAGGACATTATCAATAATAATTATTACATTATGTTCCTTAACGTATTTATTTGTGCCATCCTGTACAATATCTGTAGGTAAAACAATTCCATCGACGAATAAAAATTCTTTAAAAAGTGTTAAAAATGCTTTCAAACCAAATGATATAAATAAATTCAAGTGTAAACGATTTCTAGCACATTGTAATTTCCTAAAATATATTAATTAAATATTTTAATTGAATCTTCTAGAATCAAAACCTCTTAAATCCACTTTAATAAAAATTCTGAATCGCAAAAAACTCATTTCTTTTTGTTTTGTAGATTTTTAACAGTCAACAAATCAGTGAATATCAACAAACAAAGGATTTGTTTAAAAATACAAATTCAAAAATAAAAATCTGATGTGGCCAGCACATAACCTCTCGCCAGATATTTTACCTGGTTGTACGCATAAAACGAAAAATATTTTTAAATACAAATACATATATTCATGTCTCACTATAAAATAATTCCCACATATATTTGCAAAATCTATGGGATATTTTAATATAAATTATGTACAATAAATACATTTTCTTTATTTTCAATATCCTGAAATTTTCTTTTTCTACTTTCCTTTTCTTTTTCTTTATATTCGTCATTTTTTCGCAAATTCCTTTTATATTCTTTTTTACGTATATTCTTTTGCGTTGTTGACTTTTTATTTATTTTCATAATATTCATAATGATGTACAAATATTTTTGACAGTGACATTCATGTGTCAATTACAAACATTTGAATTTCTTGCCTTGAAGTAGTTTAATCTGAGAATTTTTACATCAAATTATTTTATATGCATTTCTTTATCTCTCAAACTATAGAAGATATAATAATGAATTTATATTTATCGAATAAAGAATTTAACGTTCTTTAATATAAGTATTTACATAAATTTTCGATAAATAATATTTAGATGATTTTTTTTGTAACTACTACTTTCGGTCACACGCACACACACACACACAGACAGGCACACACACACACACACACACACACACACACACACACACACACAGACAGACACAGACATCATCGTAAAAATGTTATAATCGGATTCTAGGGACCTTAAAACGTGCGTATTCACTAAAATCTGGATATGCGATTTTTATCAATATCACTCTTGGCGAGAGGTAATAAAAATGGAGTTAGTGACGTAACATGGTGTCAGAAGTGGGATCAGCAATGGATTTTTAATTGGCAATGAAAGTAAATACAGCGGAATTATAAACAAGACACAAAAAATCTTACAACATATTTAAAAAATAGAGACTGCATTTTTCGGTGAAATAATTACTGGAAATTAATATTTTGTAATTTAGTTAATAAAAAACAATGTATAGTTTAATAGGCGTACAAGGAAGTCGTGTGGTGACCACATCAGGTTTTTTTTTAGTTTAATTCATATTGCTGGCATCAAACTGGGCCTTACATGGAGGTACGAATAAATATGGCGAGTGCGTTCAATTCACTTAGCGCTAGCTAGCACTAGCGGCTTTTTCATTCTGAACGTACTGCTAAGTTCAGTTTTACTCTAGCATCTAGCGGAAACATCGAGCGGTTCTGATCAACGACCAAATATAACTAGACAAAACATTCCCTATCCCTCCTCACTGAATGTGGATTTACGGGTTTTTCAATTAATTTTAATATTACTTACCTGACACTAAGAAATATAATTATGGCTAATAAAAGCGTTGATACTGACAGGCAATATCCAAATCGTTTTAACGTTTGTATTCTGGGAACCCAAGTATGAAATAATACCAAGTCTTCATAAATAGGAAGAGGAACTGTATGTGTATTATTGTCTAATAAAGGTTTACATTGAGTATAATTTGTCCAGATATTTTTTAAACCTTCATGATAAAACCATTTTCCTGTTTCCATGCACTTTTTTGTCACATTAGTCTGCAATAATTAAAATAAACATAAAGAATATTAAATACATATGTAATACTACCTTTGGACTGAATCCGTAATATTCGGGGCATGGATATGATAATTCTTCGCCCGCCTCTGTTTTCGGCCAACACATTATTCCATCCCATATTAGTTCACAAAATTTTGTTTTATTATTTTTATCAAGCACAGATTCATTAATTTGCTTTAAACAGTTTTCTTGAATATTAGAAAATATTTGTAATGTTGTGCTATTCATGATAATGGTACAGAGAATGACTCTTGTTTTTCAAATATATATTCCAGAAATTGTAATTTGATATGAGGGAATCTGGCTTTTCTAATAATTTTGATATGTGTGCATAAATAAAGTAAACAACTTATTGATCAAGGTGTAAATATTAAAGTATATGATAATGTAATTGTATTTGCATTGCAAATATTGTTCTATCATTCTACATAAAAATAAGTTTGTTTACATGCATATTTAATTAAATTTATTAAAATTATATATCATCGAAAGCTTTTTTTTTGATAAATATGTATTATATTTTTAAATTATCCGCTAATTTTCAAAAAAAAAGTAAGATATGCATCACCTGCATCACTACCACCACCTGTTATAAAGAAATGTCAAAAGAAGCGCGGCAATCAATTCGTCGTTTTTGATTAACAATCTAAATAAATATTACCATTTTAGTAAAATGCCTAAAATTAAATTAGAACGTGTTGTCAGCTGTAGCAGCGAAGACCCAGTAACAAAATAACATTAATTACAATTAATTTATAAAAACTAACCAATAAATTACAGGATCATGTTGCAAACAATTTATTAAACGGCGAAACTAAGAAAAAATGGAAATCTTTAGATGTTGGAGAAGCCTCAGTAACAGTAATATTTCAGTTGGAAAAATCTTGTTTAATTTCAGGTATTGATATTGGAAATGAAAATTCAAGTTTTGTAGAAGTGCTGGTTGGAAGGTCAAGTTCTCAGGAACAGGATTACAAAGTACGTATATATTTTTAATTGAGTAGGTTGTGTAAATAATATTAAAATAATTATTAGTAGATCTGTGTTAGGACGATTGGGTTTACGGGGTTTTCTTTGAAACTGTGTCTAGATTTTGATTTCTAATTTTATGAATATACCTGTCTAAAAAGAATCCGCCCTTCGGCTGGGATAAAAATATTGTGTACCTGACGGGGTTGGTCCCTATTCTCTTTCAAAGTAGGCCCCTTGCACACCGATCGTTCCACTGTTGGAAACACCTCTGGAAGCATTCTTTTGGAATGGTTTGCAGCAGGGACCCGAACCGTAACGAAACCATAACCGAAAACCGCACCGATATTTGACTTTTTATGAAACCGTAACGGAAAACTATATTTTATTTCTTCAAATATGGAAACCGATACGAAATATAAATTTATTGTGTAACCAAAAACATAACCGAACCGAAATAATATCGGTACTAAAACCGTAAATTAAAAAAGATATTTTTATTACGCCGCATCTTTTTTGAAGAAATACTTTGCATGCCTTCGAATTCAAATTCAAAAAAATTGAAGGCATTTTACTCCATTTTTCATTTTTTTTCTAATTATAATAAAAAAAATCTGATGTGGCCAGCACATTACCTTCCGTCAGTTCTGTGTATCTTGTACAAATTTCATAGATAGTTCCTTGCAAAAGATTATATTTCGTGTATATTACCTTCCGGCAGTTGTATGTATTTTATACAAATTCCGTACAGAAAATTTCTAGCAAAAGATCCTATAGGGCGCGAGCAGACACGTGACTCAAGGAACCTCAAGAACAATGTCATGTTGACAAGACCAATGTTTTGATTTATTTTGATTTTTAACTGCTAAAATATTATTTTTAATTTCATGTGATTCACTGCCTAAAAATTATAAAATATTAATATTTAAGAAATTCAAAATCAAAATAAGTCAAAACATTGGTCTTGTCAAATTGACAATATTCTTGTCAAAATGACATGCGCACACAAATCAGCTGATTCTAAACACGTCAAGGTCCCTCGAGTCACGTGTCTGCTCGCGCCCTATATTCCCAGCATTTCCAGTAAAATTATAAGACAAACACTTTGTCAATTTCACTTGACACTGACATCTTTCAATCAGAATTTACTTAATATGGTAGCTGTTTCCATAGCTATGGCTACTTTATGAAATTTAATTTCTTTATAATTTTTTAACTCTATATCCGTTTAATATTAAGTATAAAATGCAGTCAAATCGTATAGAGAATAAAATATTCTTTAATATTTATAATAACATTAAATGCGAATAATTGATATTTAACATAGTTTTTTCAAGAAAAACTGTTAAAATCTTCAAATGAGGGTACTTCCGGTTGATTTATTGTAACCAAAATCTAATCAGCTCTTCATATGGATGTAACGAAGAGGAGTACGAAAGAATTCTAATTTTTGGAATTGTATTATTAGAGTTATCGCATTAGAAAATTTTGTCACTCACACACACACACACACACACACACACACACACACACACACACACACACACACATCATCATCATCATCATCGTAAAAATAGTAAAATCGTATTATAGGGACCCTAAAACGTGCTTATTCATTAAAAACTCACCACTGAATTTTTTGACCAAAGACAATCCCTTCCTTACCTAAAGGTGACATTTATAGATAAAATCATGTTATTTTCTTAGATTTTATTAGCGGCCTCATCATTTATGACGCCAATGGAAGCACGCAATCTTTCAAACAGTAACAGAGTTAGAATGTTTACATACGACAACTTAGCTTCATCGATTCGAGACGAAAAATGGGATCGAATAAAAGTAGTCTGTACTCAACCATTTAATAAACATGTTAAGTACGGACTATCGTTTATTACTCTACATACATCACAGGAACAAAAAACAGAACAAGAATCGACTTCATTTGGGAAATTTACATTACGTCCAGAATCTCCCAACGTTCTCTCAGCTGGAAGTTTATTCGCCAAACGAAAAGAATTAGTAGAAGATGAAACAGAAGATACGAAAACAGGTAAGTTAAAATGAATGAAGTAAAACAATATTTTAAGTATGAATTATAAAACAGTGGCGCAGGCTATTAAATCATATGAAAAACCAAAAAAATGTAAACCTTTGGATGTGAAAACACCAAAAGACAAAACATTGAGTGAAAAAGAAGAAAGGAACAGAAATCGCAAAGCTTTATTTTATACTTCAGATGAAGACGAGCCAAACGAAAAAATTGATAAAGCAGTTGAAAAATTAAAAGCCGAAAGCGAAAAGAAAAAGACAAAAACAGATAAAACACCCGCTAAAAAGAAAACTGAAAATAAAACCAGTGATAGTCCAAAACCAAGCAGCTCGACAAAAAAAGATAATTCTAATGATTCATCGAGCAATTTTAAGAGAAAAGTAAATACAACACCTAAACTTTCAAAGAAAAAACCAAAATTAGCCAGAAAACCATTTAGCGAATTATTTAATAATGTTATTTTTACAATAAGTGGAATTGTTAATCCAGAAAGGGGCAATTTGCGCACAATGGCTCTAAGTATGGGCGCTAAATATAAACCAGATTGGGATAATTCTTGTACTCATCTAATGTAAGTGTACTATATTTTTTTTATATTTTAAGAACGCTCGAATTATTAAAAAATCTGGTGTGGCCAACACATGACGACCCGTCAATTCCATGTTTGAAATAGACATGAACTTTAAGTAAAGTATCACTTCCGGTTGATCGTTCGTAAACAAAATCTAATTTGTTGTTCCAATAAATAGAAAAGTCTGTAATACCAAATTTTGGATTATATTTTAATATGTTTTACCTCGAAAATCTGTTAAGAGAGCTCCAAATTAAATACCCCTTCCGGTTTATCATATAGGTATAGGTATAGTCAAAATCTAATGTTTCAAATTATACACGTGTTTTAAATACCAAATTTGAGAAGTTTTGGATCATTTTAATATATTTTTTAAGAAAATGTGTTTATAGCTTCCTGTAAAGTAGTACTTCCGGTTTATCAATTTTAGAAAACATCTAATTAGTCGTTCTCATTAATATAAAAGTCTTAAATACCAAATTTGAAAAGTTTTGAATTGTATCAATTTGTTTTTCACGAAAATCTGTTCAGAGCTTCAACTAAGTATCACTTCCGGTTTATCAATTTTAGCCAAAATCTAAAATGTCACTTCCCGTTATATAAAAGTCTTAAATATTAAATTTGACAAGTTTTGGAATATATCATAATATATTTTTCACAAAAATCTGCTCAGAGCTTCGGGTAAAGTATCACTTCCGATTTATCAATTTTAGAAAAAATCTAACGTATCATTCTTATTAGTATAAAAATCTTAAATATCAAATTTGAAAAGTTTTCGATTGTATCAATATATTTTTCACAAAAATCTGTTCAGAGGTTCAAATAAAGTATCACTTCCGGTTTGTTAATTGTATCCAAAATCTAATATATTGTTCCCATTCATATAAAAGTCGTAAATACTAAATTTGACAAGTTTTGGAGTATATCATAATATATTTTTCACAAAAATCTGCTCAGAGCTTCGGGTAAAGTATCACTTCCGATTTATCAATTTTAGAAAAAATCTAACGTATCATTCTTATTAGTATAAAAATCTTAAATATCAAATTTGAAAAGTTTTCGATTGTATCAATATATTTTTCACAAAAATCTGTTCAGAGGTTCAAATAAAGTATCACTTCCGGTTTGTTAATTGTATCCAAAATCTAATATATTGTTCCCATTCATATAAAAGTCGTAAATACTAAATTTGACAAGTTTTGGAGTATATCATAATATATTTTTCACAAAAATCTGCTCAGAGCTTCGGGTAAAGTATCACTTCCGATTTATCAATTTTAGAAAAAATCTAACGTATCATTCTTATTAGTATAAAAATCTTAAATATCAAATTTGAAAAGTTTTCGATTGTATCAATATATTTTTCACAAAAATCTGTTCAGAGGTTCAAATAAAGTATCACTTCCGGTTTGTTAATTGTATCCAAAATCTAATATATTGTTCCCATTCATATAAAAGTCGTAAATACTAAATTTGACAAGTTTTGGAGTATATCATAATATATTTTTCACGAGAATCTGTTCAGAGATTCAAGTAAAGTATCACTTCTGGTTGATTAATTTTAGCCAGAATCTAATATGTTGTTTCCCATGATATAAAAGTCTTAAATACTAAAATTGAAAAGTTTTGGATTATATCTTAATATAATTTTTCATTAAAAACTGTTATGGGCTTCAAGTAAAGTATCACTTCCATTTATCCAATTTTACCCAAAATCTAATCAACTCGTTATATGAATGCAGGAAGCTTAAATACGGAAAATAGATATATTTTGAAGTTTGTTATAAAAGTTGTCGTGGGCGAAAAAATCGTCGCACACACACCCACACACAGACAGACATCATCGTAAAAATAGTAAAAACGTGTTGTGGGGACCCTAATTCGTGCTTATTTACTGAAAACTCACCATCGAATTTTTGGCACGATTACATTACCTCCCTTACCTACGGTATGACGAGAAGTAAAAATAGCTGTTAAAAATTAATCATTACACATCAGAAGTGGGATATGATCGCGATCCGCAATAATGTTTGAGGGTTGCTCTTTGATAGAATATAGCTATTTGTGTATTAAGAGCGCAAAATAAGACATTGTCGATTGAGAGGACGCAGGAGCGAGGCATTCTCTCGAAATCGACAATGTCCATTGCGCTCGAAACACACACAAGATTTTTTCTACAGTCGCCACAATGGGGTCCTCCGCCATAACAAAAATTTATTTTTTATTTATTTTTACTTATCGGTATATTCCATTCTTCTTGAGCTATTGCTTCAATCTAAGCATTTTATACTTTCGTTTTTGTAAATGAATGCCCCATTTTATTTTCACAGCAGTGCGGCATTTTGTTTGGTTATGTAAGTGGGTAATGTGTAATTACAGTGTCATTAATTCCTGACTAAACGTTTCCATTAAGAATGTAACCAAGTAACATTTCTCAACATTGTATAGTTAGAAATTTGAGGAGCGAGCGTTTTTTCTACTTTGTCGCTCTAGAGCGGTAAAGTGACATTTTGCGTTGACAAAAGAGAGCGCAAATGGCTACTTTGTATATAGACTGTAGAAAAAACTTGTTGTGATTGACTAATGTTTTCTTTTTTCGAATGATTGTTAACTTCTAATCTATATTTTTAGTTGCGCGTTCGCAAATACACCAAAATTTAACCAAGTCCGCGGAAAAGGAAAAATAATCACAAAATCTTGGATTAAAGATTGTTTCGATCAGAGAAAACGTTTACCCTGGCGTCGGTACGCTTTAGATCGAAACGATATAGGAAAACCTGAGAGTGAAGAAGAAATAGAAGAACAAGTTGATGAGCCAGAAGAAAATAACACCCCAGAAGAAATAAATATGGATGAAACTTATAATCAAAAAAAAGTAACTAAAACTAATGTTCATATAGATTTATCAGGGTCGGATACTGATGATGAAATAGAAAAAATACTGGCGAAACAAAAGGAAACTGCTAGAAAAACAAATAATAATGATCAAGAAGAAGATAAGAAAGAGGAAGAAGATAAGAAAGAGAAAGAATATAAGAAAGAGAAAAAAGATAAGAAAGAGAAAGAAGATAAGAAAGAGGAAGAAGAAATAAAACAAAATACAAAACAAAAAGAATCTATAATACGTGATGACGATGAAGAAAATAGTACGGAAGAAGAAGAACTGAAGAAAAATCCCGCTGAAGTTGAAGATATCCCAAGAATATTTGAATCAGAAATATTTTATGTCGACGATGCCTTGGATACTGAAGAAAAGAATAAATTACAACGCTTAATAAAAGCATTTGATGGGTACATTATTAACCATTTTTTTAAAATTAATATATTTATCATATTTTATTTTTAGGGTCGTTTTATCAAGTTTACGAAACATAGTTGATTTTGTTATAACTAACGAAGATTCTGTTGAATTAATAAAAGAACGATCTTCGGATGCAAAGTGTATTAATGCGAATTGGATTTATGAATGTCATGATGTATTAAAACGAGTTCCTTACGAAAAGTTTGAACTTTGATAGTGAAACTAAAAATATTTTAATGTATAACTGTAATAAATTATATTTTGTATAATACATACTTCTGTTTGTTCACCTACATACAGTAGAAACCAATAAAATAAATATTCAAAAAAAACTTAGGCGTGTTTACTAAATTTTATAAGTATTTATAAATTTGAATATCGTTGACAAAATAAAGTAACTTTATAGAAAACATATTTTCTTTAAAAAAATCCCAATAACAATTTATGAAAGAAATGTAAATTACACAAAAATAAACAATATTAAATATATAATACCTTGTCAAATATAATTATTGAAAATAAACCAAGACTTTTTATTGCAAATGGGTGAAAAAGTGAAACGCTATGCCACTTTTTCCACATTTATTGTAGACGTTGAAAAATTATATGTGCAATTAGTGAGTAAAGTACTTTTTCTACTCGAAGGATTCGTAAAAATAAAATCAACACTTTTTTACGTAAATGTGTGAAAAAATGAAACGTTTTGGCACTTTTTTCCACGCTTTTGTTGTAGACGTAGAAAATATTTATGCAATATGAGTAAAAAGTATAGTTTTATTTTTTGAATAGGGAAGTCATATTTCAGTAAATGTAATTTCATATTCAGGAAAAGTAAATTAAATTTCAGATAAAGTGCTTAAATGCAATTTCAGAAAAATATCATCAAAATATCAAGGACATATTTTTTATAGGTTGCTACAGAGTGTCTTGATTTGTATTCGATAGTGAACATAATTAATTGCGCTGATCTCTAGAGCACATAATAAATGTAGTGCAAAGTAATCGTGTTTTGTTTTATTTTGTATTCCCGCCGTTTAGTCACCATGCGCACGCACAGTTTTTATTACCGCGTTTTGTGTAGTGGTAGTTACCGACATCGTTTATATGTATTTGTTCATCTTATATTTAAATAAAATAAAGCAATATTATCCAGTGAGTTTAATAAATACATAAAGTGAATATTTGAATTTTAATAATTAATAATATAAATTCAGGTTTTAGAATGAAAATAACTGCAACGTAGTATATGGATGCTAAATGCAAGAGACGCTGTAATGCAACGCTGCTTGGACCTGTATATGGTAGAAATGCCAATTCGATTTTATGCGCTGAAGTTTATATTATTTTCAAGTTATTAGAAATTTAGGTATGTGTTAGTATGGCACTCTTACATGAATTTTAAGTTTTATGTATTACAATGTGAAATTTTAATAATGGTAAGTTATGTTTTCTTGGTTACAGCTTCAAAACACTGTTGTTTACTATTTTATATCAACAATTGATGTTTTGTCAGGTATATAAAGGTACAAACCAACTGTCCAGAAAACGTTACGAACACTACATCAGTGCGTACGTCAAATTAGAACGTTTGGAAAATTCAGATCCAACAATAACCTCTATTTGTGGCGTCCGAATATATGCAGACGGTAACACAAAATTCCAAAAGGGCAGAAATCGCAACGAAATTGCCATAGACGACAAAATAGTTAGAATTAATTTGATTTCAAACACTCTAAACTTAAAAATAACCTCTGATTTTGCTTCAAAATTTCCTAAACGAACCCGTATGTACAACAATAACGATTCGTTGAACCGAAGCATTCTGAAACAGGGCAAGGAGAACGAATGTAATTCTTCAAAATCAGTGAGTTTTAATAATACTTTCTATATAACTCCCATATCTCCAAGGCGCCATGAAAAAAGTCCAACCCCTGTGAAAGATTATGAGTTTGCTTACAAAGAATATTTAAAATCTGTACAAATGAATGGTGCATATAATCAGGAGAAGCCTGCACCGTTGGCTTCTCCTATCAATAATACCAACAACAACAGTACAGACACAATAAAAATAGATAATAACGGAGTTTTCGAGGACGAAGATGAAGAGTATACCGAAATCGAATATTTAGAAGAACCGAAAAAGAGAAGAGGACGACCACCTAAAGGAACTGTAAGCACATCAACTGTATATAGACCACCCGCTTCCCCACCAAAAAAAAGAGGATGGCCCTTGGGATTATCCCGAAAAGCATACCGGATCCAACAACAACAAGCCTTGAAAATGAAAGCTATAAAATATACAGGAAAACGACGCGGTCGCCCCAAAAAAATCATCGCTTTTGGGTTTCAATCAATCGTTTCAGACATAAAAACAGTTACATTACCCAATGATTTGTGGTCGGCCCATGTGAGTGTTACTGCTAAAAAAAGCCAAGTTTGTTTTACGCGAGTGGTGCAAGCCGTATCGAATTCAGTTCCTGTAGAGTGCGACCGCTCAGTAAAATTTAACGGAACTGTGAATTATCTTGTAAGAATAAACAATCGTGATGTAGAATTAATAGCAGCTCCTCCGACAGTTAACAGTTTGAGAGATGTAGAAATTCTATTAGAAATTGTTAATGAAATCGGTATTAACGACCCAATATTAGAGTATAACAACAGGTAGTTAATGGCTTCCTTCGAAGACATTTATATGGTAATACACGATTCTTTACGCTAGTTTGTATTTTAATTTGTTATATGATTTTGTAACAAAGTTTCTGAGAATTAAGATCATATTATTCGTGAATGGAGATTAATGTATTTACAGTTTTTGTAATTGTGCAAAGATGGGATTATTAGTTTGCGTGATCCTTAACTTGTTTTAACTTTTGTGCTACATTATTCACATAATATAGAATAGTTTAATAGAATGTATAAAATTTAAGTACATTAAATACAATGATAGTTTTTAAGATGTATTTGTTTTTTTCATGTATGTATACCTAAATTTGTACGAGTTGTTATTTTGTTCTGTACATAATTATCCAAACAAAAATGAATTTATAGATGTATATTTTTATATAAAAATCTAGTTTAATATAAAACAGTTTCGGTGTTTACAGAAGAATTACATGATTGAAACATGATTTTACTATTTACATTTATATAAATAATAATAAGATTAAAATTATTTGTTTTAAATCTTAACTACAATTAAACCTATTCCGTATTTGTGTGACTCCCTCCACCGTCTAATTGATTGGACGACTGCGTACTTGTCACTTGGTTTATTCTAGTTGTGTTGGTTGGATTCATGATACGTGCAAATACTTGCTGCGGTCGACCTTCAACAATAATTATGGATACAACACACTTACATATTTCATTGTAATATATATCTTTTGCTCTACTTTCAAGTAACAAATAAAAAATGTTTTATTTTGAAAATTGTTTTTGCACTCTTTCCTTTTCAAACTTATTTTAATCCTCAATTTCACTCTTTGTTGTATTTATTATAAATAGACTATTTTTATTGTCGGAAGAAGTATTTTTCAGCAAAACAGTTAAATAGTTTTTGTAAAGTTCTGAATTTTTGAGTCAAAATTTTTAAATTCACACTTTTGGTGCTCCAGTAATCTTAATTTAAAGACACGGAAAATAGTATTTTGTGCACCAAGGGCTTTTGGCCCGTGGGATAGATGTCGTGCGATGTGCATTATCATCCAAGTCATTTTTATTGGTTGATGATGACAAATTTGAAGATTCAACTTCAAATTTATCATCATCGACCAATAAGAATGACTTGGTTCGGATCCCGAGTTAGTTCCAATTTTTCTCGTTTCGGCGAACGGACTATAGTAACGCTCGTGGGGCATACAAGATTTTATGTTTCACTAAAATATGTGAAACAAGTTTTCATTTATAATAAATTTGATCAATAATGCTTGTTTTGGCGTTGCTAAGGATGTTGTTTAATTGTTTTGTTTATTATGAACGTATATTTATTTTTAAAATATCAACATTCTTTATCGTTGGAGATGATGGAGGGTGGATTTGATGTTAGAGTTTTGAAAATTGTAATCTTATATTTGGAAAAGATATTAATAATGTTGCATATAACATTTTTTGTTTTAACGATGATCGAATGGAGGCGTTATGAACTATTATGCCCTCCTATAATGCCCCGGTTGTTATATACATGTTTATATACTCCGTATCCTAGCAATAATTAGTTCATAATATTCTAGTGAGACAAACAAAATATTTTACCCACTTCCGGTACCGTAAGTAGGCTATTAGGATGTTGTTTGTAGGGATTAATGTTCATTTTACTGTTAAAGTAACCAAATATCGGTTTCTAAAGTAGCTTCCTTATGTCTCTATTTTATAAAATAATAATTAGATATTTTAAATTTTTCGAAATATTTGCTCATTCTTATAATTTATCATTTTGAATTTAAATTATCCTCAATGAATAAATATTTCCAATGACTTGTTAAATGTAACAGATGACAGCGTTTTTCTTCTTAAATTTTCTATGGATGGATACTAAAATCCTTTGCTTAAAATTTAAATATTTTAATTTTCAACGGTATGCCCATAAATTTAATAATTGTTATATTTTTGCTGTTTGAAACAAATTTATATTTTCACCTATATCTAGTGACCTTTGGATTATTTCTCAAATAACGAAACACCATTAAAATGACCTCCTAATAGGGCAAGTATTTTTTTTTCTTAAAGGAGATATGGTTTAATAAAAGTTACCAACAAATACAAGACTTTGAATGAATTCTGTAGTCAAATATTATATTAAAAATTGTAAAATTAAGTAATATTGATTAATAACAAATAATATAACATTCCAATCTTTGCAAATCTTGTACATTCTTGCATACAATCATTACAATCGTCTTACAATCCCATGATTATACAATCTTTTGGAGTGATTCACCCCTCGGCGTTTTCTTATTTGAAAATTCCAATAGACAATTTTCCGAGCTAGCTCAGTAACGAAAGATTTTCCGGTCTATAAAGTGATTAGAACAGCTCATTTGCTTGATTGTGAAAAATACTATTTACCTCTCTTGTAGCATAAATAACTATTTTATTTGCTACTCACTTGTAAACTTCATTTATTGATACCGTTTACTACTTTTGAAAATTAATCTTTACTATAGTCACAAATTTGTAAAACTGACAGCTAATTTGATAAAATTTTACAAGTTAATAACGTTGTTGACATGTGAATATTGTATTTTGTCTGTCGTACATATTAAAAATAAGTGTAAAGGTGTCTCATTTTTGATGTCTTTTTAAGGTATTTCGGGTAATATTAATGATAGCGCAAAACCGTTTGCACATTCCAGGGTCAACTTTTCTAGAAATGTTTAATAGTCACCACAGAAATATTCGATCTTCTTTTGTTTCTGAGCGACAGGCAAAACTCGTTTTCGCTCATTTTGAAAATATATCATATCTTATTTATTATGATAGTTTAAGAAAAAATATTATTATAAAAATTTTACCGTTTTTCAAATAGAATAAAATGGCGTAATTAGATTTTTTGAAAACTTAATAATTCTCGAGATATAACACAAACTTATGATTTTTTAAACCGGAAACTATGTTCAAAATAGTCTTATCTTTTTGCTTATTTTATAAGCTTTTCAATGATATATAACAAGTCTACATTATTTTGTTTTAAACTTGAATAAGAGATAATTATTAATTTATTGGGTTGAAAAAAATTAAAATTATAAAGAAATAAATGAAAAAATCTATCTATTCTAATAGTATTTGTTTCAGTTTTACTCATTTTTCAATTTATTTACATCAAAAGCATATTAAACCATTTTTTTTCGGATTGTGTCAAAGCCAACAGTAACGTCGATAAATAGTGATTTAACTAACCCGAAAATAATAGGTTAAGAATAATTTTGAGAACATAATTAATAGATATTGAATCAAAATAAACAAATGATGATTTGTAATAAATTTTTTCATTTGTTTCTTTAATTTCCAATATTTTCACTTCCGTAAATTAATAATTCGTCTTTTATTAATGTTTAAAACAAAAGAATGTAGACTTGTTATATATCATTGAAAAGCTTATAAAATAAGCAAAAAGATGAGACTATTTTCAATATAGGTTCCCATTTAAAAAAATCATAAGTTTGTGTTATATCTCGAGAATTATTAAGTTTTAAGAAAGTCTAATTACGGCATTTTATCTATAAAAAATAGTAAAAATTTGTTAAAACAGTTTTTCTCTATCATAATAAATAAGATATGAGATATTTTCAAAATGAGCGAAAAACGAGTTTTTGCTAGTAGCTCAGAAATAAAAGAAGATCGAAAGTTCCTGTGGCGACTATTAAATTGTTCTCGAAAAGTTGACCCTGGAATGTAAAAACAGTTTTGCTCTATTATTAATATTACCCAATATACCTAAAAAAAACATCGAAAATGAGACACCTGTACAATGCACGCCGGGTAACTGTTTTACTGCCTCCAGGAGGTGAGTCATTTCTTCCTTTCAGTAATAAAAACCGTCTCATCTGGCTGTATAACATCTTTACGAATTAGTAAAGGCGGTAAGTAAATAAAATATTAACGATGACAACGATAAAACTTACTTTAAAATTGACAAATTTAAAAAAAATAATCTGTTTCCAAAATTATCCTCGATCGATACTGCTCTTAATATTTAATATCTTGATAAGTAAAATAATAATTACCTTTTGTCTGTTGCGTTTGCGTTAACGGTATAACTTTCAACCCCTGCAACGTCTTTATATTAATTGCACCACCTTGAAATCCAGACGGGAGTAAAATCTGTTGAGCTACAAGCTGCCCGCCCTGTCCTTGACTTGCCAGCACAACTCTTTGGTTGTTTTGCGTCCCTGTTTGCATTTTAATAGCCTGTCCCCCTAGAATAACTGTTTGGTTTTGCGTAACTTGCTGCGTGTTGTTATTCTGCGTTTTTATATTATGTCCTAACATAACCTGCTGCGCATTTGTTTGCACTATACTCTGGTTGACATTTTGCACTTTTATCTGCGTGCCGAGTACCATCTGGGCGTTGGTTTGATGTTGTTGAGATTGTTGTGTGACGACTTGGCCCGTTTGGAGGACTCTGTTGTTTGAAAGGACTATACTACCCGCAGTTGAGGTGGAAATGTTAGGTTGGAGTATGACATTTTGACCTTGAATGTTTTGTAAAGTGTTTCCTTTACTGGCTAATAATACTGGTTTACCAGCAATATGAGCAATATTCAATCCAGCTGCATTTACCATTCTTACAGTATTAGCAGTTTGGTTCGTACTTGTAATTGTTTTCGAAACAGTTGCCGGTTTTCCCGCCGAATTTATTTTTATCTGATTCTGCTGATTAACAACTATTTTTTGTTGAGGAACTAATTTACCACTACCAACATTTTGCGTTATAAACTTTGCGTTTACTAATTGATGCGTAAGTTTTGACGGGACAAATTTGGTAGTTGCACTTGGTTTCGTGTGATTTTTAATAGTTTTAGCAGCAGCAACTGTCGTTACAGTATTAGTAGTGGTAGTTGGTTGCGTAGTGATTGTCACTGTTGTTGCTAATCTTTGCTGACCAGCAATTGATACAATATTATTTTGAGAAACTACGGCGAATTGGGCTACTTGGTTAGCTGTGCTACCAGAGAGTTGGATCAAATTGGTTTGACCTGGTTTTGCACCCGATACTCTCAATGTTGTTCCTGAGAAATTAAATATACATTAGTTGATATTCATACGAGAAAATCAGGCTTTGGCAAATTTTTAAGGCCTGTGTTCACGATGCTAGAAATCGTTGCGAGTTCTCGATCACATTTTTTGATCATTAACATTGAGCTTGTATGACTACAGATGTCAGGTTAGTCGAATTTATGATGTTACTTTCAGCCATTTCTACCAATATTAAAAACTAATAAAACATAACCGATAAAATATCCCGGCTGTAAGTAAATTAATTTTTTACCACTAATATATTAATATATTTATAAGTAATTATTTATAATAACTTATTAAAAAACGTCAAGATTTTAAATTGATAACTTGTAAATGAAATTAGCAACTTGTACGAAAAAATGGGACAGAACGCATTTTTCCATCCTAGTTTTCTATTCAATCATATTCGATTTTTGCGTCCGAGTTGGTAATATCCACGATCCGAGTTATCGAATTGCGGACTATATCCGAGAACTCGGATCGATTTTTAGGATCGTGGACATAAGCCTTAAGGCACCAGAATTTGACAATTTTGAGTATTTCAGAAATTAAGAAAGCATTCCAAAACAAGATTGATTGGGAACTTTTAAGAAATGGAAGAAAAAAAAAGATGAAATGCATTATTGTATTCTTGAACATATTTAAAATAAAATTATATATTGGTGCATTCCACTATAGTAAAATTTGCAACCAAAACTATTTTTACTCTATAAAAAAAGAAATGAAAAAAATGCTCATAGTGAGGACATGCACGATTTTTCATTTTTAACTTTAATCGATAGAGTAATGAAAAATAATAGTCCCGTATTTTTTATTTTTCTATCTATCTTTAATACTGAAAAAATGCAATTAAAAATGACATTGTTCAAAACGCGGCTGATTTTCTCCGCCTCGTCCCTTGCCCAGTGACGTCAGCGTTTCATCAACGCGGCCATTTTGATTATCACATTAGGTTAAACGTCAAAATGACATTTAAAGATTACATGAAATTTACGAAAGTAAACATGTCGGTGAAACGCTGTTTTGTGCCATCGTGCCAAAATACTAGCGAAAATATTTTTAATAGTACCGCGTGATACAAAAAAACAACTTTAAAAATACAGATTTGATACGCAACAAAGCAACAGTAATGAAATTCTAAGAATACACAACGAATAACGTAGACAAATGTTAATCAAACGAAAAAGTAAAAACGAATGACTAATGACCAGTAGCTGAGTGATACGTGGATAACTTCAGGTCAAATGAAAATTATATTTATAAAAATGAATAGAATGATGTTATATTAATATATTATAGTATTTCTATCAAATATTTAGATATGTAATTCTCAATTTATAGTCTATATATTTTCTTGTTTTAGAAATTCTGTGTCGATTTAATAATAATTTTCTCAAGATTTTTAACGTAATTAACTTACCCTGTGGTAAAGATCCATGTTGTTTTTGATGAGCAAGTAAACTTTCCACAGATATTACTTGCCCAGCAGCATTCGTTAATACTTTAGCTACAAGAGGTGTTTGTTGAGTAGTTCCGGCTTTCCCACTTGCCACTAAAATCAATTATTAATGACATTTTTTATATTAAAAAATCTAATGTGGCCTTCCATTAATTCCATGTCTAAAATAGCAATGAGCTTTAAGTAAAGCATCACTTCCGGTTGGTTGTTTACAATATATATATATATATATATATATATATATATATATATATATATATATATATACAGGGTGTTTCTTTTAAAACAACCAGTGCTTTTTTGGGCGAACTAATGACTTTAGAAAAAAATGTTATACACAAGAAATGATCAAGAGTAAGGGGCTAATTTATTAATAATAACAAACCGAAAATTCGACCAGTGGTTCTCAAACGGCAGAACAAAATTATATTTTTTAAATGGTATCCTATATATTTTTTAGCCTATTATATAGAATTTTTTTCTGATTTCAACGATATAAATATGGTATAGGGTTATATAACAATTATTTCGAGAAAAATGGTATTATTATTTTTTTTTATTTGCTTATTTGATTCAGTATTTTTTTTATTTGCTTATTTTTTTTATTTGCTTATTTGATTCAGTATTTTTTTCTGAATTCAACGATATCCATACGTAATACTCTATTATTACAAAATATTTGAGAAGAATGTAAAATTAATAATGTATAATTTTTATTTAAATATGACTATTATAAAGAGTGCTATGGAAAAAACAAATACATCAAATGAAGAAATAATTACAAAAACTTATAATTTTCTTTAAGTTGTGAATAATTATTTAAACAAGATAAAGTTTGACATAAATAATATTAACAATTATTTTATTGATTTATTTGTTTTTTCCATAGCGCTCTTTGTATAGTCATATTTAAATAAAAATGATACATTATTAATTTTGCATTTTTCACAAATATTTTGTAATAGTAGATTACTACGTATGGATATTGTTGAATTCAGAAAAAAATACTGAATCGAATAAGCAAATAAAAAAAAAAATAGGTTGCCATTTAAAATAAGAAAATAGCACCCCGTATATTGAGAATCACTGGTCTAAAAAAAATTCTTGTTTCGCTCATTAAAGTAGTCTTATAAAATAGAATTTTTTTGTTAATTTAACCGACCTCGTAGCTCTTACAGTCCTCGAGATAGCAATAGTGTACCACTTAAAATGAACATCCTGTATATATATTTATTTGTGGAGGTAAAAAATTAAGACGCACACACAGACAGCCAGACATTGTAAAAATAGTAATTACGTATTTATTCACTAAAAACCACTATCGAATAAAAAATGGAGTGCGCGAAAGATTTTCACTCATTAAACAAAACAGGTTTTAAATTTTGTATTCATGTAAGAAACAATAGTATCAATAGCAGGATTAAACGAATATTAATATTTTGAGAGACGGC
Organism: Harpalus rubripes; assembly: GCA_963082715.1. Classification (NCBI taxonomy): domain Eukaryota; kingdom Metazoa; phylum Arthropoda; class Insecta; order Coleoptera; family Carabidae; genus Harpalus; species Harpalus rubripes. Next base: position 4,744,403 of record OY720448.1, read on the forward strand.
AATTATTGCCGGCGATAAATTGCAAGAAAAGTTGGTATACATAAAAATACAACTCACCCTGCGTTATGATTCGCTGTTGCCCAAGCAACGACGTCCCTTTCATAATTTGCTGCTGCTGTTGTTGCTGTAACTGTTTCTGCAATTGCTGAATATTCGCTTGTTGCTGCTGTTTTAGTACGGCTTGCTGAAGCGTCAACACTGTTTGCTGATTCTGCTGTTGCACCTTCTGTTTTATATTTTGTATTATTTGTTGTTGCTGCTGCTGCTGTTGCTGAGCAGGAGTTAAAGCTTGAGCTTGTTTTTGCTGATTAATTGCTTGCAGTAATTGCTGGGAAATACTCGTGGTTTGAGTAATTGTTGGGGTTTGGGATTGAATTATTTGCGGAGGGGCGATGCTTTGGAGAGGTTTTGGTTCTGATGTTTTTAACTGATGTGTTGACACTACTGTTATTGGTTTTTGTTGGTTTAATTGCACAACTTGTGTTGTCTTTAGTTGCTTTTGTTGTTGAGCAGCTATTGATTGCAACAATTGTTGAGTTATTTGAGGAGGAGTTAATATTTGTTTGGTACCAACTCCAACTGTTTTTTGGTCCACTTGTTTTATAAACACCGTCGATTGTTGCGTACTTCCTGTCGCAACTGGAGATATTAAAGATTTTCCTTGTGGAGAATTAATGATTTTAACCAAACTTTTCGCAGATTTTGGCGAAGAAATTTGTTTGGTTATTGGGCTCGCTACTCGAATTGGAGTAAATGTTTGGATAGCTTCTTCTATATCTTGTTTTGTAGGAGCAATTGTTGAAGCAACTATTTTTATTTGTCGATCGGGTTGTGTCGAAACTGACGGTGAAGTTGGGGTGGCAATAGATGAAACATTTTTTATTGTTTCTGTTTTGTCTGGTGATTGAGTTGGTATTGGTTTTGGTGAAGAAACTGGTTTTAATGCAGAAATATTGGAATTTACTAAAAGCGATGTTCCGGCAATTTGTTTTTGAGGTGGTGCGGGGTGTTGAACACTACTTGGGGTCGCAGACGCAGTGGGAATTGTAAATATTTTACACGTAGGAGTCTTGAATGTTTTATTTATTTTTTCTGGGGGCTCTGTTTTAATTGTTATTGTAGGTGGTGCAGAACTAACCACCGGATTTTCATTAGTGGATTTATTGCTTGCATTTTGTTTCGGCGCTTTTTCTTGTTTTGATTTGGGTTTACTTTTCCTGTTTGCTTTTTTCATTTGTTTGCTCATCCCCTGGCATTGTTTATGAATTCTTTCAAAATCGCTTTCTGTTCGATTTCGATGTAGATAAATCCAGATTTTTCGTTTTGTGTCGTATTTTACACATGGATCATATTCTGTGTGCATACGATCTAAAGCACCACTTACAACTGATTGTACTAAATTTTCAGCTGCTGAATGAGCAATATATTGAGAGGATTTTAATAATTCGCAAATTTCTGCGCGGGTTCCTTCGCCATTAGGAAGTCTTGCAGTCGCGTCTCGTACTAGCGTTAGAATTGTTACGAAATTTGGTCGATCTGCGCTTAACATCGTATGACCGCGCGCTCTTGTCACACCAGCGGATTGATTATACATTCCTTTAACAGGTCCAACGACACTTTCGTATCCATTCATTCTATACGTAAATGCTTTATGTGGATTGCTGTATCTTTGCCGTTCTTGTTCTCTAAATTGCTCAATTTCTTCGGGTTCTGCTTTTCTTACATTCCATTGCGTCGGATATCTGGGAGGAGGTGGAGTTTGAGGTTTTTCAATTATATCTATTTCAACATCTTTAGCGTTATTGTGAACAACATTATCGTCTCTGTGTTCCAACCAATAATGGCAAAGAGGCATTAATAAATTATCGGAATCTCTTCCCGCGCCTATCCATTGATAAACTAATAATAAAGGTTTGTATTCTAAATACGGAACGAAATCGTCTGGTTGTTCCCCTAAATCTCCCGTTAAAAAAGCAATTGCAGATGGTAACAAACTCACCCAATTATCAACAAGACTATACCAGTCATTTAAAGGACTTATTGGATTTTCTTGCCAGGCTCTCAGCCGATCTTCCAGATGAGATAAAGCCATTCGATGGTCTACAGTAGAACAAATAATATCCCGTATTAACGACAAAAAATTCGAATGAGTATCTTGCATTAATTCTTGTTTCACATTTATTTCATCTAATATATCTATACTGGAATCTTCCAAATCTACTGGTAGATTCATCATATCTATTCCGTCTAAATCCGACAAAGTTGCAGGAACTATCCGATTGCTAAATTGAGATATCGGCGAAAGAGACGGTTCGGGTAAAGATTCAGGTTCTAATTTTGGTTTTATGTCGGGTTCTATTTTCACTTTAACTGGTTCAAATTCAGTTATTGGGGGTACAACAATTGATTTTCCTTTCGAGCGGGGGGAAGTCTGTTTAGGTTTGGGAGTTCGAGACCGAGGACTTTTGGATTTCATGAGAGGAATTGGGCTCATAACTGGATCTATTAACGAATCGGTGTCTGAATATTCTGGTTCTGAATTTGAACTTGGTGGAGGGTGTTTTATTATATCTGGAGAGTGGCTGATGTTGTTTATGGTTTTAAATATTGGTTCAACTTTTACTTTTCTTTTGTTGAATTTTATTTCATTATTTGAAACGTGATGTATTGGTTTGGAGGATGATCTCTTTGTAGGAGTTAATTGAGTTCTTTGAGCAACATCTTTTATTGTAATGCCTTTAGTTATAAGTTCAGGACTTGTGTCGAACTCTAATTTACGTTTTTTATGTCGACTTAATAAAGTTCTGTACGATTCTTCATTAAATTGATATGGATTGTAAGTCGATGTTACAGAATGTTCTAAATCTAAACCAGACGGTTTATTAGATAAAGTAGAAACTACTGTACGTTCTACTCCAGGGCTTACAGTAGTTCCTCCTTGTAAACCATTTAAGTATCGCTTTTGTTTTTTTGATAATTGTACTGGTGGGCCTTCAGGATAATTTTCGTCATCTGACCATTCTATACTTTCACCAACTAAAGATTTTATTGTAGCTAATTCTTGAAAATATCGCTTTTTTGTGCGATATGACGTCGCGCTAAAATCCGAGTGATTAACTGTAGATTTTTCTATTCGAGCATCAATTCCCGGTGGCAGAGAATTAGAAAGATCTATTAAACGATGTTTTGAGGACATTAACTCACGTGTAAGTTTTCTGTAGTACATTTGTTGTTGATATATATGTTCTTTTCTTTGAGCTTGTTTCATTAAATTTTTAATTTTTGCTATATCTGGTCGAAAATGTCCAGCTTTTAATTTTTCTTGAAATTGCATAAGTGGGCTATTAAATCTAAACTTTTCCCTATTAAAAAGTTTCTGTAATGTGACATTTTTTTCCTGGTCATCATTTTCGGGAAAACAAGGTAGAAAGTTTTTAAGATGTTGCTTGTTGATTTCTGACAGAGAGTTCCACGTTTTTAAGGAGAAAAATTCTTTGAATATATCTTTATTTTCACAGAGTCCTTGTGGTAGTTCGAGCATAGCCCCACAAATTTTGGCTGTTTCCAGTTTTTCGGAATCATCTTCACAAGACGACTCCACTTCACACTCCGAAGAACTTAGTTCCTCCGAAGATGAACTGGTATCCATGTTACGTGCTGAAATTATATTTAAACAATTAGTAAAGGTAATTAAAATGACACAGTCAATAATTGTTTACCTTAAGTTATTTACTAAAGATAAAACAATTGCTACGATACAACAAAATAGTCGGATATGTCAAAAAAGAAACAACTATGAATATAAAACAGTTATTGAAATAGAATTGTCACATAAGCAACAAGATTTAAACATTTTCCAAGGTCATTAAACATCAGAGGTTAATTTTGTATTTATATTATACAACACTACATTATCCCTTTTTATAATATCGTAGATAATTGCCCAACTTTACTTTCGAGATATCCATATTTTGACAGATAAAATTGTTTTCGTGGAACGTTCGATATTTCATAACAAAATAACTTCATTTGAGTCATTGTCAAAATTTTAGAAAGTGATTATACGTTCCAAATAAAAGTAATAAGGATGTTATTATGTTTTTCGATAAACAACCATGGAAAGGGCCGGGGGAGGGGTCAAAGATGACATGTTTTTTATTAGTTCATTACAGACCTGAGATTTGTGCTCAAGTTTCATCCAAAAAAATCCAGGCCACACTCACTGCGAACTGGTAACCTGCAATGCAGATATACCAGAACAACGCATACAGACAAGCAGCTTTGGTAGTGGTGGGCCGGGAAACCATTTTGAAGGAACCCATCAATATTTTAAACGGTGGGCAACACACCGCCCGAATATATCTGATTGACAGTACATATTACAAGCAAAAATTAAAGGGACAGATTGTTAAACAGCAGTAAGGGTTAAATTAATTCTATTTTAATAAAATATTATTGCAAATCGTCCTACACATTTTATACAAATTTATAAATTGTGTATCACTTTAGGAAATTTTTACGTTGTCTGGTTACAAACTTGAAATTTCTGCGAATGCTCATTGCGCATGTTCAACAGCACTGTTTACACTTCGCATTTCAGCAATTTGCGAACGGTATTTTTGCTAAAATATCGCAAAGCTATAAATTATTTTTGCACGATAGGTTTTTTAAATGTTTGCTGACAGGGTTATCGATCAGGAGGCGAGGCGGTAAGAAAATAAAAACAACGATCAAAGCTTACTTTAAAAATGACAACTAAAATTTTTTTAATGTGAAAATAATTTTCTAATCTTATTTTTTGCATTTTGTGGGTTGATTAAGCAAAAAAACGTAATACGCACTGCGGTCAGTAAGTATCAGATGTATTGGAAATCTCGACTTCGTCTCTATCTCTAGAGTCATTCGACCTCAAAAGTGAGAAAAGCGCTTTTATTATAAAATGTTTTTTCTTTCGTTAATAAAGTTCACTTTTTGCACTAAAATGGGTTTATAAAGTATGTATTTTTTACACAATAAAAGCGTGAAAAAAGTGAACTTTTTTTAACGTAAAGGAGAAAAAAAATGAACCGCTGAAATTTCTTTCACGTCTTTATTATAGACGTTAGAAAAATTTGCGAAATGATATGTATAAATAACTATTCTGCAATCGTCCACAAAAATAAAAAAAACATTAAATAACACGAAATTTATTCTAAATTTTAGCCAAACATGATGTTTAAGCGATCATTACAAATACTTGCATATGCAAAATAACAAGTGATAGATTATCATCGATGATACTCTCGAGTGAAATGTGCTGCTTCGGTTTCACGAGCAATATCTTCGATTATTAATCATATCACGAGCTTATACTTAATGAGAGAATATAATGAATTTTTTTGACACATTGTGTGTGCTGCTAACCTAACCAAATTTTCCATATATTGTATTACAACATGGTTAATTTTACAATTGTCAATTGTCTTATTATTTTCATCGTTGTTGATATCAACCCAACGATTATCGCATATATTTATACTTTAAATTAACTGTCTCTGGGGCCTATTCTGTAACTCAGTGGTTAATTTTTAACCACTGTTTAAAAATGCCAAATAAAGAAAACAAATCAGTAACGAATATAAATAAGGTGATAATTTCTTTGTTTTTTATCATCGCTGTGATAAACATGTAACTGAATGTTGATTGGCGGAAAATATGTCACGTGACTCATGAATTTTCTCAGGATAATAAAACAAAAATCTTGGTCCGTATTATCAGCGCACTTTTATAATAAAAGTGCTTTTATTATAAAAGTGCGCTTGGAATAGGGGCCTATATGTTTTAATTATTTCCTGCACAAGAAAGGAAATTAATTATTTGCTGCACACACTTGTAGTTTGAGAACATTTATTTCCCGCACGATTGTAGAAAAAGACAATTTACATTTTGTTATTGTATTATTAATGGCGATCATCAAAATATCGCGATATTTCCACAATCCAATAAAACGCCCAGCGCAACTTCCAACATAGTGTGAACATACCTATAGTGACTATGATCTCTCCTGGCAAAATGGCATTAAATTTAGTTGTCAAAGTTCACCCTGTTGTTTTATTTCAAATAGTAGATGCATACGAGAGGAGAAATGCAGATTCTCATCGCGTCATTGGTACATTACTTGGTAAGAAGAATATCCTCAAATTTCTGCATTGTTATTTTCGTTACTTTACGAAATACGGTGCACCACATGTTACGTTAACCTCACTATTGACGTTTGCTTATTTCTTAGGAACTGCAGATAAAGGAATCATAGAAGTGACTAATTGCTTCTGCGTTCCTCACAAAGAATACGCAGATCAAGTGGAAGCGGAATTAAACTACGCAATGGACGTTTACGATTTAAACAGACGCGTAAATTCAGCAGAAAATATTGTGGGCTGGTGGGCAACTGGCAATGAAGTTACAAACCATAGCTCTGTTATCCACGAATATTATTCAAGAGAATGTAATAATCCCGTACATCTTACTTTGGATACAAGCTTGCAAGGCGCTCGTATGGGATTAAAAGGCTACGTCTGTGTCTCTCTGGGCGTTCCCGGTGGCAAAACCGGCTGCATGTTCACTCCTGTCCAAGTTGATGTCCTCTGCTACCCTCCAGAAGTTGTCGGTCTGCAATTATGCGCTAAGACAATGTCTCCAGGAAGTGGGTCGCGCTCTCGACAAGTTCAACCAATGATGGATCTTGCGCAAGTGGCAGAAGCCTCTTCGAAACTTGGAAGTCTGTTAGATCAGACTCTTGCCTATGTGGAAGATGTTCTAGCGAATAGAGTACAGCCGGATAATGCTGTGGGTAGGGCGCTGCTTGATTTGGTGCACGCTGTGCCCCATATGAGCCAAGAGCAGTTCTCTGAAATGTTTAACAGTAATGTTAAGGATTTGCTTATGGTTATTACGTTGTCGCAACTTATTAAAACGCAGTTACAACTAAATGAGAAGCTGACTCTTCTAACATCTTTGTAAACATTAAAAATCAGGGAATTAAAACAAGTATTGTAATATTATTTTTTTTGCAAATAAATAAATAAATTGTACTTGAATTACTTTTTATTATGTATAGATTGGTAATATTTCAATAATTAATTGGTTCAAAATGCATTACGATTGTATGGTTTAAAATTAACTTATTAAAAGCATCGAAAACTTTTTAATATAGACTATTATTCATGAAAGATGACTATTCAAGGTCATTTGTTCGAACAAAGAATACACATCACTTTATAGCAGTAGCTTAGCAACATTTTGTATTAGAAAGAGAAAGATTATTAGACCTATGTCTATTTAATTTATGTCGTGTGACAGATATACGTAAATAAACTATTATTCACGAAAGATGGCTATTCAAGGTCATTTGTGAGCCGTCTGATATAATATTACTTGCAGATAACTTCATTGCATTTGGTATACATAGGCGTACAACCTAAAATATTTACGGACACATTTTAATTGAAAAAAATAAGAGTAATTATGTTTCTTTCTAAATAATACCTTTCTGAAAAATTTATGTTCTTCACATATGTTTTTGCATAATACAAAAACATAGACTTAACTTATAAACCATGGAATAATAATTTGATTTAAACGTCAACGCCACTGGGTAAATATTACCACAGAGGGCAGTGTAGTAGATAATTAGGTACCTGTAATTCTACGACATATGTCATTATTATTTATAGTGTGTTAGAAAGTAATGCCACTATTTACGTATAGCTGTCACGCCAAATAAATTAAACACACGTCGGTCAAATAATCTTTCTCTTTCTAATACAAAATGTTGCTAAGCTACTGCTATAAAGTGATGTGTATTCTTTCTTCGAATGAATGACCTTGAATAGTCATCTTTCGTGAATAATAGTATAGTGGCATCACTTTCTAACAGACTATAAATAATAATGACATGTCGTAGAATTGCAGATACCTAATTATCTACTACACTGCCCTCTGTGCTAATATTTACCCAGTGGCGTTGACATTCAAATCAAATTATTATTCCTTGGTTTATAAGTTAAGTCTGTTTTTGTATTTTGCAAATACAAAAGTGAAGAACATAAATCTTTCAGAAAGGCATTATTTAAAAAGAAACATAATTTTCAAATGAATTATTCTTATTTTTCAGTGAAAATGTGTCCATAAATAATTCATGTTGCACGCCTATGCAAACGAAATGCAATGAGGTTATCTGCAAGTAATATTATATCAGACGGCTCACAAATGACCTTGAATAGTCATCTTTCGTGAATAATAGTTAAAATAGTTAAGATTGGTTTGAACTATATTTGGTCATATTTTTACCTCTCGCCATTACGAAGGTAACAGAAGTAATATTTTCAGTCCAAAAATTCGATAATGAGTTTTCAATAAATAAGCACGAATTAGAATCCCCACAACACGTTTTTACTATTTTTACGATGATGTCTGTGCTTGTGACGATTTTTTCGTCTACGATAACATATCAAACTTCCAAAAATCTCTATATTCCGTATTTAACCTTTCTGCATTTATATAAAGAGTTGATTAGATTTTGGGTAAAATTGGACAACCGGAAGTAGTACTTTACTTGAAGCCCATAACAGTTTTTAATGAAAAACTATATCAAATATAATCCGAAACTTTTCAATTTTAGTATTTAAGAATTTTATATCAATGGGAACAACATATTAGATTTTGGCTAAAATTGATAAGTCGGAAGTGATACTTTACTTGAAGCTCTGACCAGATTTTCGTTAGAAATATATTATGATATATTCCAAATCTTTTTAAATTTAGTATTGAAGACTTTTATATGAAGGGAAACAACATATTAGATTTTGGTTAAAATTGATAAACCGGAAGTGATGCTTTACTTGTAGCTCTGACCAGATTTTCGTTAAAAAGTATATTATGATATATTCCAATCCTTTTTAAATTTAGTATTGAAGACTTTTATATAAAGGAAAACAACATATTAGATTTTGGCTAAAATTGATAAACCGGAAGTGATACTTTACTTGAAACTCTGAACAGATTTTCGTGAAAAATATATTGATGTATTCCAAACTTTTTTAAATTTAGTATTGAAGACTTTTATATGAAGGGGAACAACGTATTAGATTTTGGTTAAAATTGATAAACCGGAAGTGATCCTTTACTTGAAGCTCTGAACAGATTTTCGTGCAAAATATATTATGATATATTCCAAACCTTTACAAATTTGGTATTTAAGACTTTTATATGAAGGGGAACAACATACTAGATTTTGAGTAAAATTGATAAACCGGAAATGATACTTTACTTGAAACTCGGAACAGATATTCGTGAAAAATATATTATATTATATATATTTTAAACATGGAATTGGCGAGAGGCCATGTGCTGCCCACATAAGATTTTTTTAAAGGATTAATAAGAAATTATATTAAGCATTACATTCTAGTTTATGATATATTTACTCCAAATCTAATTATAATATTTTGAACTTAATTTTCCATATAAGATTTTGGCTAGATAAACCGGAAGTGGTATTTTACTTTGCTATTTGCTGACAGATTTTTGAATATTGTTTTTTTTCTTTATAAAAAATTATTGCCTTGTTTATAATTTGTGCTCATTAAATAGTTACTGCTAGAAAATAGTTCTTTCTGCAATTCTGAAAAAAAAAATAGTTTCAATCCAACGGAACAAAATTGATTTCAGCCTACTATGACTTACATACACTGAGAACCTTTTATCCATCCCAATACGTCCCAGTTTAGCATTTGTGAAATTAGTCTGTCTGAACTGTACGTCGCTGATGATGGGGATATGTTTAGCACTTTAGGACATTTGTGGGGTGCAGCATTTAGGAACTGTAGAATGATTTGTTTCATTTTATTTTACATATGTTCAAAATTAATCGTTAACAGTGTACAACTGTAAGCTTTAAAGTAAGATATAAATGGCTCAAGTTCCACAAGTGTCATCGCTTCGGCTGCCATCGGATTCACTCGGATGCCCGATAGTCTGCAACCCACTCTACTCGATTGTTCGGTCAGTAGTCTGCTAGGAGTCGATATAGCACCGTTGCATAGTGGTTCGCTGACGAACGGTACGTCACAAATTTTCTGATGACAGGTAGCTGTTTTCATATTCCAGGAGTAGGAGAACCACTGAAAGCAAATGATAGACATTTAGATGCAATTTTCTTTTAAAATTTATTTTAATTATCTGACTCTTTCTTCTGAATTATGTCAACAGTTACTGTTTTAAAAAAAATTGTTATTTCTACTTTGTAACGTGTTCTTCCATCATACAATACAAATTAGTAGAAATTATGCTCTGTTCCATTTAAGCCATTCAGTAGATGGCACCGGCAACAGCGCAAATCTGATGTAGCCGAAATTACAAGGTATAGAACGGGTCAATAATATTATAAAAAAAAATCTGGTGTGGTCAACACAATACCTCTCGCCATTTACAGCCCGAGTCACAAAAAAGATTAAGTTTTTTGGATTACCGAATTTTACTCTAATTTTGACAGTTTATTTATTAAAATATAGTCTAATCTAATCCAAGTAACTACCTTTTTTTAAACTCCTCAACAGGATTAAATCCCAATTACAGAGTGGGTTCACATTCACAAACATCCATGCCTTAGTGGGATTCGAACCCAGAGCCCCGAGGGCACTCATGGCATGAGGCGTTGCTCTAAACATTGAGCCACCGGTACTATAATAAAATGAAGACTAAATTTTAAATACCGATATAGAATAGAATTCACTAATCCAAAAATGAGGATTAGCTTAAATATTTTTGTGAATCGTTCATATTTATTAATCTAAATACATACCTACATATTTACTTATGCTGGAACCTGTACTGAATTCCTTTTCTATTGTTCTGTTTACTTTTTCCTTTTTAAAACGTTACTAATATTATTTTGAAATGATTAGTTCTTTGATAGTGACATCTGTCAGTTACATACATTTGAATAACTGCGTTTTGTTTGTATAAAGCGTAGACTCCGGGATTTAAATGATAGATAATTTTATAAATTTATCCATAAAATATATAGAAAAAGTATTAATACAAATCTATAGAAAATTTAATTTTTATAATAACCTTAATCTCGAAAAAATAAATGTAAAGGTATTTTTCGAAGAAAAACTATTTTGAGCTTCTAGTAAAGTGCCATTTCCGGTTATCCGATTTTCACCAAAATCTAATGGGCTGTCTCCAATACAGAAAAAGTTCGAAATACAAGATTTCAAAATTTTCTGAATGATAGTGAGACTGTACTCTCTGTTATCATGATTATTATTTATTTGTTCATTTATGCATTTATTTGTTTGTTTATTTATTTATTTATTTATTTATTTATGCACTTACAATAACCAAACAATTATACTGTTAATGTTCTTATTAGGATTCGTTGCAAGTGACATTTGTAGTTCATATTTAATTGCGATGGCCATTGCATAAAAATATTGTTGCATATTTGTTCTTTGTTTCTAATGCTCAGATTAAGGGTTGGCGCCAGGCAGACGCGCGAGCCGCAGACTCTTGACACTGCAACACAGGGCTAGCTAGGGCCATCTGGCAATCCGTCCCTGATAAGGAGCGATGACAAACTTATGATGTTCTAGAACGTTCCTCGAGCCACCTAACCACCCACTCACATCGGTGACGGGGAAGTGCAACCCTTGTACCCGAAACGCCTAAGATCGGAAGGAGGCAAGAGGGATATTTTGGTTTAAATACGGGGATAAACGCTGTATTCGGCAGTCTGGTTTCGGCCAGACTCACAGACCTTGGACCTCTGGCATGGTTGACATGTTGGGTAACCCAAGGCTCTGAACTCACCAAGCTTACTCACAGACCTTGGACCTCTGGCATGGTTGACATGTTGGGTAACCCAGGGCTCTGAACTCATCGAACTCTTGCACTTGGCTTGTCCGAGGTAAGTTCTCCAGGTCTACCTTTGACTCTGCTTCCCAATATCTACCTACTTTCCCTCCATTCAGCTGCTATGGCTATGTCAGGCACGTTTGGAGGCCTACTTTCCCCCCATTCAGCTGCTATGGCAATGTCAGGCACGTTTGGGGAACCTCCCTACTTTCCCCCCATTCAGCTAATATGGCAATGTCAGACACGTTTGGGGAACCTCCATACTTTCCCTCCACTCAGCTGCTATGGCTATGTCAGGCACGTTTGGAGTCCTACTTTCCCCCCATTCAGCTGCTATGGCAATGTCAGGCACGTTTGGGAACCTCCATACTTTCCCTCCATTCAGCTGCTATGGCAATGTCAGGCACGTTTGGAGTCCTACTTTCCCCCCATTCAGCTGCTATGGCAATGTCAGGCACGTTTGGGGAACCTCCCTACTTTCCCCCCATTCAGCTGCTATGGCAATGTCAGGCACGTTTGGGGAACCTCCATACTTTTCCTCCACTCAGCTGCTATGGCTATGTCAGGCACGTTTGGAATCCTACTTTCCCCCCATTCAGCTGCTATGGCTATGTCAGGCACGTTTGGGGATCCTACATACTTGCTCCCCTATTCACCTGATTTAACTCCTCTTTCACTTACGAGGAACTTAACTTGGACAAGCACTATATTATGATTTATTGTTGTCACAATGATATAATGAATTTTTATCCACGTGACCTAATATTGGTTGCCAATCAAACGTAATTTTGCGGGTCTCGCTGCTTGCAGCCACCCAAACTCAAGATGTGTGCCGTATCAGCACCGAACGCTGGCATGTCCACGTTCACTTGGGTATCACTTTACAAATTACACCCCGACGGGTACGACACAGGTACTTGTCGGGATAGACAGTATGGCGACACAGTCGCATACTGTAGACGCCTCAGCTATGCCGGGCGGCCTGTACAAATGGTGAGGCCGGTCCAGCGGCGAACCAGGATTGTGTTGCTAACTCCACGCTTTCCATACAAAAAGCAGGCCGGCGGCGACGCCGAGCGTCATGGCAGTTCGGATGAAACTCCGAACTTACCAAACTTACACACTCACCTTCACTTACACAATTACGTTTATAATTGACTAGCAATATACAGGTCGAAGTAAAGTATTATTTCAATGTTGTTAATATTAAATTGTTGGGACAACCTTTATGTGTTACTATGTTTAATTTGTTATAAACTATTTGTTTAAATTGTGTCCCGATGTCTCTCTGTACGAGGTTTTTGCTGTGGTTTCCCTCGCACGTAAGGCGAATGCCAGAGAGCGGACCTTTCCACAGCAGGGTGTCGTGTTCAAACCCTTACACCCGACCATATTTCTCATATTATTTACTATTTGCTTTCATGGTTAATTTTCAATAAATGCACAAAGATAGACAAATTCTGTCTGCTTTTTGGAGAGAACATTATTCTTTAATTACGTCAAATACCTATCCCGATTCCCCCACTTTTAACAGCTACTCTATATTACGAACCAGGTAAAGGGTTACTTATTAAATATAAACACAACGTAGGGTAAGTACAACTTTCTATTAGACGAGGCCAGGTATATAGGTATAGTATGGCGCGTTACATAAAATTGGTTATGATGACCAAGGAGGTTCCGTTACAATAGTATTTGAGTTAGAGTGGAGGATCCACACACACATACATACACACAGACATCATCGTGAAAATGTTAAAATTGGATTCTAGCGACCTTAAAACGTGCTCATTTACCAAAATCTCTATATGCGATTTTTAGCACGATCCCTATACCTCCCTTACCAAGGGTAGCGGGAGGTAAAAAACAACGAAAATAAACCAATAAATGTTGAAAATAAATGTTTTTGCATTAAGCCACAAAAATGACTGGCCAGCTAAGTGATTTTACGAAATCACGAGAGTACTATTTGTCAATTTAAAAACTTGTTCTCCATTCTCGCCACGATTAATGGTGTTTACACAAAAAGACCAGACCATTTTTTTCTCTGCATCCTCGAACGACAATCGCTAACACATTTCTGGGAAGATTGATGGCATGATGAATGTGTTCCGGTTAGCCCTTTAAAGTAGGAATTCCGTCGGATATCTTATCGTTAGAAAGTTTTTCAATTTTTGCAATATTTCAATAATTTATTAAACTCTATTTTTGCAAAAACTGTAAATGGAATCCTCCATCATTTTTTATGAAACTTCATCTAGATTGGAAGCGATTTCTAGTTCTAGAAAGTTTTAATTGTTATTTTTTTAAGTCAGTAATAATTTTTTAAATATTCTATAACATAAATGTTAAGCTCATTTTGTTCTAAGACTTGGCTAACAATTGGCGTCACATAAATTTATCTACTCGTATTTTAATACAGAGCCGTAACGGGGGTTTTGAGCGCCTGTGGCAAAATTTTTATTTGCGTCCCTATATATCAAGAAAATAAAAACAAAATGAACTACTGATGAGCGGTTCGCGAGTTACTAACAACTTAAACTTACATGAACATTTTCTAAAATTTAAAACTTCTGCAAATCGGCTTAGTTTTCATATCTTCATCTAAAATTTTGACCCGATTAAAGATAAATAATTTTACGTAGGTATTTAATACGTGTCGATATTTCAGATGAAATGAGATCTAAACCGATTTGCAGATGTTTAAAATTTTAGAGGAATTTCATATAAGATTAAGATTTTAGTAATTCGCGAACCGCTCAACGGCAAAAATCGTCTGTACTCTGTTCCATTTAAACCATTCAGTAGATGGCCCTCGCATCAGCGCCAGTTTTAATTAACAGAAATTACATTGGGTAAACTTGTTTCTTGTGTCCAATGTCAGCTAATCAGAGAGGTCAAAACTATTCCCTATTCTCTACAATACTGAATGGCTAAAATGAAACAAGGTAAAATACATTACATGGAGGAGAATTTCATGCTGAATTCAAATTTTCAAATCGCGTTATCGTATCTTTAACCGGATCAGAGTTGTGGATGAATTTGTAGGAAAGAGCTGAAAAAATCTTCAATAATAAATTGTTATACATAGGAAAACCAAACCTATTATACTCTGTTCCATTTATACTATTCAGTAGATGTCACTATCAAAGAACTAATCATTTCGTGGCCGCGTGCCTGAGTGTCAGGTCGCGAATCTGGGGAACCGGGTTCGATCCCGACCGACGCCAAATATTTCCAATTTTAAATGGCACAAAACTGACCCCTGTGGTGCACTCTCCACGCCAGCAATGAGTGCCCGTGAGGTGACGCCTGGTAAGCGCCCGCACGGTGCAAATATTTCATCATTACCGCATCTGTGTACAAAGCAGATTGGCACACCCAGCAATGGGTAATAAGCCGTGATGATATATTTATTTATTTATTTTAGTAGATGGTGCCAGTTTTAAGTAGCCGAAATTACATTGGGTAAACGTGTCTCTTGTGTTCATTTTCAGCCAATCAGACAGTTTAAAACTATAATACTGATGGCTTAAATGGTACGAGATAGATACTAAGTATTAAATATCTAATATTGTTAATTTTTTGAGTAATTTAAATTTCTATCATAAGTTGTTATTCTAGTTAACTATTTTTAAATATAACTCTTTGAGAGAAAAAATGTAAGAACCCTTTTATGTACAGGAAATTACGAGCTTTCATTTTGTACTCTTGTAAAATTTTAACCCAAGATGGCGGCAAAATCCGGGGTCGCTAGAGGGTGTAAAATTAGTATGTCTTTTTGGAGTTCCCAATAAAGAGGATAAAATTCACACCAGCTTGTCAACAATTATTTCCACAATAAACACCTTGCCGACTGGCCTATCTGTAGATAATTATTTGTTAAATCTAGAAAATATATTTTAGAAATATTTGATCTAAAACCATGTAAATGATTAACATTTTGCGCCCCTAAGAATTTTGCGCCCGTGGTGTGCGTCACCTTTACCACGCCCTAGTTACGGCACTGTTTCAATATATCTCTTTTGTGACAAGTCGAGTAGCGATAATAAGCAAATAATTTTATTAAAAACTTTTCTAAATTATAATTTCAGTAACAATATTCCAACTCTATTTATCTTTGTAAGTCAAAATAGGGCTGTTGCAAGAATTTTTATATGCCTTCTAAGTAGGGATCGACCGATATGATTTTTTGTGGCCGATACCGATATCGGCCGATACCGATATACTCATATCCGATATCGGCCGATACCGATATATCGGCCATAAAATTTTGTCGTAAATTTTAAGCTGTATAAATGAGGTAAAAGTGATTTATAATGATATACTGTTACCGTTACACGCATTAACCATAAATAAATCACAAAAAAAATGCAGAGCAAATGCAAAAAAAGACATTTTTTTTCAAACGTCGTAGAAATGACATTTTTGTGACTTAATTCACAAGGTAGAAGCTTTATTTCTACGCCGTCGGAGTAGAAATAGCTATTTCTACGCCGCCGGAGTACACGGAGAAAAATGTATACTTACGCTAAAGATAATTATGTATATAATAACAATAAAATATCGTACGTATAGTGACAGCGCTTTTATTACTTGCGATTACAATACAAATATTGCTAAAAATTGACAATTTATTATATATGCGACATCTATATATATTGCTGTCAAATCAATTAAAAATGTTTGCTGTAATAGCAAATTCAACTTGTATGCGATAGCAGCAATATATTTTCACTTTAACAATACAAGTTGGATGTTGTTGGTAGTTCATATATTTAGGGTAGCAATTATTATTCTTATTTTATGTGTTAAAAATTGTTACCTTTATCATTTTGAGAATGTTATTATAGGTATTATGATGTTTACTCTAACAATATATGTTATTTGTAGTTAATAATTCATATATTTATGGCACTAATCTTTTAATTTGTATTTCTGACCTAGGAAGGTAATAAAAGACCAGAGTTTAAATAAATATTTATATTTAAAAACATAAATAACATTATGTTTAACATTATACAAATTTAACAAAAAATAAATATCTCACCAGCATTTTTTTTTAAGTCAATTAACACTGTAGTTTCCTGGCATGGACTGGGGAATTTTAAGTGTAACAAATATGGTCTACCTTGTGGTTACGTATGTACAATTTGCACTGTTACTAACAGTATGTTAGTGTGAAGTAGGTACATTTGTATATAATATATTACTCGTATTTTCTGTTTTCTATTGGAAAGATCACATTGTCCGTTTATTTTATTTTTTTCAAAATATTTTTTAAGCCCTGAAAAGAAAGAAAAGTAAAAAAGTAATGCAGCCAATTAAAATATATTTACTCCTTGAAATAACATATATATCATTTTATAAAACTTACATCCAAATACGCCGATGGACACTTCGAATCACCATTCTTTTTAACTATCTTTTACGTAGACATCAGCCATGAGCTATGGCGATAGAAAATATATACAAAATATCACACATCGTATTATTGTATTAGTTTTAATTCCAAAAGAATTGCAAACAAAGGTAGTGTTAACTGTTAACACAACGAAAACCCCAGAAAGAACGCCTTCGTCTTGTATCACATGTCGTGTTTGTTGCACACGTTTATACTAAAATGGACGTTACTACAAGGGACCCGCAGCTATACAGATTGATGTGCTGTAGCAATACCATATAATGATAACAAATATAAATATGCTCGTAATACATATCTGTATACACCCCGAATTTAAAACAATAATAGATACTTGATTTTATAATATTATATTGTTATAATATATTTAGCAATATGTATTCCAAAAATAACAATACAAAATATTTAAAGTAACATTGCGGATACATACGAAATTAACAATATTTATATTGTAAATTTACGTATCAAAAATAATATCAGATTGTTATTGTAATTTTCTATATTGTTAGTACAAATATAATTTACATAGCAATAAATTTTTAACAATCCATTTTTCTCCGTGTAGAAATAAAATAAATAAATATCCATAGAAACTACATAGAATTAGCGAATAATAAGAAAAGTAGTGCGTTTGAAAAAAAAATTCAATGTGTCATTCGGAATAAAAGTGTCTTTGTGTGCCTCACTTGCAATTGTTCAACTCGCTTCGCTCGTCGTGCAAACTTCCATGATCGCCACACAAAGTATCACTTTTACTCCTAATAACACAATATACTATTTTCAATAATATATTTAGCACCACCGCCAAATAGTGTTGCTAGTGAACAGCTATTTTCTTCAGCTGAAAATGTTTATGAAAGCGCAATAATTTTGTTACATTACAACTTGCCAAAACTTAACTTTAAATATTAATTTGTTTAACTAAGTGTGTAACTTTACTTCTACATTTTTAATGAGTTTTTTGCTAAATTTTGAATAAGAATAAACTTGATTTGTTTTTTATTTAGTATTTCTGTTTTAATTTCCTTTAAAAAACCCTTAGCAACTGAAATATTAAGCAATTTATATTTTTTTAGGCCGATACCGATATAGGCCGATATCGTGGTTTACATATCGGCCAAGAAGACCGATATGGCCGATATACCGATACCGATATCGGTATCGGTCGATTCCTACTTCTAAGTACTAAATTTAAAAAGATGTCATTATTTAAATAGCCTCAAATTTAAAAATATCAGTAAATATCCATTAGATATTTTACAATTAATTTTTGAAATTTGGATAATATTTTGAAAAAGTCACGTGATCGGAAACAGAATGTGACGTCACAACACATACATCTTCATCGGCTCCAATTGGTCCCTTTATAGTGTCAATTCTTTTTGTTTTGTTACAAGTGTTATGATAAGTATATTGTCAAAGTTGTCAAACAAGTGTCAATTTTTTGAGTTTGGTTCGTTTTAGATAATAAAAAATCCAATATAAAATGAGTAATATACACTATCGTATTGTGCCGTCTTGCAAAATTGCTGCTAGGCCTAGGAGCAAAGCTACTATTGAATTTATGAATATGCTATGCTTACAGATGCAGTATTTGATATACAGTGTGTTAAAAAAAATCCTAACTCGGAGTAGGCTATGAACAAAGGAACGTACGTCAATTTAATTTTTTTTATTTATTTGTCAATTAGACATGAGATATTGTCAAAAAATTTATTTAAAGAAATAAAGCTTTTCTTCTTGTATCTTATTTTAGAAATGGAACCAAATTAGAAAACGGCGAATGACAATATACTGTATTCTTCTTTATTGTCTTTTCTATTTATAATTACATTTCAAAATCAATTTTAACAACTTGACTTTTAAATTGAATAATGATCAGACACACGTTTCTCTGTTCATAGCTTACTCCGAGTTAGGAATTTTTTTGAACACACTGTATAAACAAACAAATATGGTATTGCAATAGTCGTGCCGTAGCCGTATTATAATAACAGCCGTCTAAATTCGGGAGAACACTATTATAGTACATTGATTTTTCCAATTTAGCAGATGTACGCTTACTTTTGGCTGGTATTGTAAACTGTAAACAATGAATTATCTAATTATATTTGCACAATCATTTGAAGTACAATTTCAAACCGAATAATTCTACCACACCGTGTATGTTCTACACATTCAGTGCACTTCTGGAAAATGAAATAATAATTCAACAATTCTAACTACGAGTATTGTTGAACTTGTAAAAGCATTGGTGTTTTTAGAGCGCTGTCTTCTCATATGTGCATGCAGGTTAAGTATGATTATAAGCATAAGCTCTTCTGGTGAAGTAGAAACCAAACACGTGTAGTCGATGCAAAGCGGAACCATAGAGCAGAGGATCTCCTGCTATAAAGTGCTTCGAGTGAACAGGAGCTTAGTTCGCTCGAATCGCATCACACACTTAGTGGGCTATGCCATAAAACTACTGTTTGTAATCTTCCTCGTCTTCTTTATTGAACTTGGATGTTAATTATTTCTTGTAGCTCACAAATTCAATCACAAGTGACATTGGGAAATTGTGCCTGTGCTGCTAGGGGTATAGATATATAACAAATAAATCAAAATTTGGAATAAAATAGTACGAGTCCAGGTTCTATTAAATTATAAAACCTACTACCTACAGAGCCGCCTTTTATACAAGGTGTCTCACAACTCGCGCCCCAGACGAAACTGACACTTGCCGACATAAAACTGGTTGCTAGCTTTTAAAAATACTACTAGTGAGTTACAAAATTTGTTTGACTTACTGTAATTTTGACACTTTAGAGTGAGAGAGATCATAATTTATATCGTACAGTGCAACGTGTTGTAGCAGCTGTGTAAAATGTGTTAAACGAATGTGTAGGTCTCTGATTGGTCAATTTTAAGACGTCTTTTCTCGAATATCTTAAGCTAGATTTTTTTTTCTTCGAAATTACACATCCAAGTGCAGTCTCGTGTTTCCTCATTCGCTCTGCGGCGCGAGTTGTGAGACAGCCTGTATAATTATTTAAAATTGCTAAAAATTTGTAGAATATTCAACAAAGCAAAGTCTGTAATACCAAATTTTGGATTATATTTTATTATGTTTTTTATCGAAAAATTGTTAAGAGCTCCAAATTAAGAACCACTTCCGGTTTATCATATAGTATAGTCAAAATCTAATATTGTTTCAAATTATACACGAGTTTTAAATACCAAATTAGAGAAGTTTTGAATCATGTTTTAATATATTTTTTCAAGAAAATCTGTTTTTAGCTTCCTGCAAAGTAGTATTTCCGGTTTATCAATTTTAGAAAACATCTAGTATGTCGTTCTCATTAATATAAAAGTCTTAAATACCAAATTTGATAAGTTTTGGATTGTACCAATTTATTTTTCACGAAAATCTGTCCAGAGCTTCAAATAAAGTATCACATCCGGTTTATCAATTTTAGCCATAATATAATATGTTGCTTCCCTTTATATAAAAGTCTTAAATACTAAATTTGACAAGTTTTGGAATATATCATGTTATATTTATCACAAAAATCTGCTCACAGCTTAAAGTAAAGTATCACTCCCGGTTTATCAATTTAAAAAAAAATCTAACATGTTTTTATTACTATAAAAATCTTAAATACCAAATTTGTAAAGTTTTAGAATAAATCATAATATATTTTTCACGAAAATCTGTTGAGAGCTTCAAGTATCACTTCTGGTTTATTATAATTTTAACCAAAATCTAATATGTTGTTCCCCTTGATATAAAAGTCTTAAATACTAAAATTGAAAAGTTTTGAATTATATTTTAATATAGTTTTTCATTAAAAACTGTTATGGATTTAATGTAAAGTATCACTTCCAATTATCCAATTTTACCCAAAATCTAATCAACTCTTTATATGAATTGAGAAAGCTTAAATACGGGAAATAGAAATATTTGGAAGTTTGTTATAAGAGTTATCGTAGACAAAAAAATCGTCACACACACACACACACACATACACACACACACACACGCACACACAGACACACACACAGAGAGAGAGAGAGAGAGAGAGAGAGAGAGAGAGAGAGAGAGAGAGAGAGAGACATAATCGTAAAAATAATAAAAACGTGTTGTGGCGTTGTGGGGACCCTAATTCGTGCTTATTTACTGAAAACTCACCATCAAATTTTTGGACCGATAACATTACCTCCCTTACCTACGGTATGACGGGAGGAAAAAACGGTCGTTAATGAAGTTTGCAATGACTACAATTCCAATTACTTTTCGTTAGTATTTACCTACTTGTATGAGTTTCCGTGTTCGTGTTTATGACATTAGTTCCTGTCTAATTTTAATTTCAAATTTTGTGATATCATTAATGGACGACAGAATTAATTATTATATTCTGGAATATGGATACAGTGTCACATTTACATATTTAGAGCCTTCAAGCTGTCTATGCAAACAAGACTTCCCATAGATCATAGTTCTGCGTTCTAGTTTTTTTTTTTTGGTTGAACAATCCTTAACAGTAATAACAGTTATACGATTTCAAAAGTGAAAGATTGTTCAGCCATCGAAAGGGGAGCTACCAATAGCTTAGTTGATAGAGGACTATCCCGACAAGGTAGGTGCCTCGGGTTCGAATCCTGATGTGAAGATCGTGAAAATTCTGCCATGTATAAATATTTCTTTTATTTTCATTTTTATCTCTCGCTAAGAGAGGTATTGAATTCATGCTAAGAATCGCATATCCAGATTTTAGTTAATAAGCACGTTTTAAGGGGCCTAGTATCCGATTATAACATTTTTACGATGATGTCCGTATATGTGTGTGTGTGTGGATGTGTGGATGTTGGATCCACGATTTCTCAAATACTATAAGACTTAAGACATTTCTAACTACGGATTCCTCAATCTAACAATAATGGGAAGAGTTTATTAAGTTTTGGTAACAATGGGGTATGTGACCATATTCGAATTTTAATATATATGTCATAAAATATAAAAACAAACCACTATAGCTTTTTATTATAATAATAAAAACGAAACATTAATTTGTAATAATCTTGTTATTAACAATTTAATGTTTTGGAGAAGGGATATATGCCGTAAGTATGTTAGAATCGTGGACAAAGACAGATAGACTGCGGGAAGGAAAGAGAGAGTTATAAATCAGCCTATCAGCGCCGCGTTTATGTTGTGGTAGGTGTGACAGGGTGGGGCATGATCACATCTGGCTATAACTATCTCTTTCCCTCCCAGTCTAACCGTCTTTTTTCAAGCTTCTACGTCACAAATCCCTTCCCCAAATTTTTAATAATTATTTTCTCGTAAAGTACGAATAATTAATCGATGTATCATATTATGTAAAAATAAAAATTTGGTCAGCTACCCCATTGGACAACCGGAAGTAGTAGTTACAAGAAAAAAATCATCTAAATATTATTTATCGAAAATTTATGTAAATACTTATATTAAAGAACGTTAAATTCTTTCTTCGATAAATATAAATTCATTATTATATCTTCTATAGATTTAGAGATAAAGAAATGCATATAAAATAATTTGATATAAAAATTCTCAGATCAAACTACTTCGATGCAAGAAATTCAAATGTTTGTAATTGACACATAAATGTCACTGTCAAAAATATTCGTATGCCACTGTCAAAAATATTTGTACATCATTATGAAGATTATGAAAATAAAAAAAAGTCAACAACGCAAAAGAATATACGTAAAAAAGAATGTGAAAGGAATTTGCGAAAAATAGAGTAGAAAGAAAAAGAAAAGGAAAGTAGAAAAAGAAATTTTCAGGATATTGAATATAAATAAAATGTATGTATTGTACATAATTTATATTAAAATATCCCATAGATTTTGTAAATATATGTGAGAATTATCTTGCAGTGAGACATGAATATATGTATTTGTATTTAAAAATATTTTTGTTTTATGCGTACAAGGTAAAATATCTGGTGAGAGGTTATGTGCTGGCCACATCAGATTTTTCGATTAGAAATAAAATTTAATATGCACCCCACCACTGAAGTTCCTTTTTATTACTCAAATGGTTTATTTTCGACGGCCTTACGGCCTCGGCAAATAAATTCCACATTCGAGAAAAAAATAGAACTTCAGTGCCTTGATACATACAGGCTGTGTCCGACTTAGATATTAGAGTGATAAATATGCAACATTGGACACAGCATTAAATAATTATTGTGTAGTCTTATTTTAGAAATTCATTATAAACTATAAATTTATCTTTAGTAAAAATCATAGGATTAAAAAGTTTATAAGTGCAAATGTAGAGCTCGCGTTTTGCATGGAACCCATTTCCAGCGCTAGTCGTATTTGAGAGAAAGGGAAGTTAAGCGTTTGCTCAAATCCATTATGATTACATTCTCGCGACCATTAACGCTATTAAATGTTAATAAGTTTATGGCTTAGAGCAGACAGAACTGGACAGAGAGTGCAGGCTTTGTTTGCGTGATGTGGGGCTTTGTTAACTACCAAACCAACTCAACACTACTACAATGCTTTCACTACGCCAGACGCCAGATTTATAAAGTTATATGTATACCACACCTTCGCACAATTCATGTAAAATTCATAGAACTAAATAAAATAATTATAATCTGATGCAGCCTACATACACTCAGCAAAATTGTTCCCGGACAATTGTTGGCATTTACAAATAAAATTTTAAATAATAAATGCCATACTTTACAATAAAAAACTTACGGGATGTTTGAAAAAATAAAGAAAGGGGCTGTCCTTAAATTACGTAACGCAAAATTAGGAAATTTTTGATACCCCCGCCACTCTTTGTAACGCACCCGTAACGCAAACATGAACCCCCCCCCATATATTACGTAACGCAGTACTTGACCTCCCCCATTTTTTTACTGGATATAAAAGTATATGGCCTCCTTAATATTCAGTTAAAATTTGAAACAGAAACTATTTAAATTAATGTACATAAAGATGAAAAATAACAGAACAGAACAGAAACTATTTAAATTAATGTACATAAAGATGAAAAATAACAGAACAGAACAGAAACTATTTAAATTAATGTACATAAAGATGAAAAATAACAGAACAGAACCGAAACTATTTAAATTAATGTACATAAAGATGAAAAATAACAGAACAGAACAGAAACTAATTATATTAATGTACATAAAGATAAAAAATAATGTACTACTCTTGCCCTACTGCTTGTCACCCCAATTTTTTTACTGTGTATAAAAGTATATGGCCTCCTTAATATTCAGTTAAAATTTGAAACAGAAACTAATTAAATTAATGTACATAAAGATGAAAAAATAACAGCACAGAAATTAAAAGCATATGCATTTCCATATGCTTTTAACAAACTATTGAAAAGTTTTTCCTTATCAACACTACTTGAATTCATGTTTTAATATGAATTGCATTGCACGAATGAAAGACCACTGGCCCGAATTTGAACTGTGCCCGATATATTATGTTGACTGTTATTGAAAACAAACGACTGCCTGCATATACGAATTAGCACCGCGAAATTTGAATGTTTCAAAACTATTAAAGCAAGTTTAGCAATATTTTTTATATTTTATCGTTACGTAACGCAAACATTAACCCTCCCCCACCCCCTCGTAACGCTGCGTAACGCTACTCTTGACCCCCCTTCCCCTTGAAGCGTTACGTAATTTAAGGACAGCCCCAAACAACAAAGAATATAGCTATTTGTTCCAGTGGCGGCTCGTGTATCAAAACTTTGGTGAGGCATGGCATATAGAGAAAAAATTCAAGGTCAAATGCTTTATAATTGAAAGTTATATTTTTTAAGGGATGTGCAGCTGCATGTTTTACCCCTTTCATGTACAAAAATAAATTGCCAGACCACAAAACATTTCTTCCACCTTCGAATTAAAATTTTGAATTTCAATTTTTCTTGCACTATCAATTGCGGTAGAAATATTTTACTTCCTTAAAAGTACTAATTTACAAGTTAAAGCAATGTGATCTTTACGTATGTTAGTAGTACTAGTAAAAAGTATGCACGGCCAACAAAATAATGTATTAAGTACTTTACTACCGACAAGCCAGTTATATTTATCATAGCAAGTGTTAGTTGCATCTTGCCTCCTTCTCAAATATTTATTAATGATGTACTAAGATCAGAACAAAGCAGAGATTGTCTGTTTGTTTTAATTCTTTGACAAACAGTTTATCTTCATAAGACAGTCGATGAAATGGAATATTAGTAACGTTTTAAAAAGGAAAAAGTAAATAGAACAATAGAAAAGGAATTTAATACTATTCCAGCATATGTAAATATGTAGGTATGTATTTAGATTAATAAAAATTAACGATTCACAAAAATATTTAAGCTAATCCTCATCTTTGGATTAGTGAATTCTATTCTATCCCGGTACATATTTAACATTTAATCTTCATTTTATTATAGTTCCGATGGCTCAATGGTTAGAGCCTCATGTCATGAGTGCCCTCAGGGCCCTGGGTTCGAATCCCACTAAGGCATGGATGTTTGTGAATGTGAACCCACTCTGTTATTGGGATTTAATCCTGTATAGGGGTTTAAAAAAAGATAGTTGGATTATATGAGACTATATTTTAAGAAATAAACTGTCAAAATTAGAGTAATCCAAAAAACAATATTTTTTGTGACTCGGGCTGTAAATGGCGGGCGGTATTGTGTTGGTCACACCAGATTTTTTCTTTTTAAAACGTTACTAATATTATTTTGAAATGTTTAGTTCTTTGATAGTGACATTTATCTGTCAGTTACATACATTTGAATAACTGCGTTTTGTTTGTTTAAAGCGTAGGCTGTGGGATTTAAATTATAGATAATTTTATAAATTTATCCATAAAATATATAGAAAAAGTATTAAAGCAAATCTATCGAAACTGTAATAATCTTTAATTTTTATAATAACATTAATCTCGAAAAAATAACATTTAAAGGTATTTTTCGAAAAAAACTATGGGCTCTTTCCAATACAGAAAAAGTTCGAAATACAAAATTTCATAATTTTCTGAATGATAGTAATTGAGTTAGAGTGGAGGATCCACACACACATACATACAGACATCATCGTGAAAATGTTAAAAATAGATTCTATGAACTTTAAAACATGGTCATTTACCAAAATCTCGATATGCGATTTTTAGCATGATCCCAATACCTCCCTTACCAAGAGTAGCGAGAGGTAAAAAGTAAATTTGGGGAAGGCAACTTAAATGCCATACGTGTGATGGTGGTAGCTATGTAAAGTAAATAAAATACGACAATCGGTTCTTTACACATCGGAGTATAAAAAAAATATTACGGCTTAACAGTGGCGTAACTAAGAGTTGGGGGGCCCGCCCGCAAAAATATTTTTGAGGCCCGTCTTTATTTGTAGCGTTTATCATGAATCTGCACACCACAAGAATTTTGTAACTATTTTTACTCAAAATTTTAGTGAAAAATCATAATAAGTGACGAGGTTCACTTTTGTCTGAGTGGACATGTCAATAATCAAAATAACCAATATTGGGGGTCTGAAAATCCAATCAAAGTTGTATGTTTACTATGAAAATGTGATTGGCCCGTATTATTTTGAAAAGGAAAATGGTGGCATTGTGGCACAGTCCACAGTAACTATAACTGGTGAACGTTACAAAGGAATAATTGATTCAGACATTTTTGGTATGCCAAATAGAAGAACTTGAACGGGACAAAGTATGGTATCAGTTAGATGGTTTAGTATCATATACAGTCGGGCAAATAATAGCAATATTGCGAAAATCATTCCCTTATCCCTTAATCTCGCGTTTTGGTGATATATGTACATTAGCCGCCAGGTCTCCTGATTTGAAAGCCCCAGACTTCTTTTTATGAGGTTATTTTAAAGGGAACGTATGTCAATAAACCGCGAACTCTGTATCAATTAAAGAAAAATATTCTCCAAGAAATCGAAATTCTACCGGCCGAAATGTTGAGGACAATGATGGAAAATAAAACAGCTCGACTTTGCATAGCGGATAGAGGGCCCTAAAGCAGATTACAACATATGCGCCACCGAGTGCGCCACACAGTATAACAATATTATAATACCTATAAATTGGGGCCCTCTAGAGCCCGGGGCCAGCCCGCAATGCGGGCCCTGCGGGCCCGTTAGTTACGCCACTGCGGCTTAACGAATATTAATTAAGACTTTTCATAAAAGAAAATAAACACAATATTGGACGATTCTATTTTTGTTCAACATATTATGTCGTGAAAACTACTTATGTTATCATTTTATTTTCAATAACTTTTTGACTGCTTGTGTTAACACGGTTATAAAATAATTTATGGAAAATAAAAAACATTATAATAACAATTCAAATCACCTGGTAAAATACGTTCGGTACACAAAGGCGTAGTTATACACGGAGCAAAGTGTTATGCGGTCATCAAAGTGCTGTGTTCTGCTCTTTCAGAGCTTTACAACCCAACACGGTAAACTTGGCCATAAATGACATAAACGCCAGGATAAAAACATCAATTGAAACTAATATGTTGCGACTTATGAAGCAGACGACAGCGTGGAAGAAAAACACAGCAATATCAGTTTCACACAATATAAAAGATTTTTTTTAAAGATTGAAAAATACCTCAAACAAGAACAATAATATTTTTCTTCATATTTTTTTTGCGTTTATCGCATATTTTCATTTCATTCTTTTACTGGCTTCGTTTTTCCCTCCCGCTACCCTTGGTAAGGGAGGTATAGGGATCGTTCTAAAAATCGCATATCGAAATTTTGGTAAATGACCACGTTTTAAGGTCCCTAGAATCCAATTTTAACATTTTCACGATGATGTCTGTGTTATGTGTGTAAGTGTGTATGTGTGGTGGATCCTCCACTTTAACTCAAATACTATCATTCAGAAAATTTTGAAACCTTGTATTTCGAATTTTTTCTGTAATGGAAAGTGCCCATTATATTTGGTGAAAATCGGATAACCGGAAATGGCATTTTACTAGAAGCTCAAAATAGTTTTTCTTCGAAAAATACCTTCAAATGTTATTTTTTCGAGAAAAATGTTTTTTTCTATATATTTTGTAGATAAATTTATACAATTATCTATAACTAATCATTGCAAAATAATATTAGTAACGTTTTAAAAAGAAATAGTACAGTTTCCAGCATAAGTAAATATGTAGGTATGTATTTAGGTTAATAAAAATTAACTAATTAATTAATTAGTCTGGTCGCGAATTTGGGGAACCGAGTTCGATTCCTACCGACGCCAAATATTTAGAATTTTAAATGGCACAAAATTGATCCCTGTGGTGCACTCTCCACGCCAGCAATGAGTGCCCGTGAGGTGACGCCTGGTAAACGTCCGCACGGTACAAATATGTCATCATCAATACCGACATCTGTGTACAAAGCAGATTGGCACACCCAGTAATGGGTAATACGCCGTGATGATATATTTTTTATTTTTTTATTAACGATTCACAAAAATGTTTAAGCTAATCCTCAGTTTTGGATTAGTGAATTCTATTCTATTCCGGTATTTAAAATTTAATCTTCATTTTATTATAGCTCCGGTGGCTCAATGGTTAGAGCAAAGCCTCATGTCATGAGTGCTCTCGGGGCTCTGGGTTCGAATCCCACTAAGGTATGGATGTGTGTGAATGTGAACCCACTCTGTAATTGGAATTTAATTCTGTTGAGGGTTTTAAAAAAAGATAGTTACTTGGATTAGATTAGACTATATTTTAAGAAATAAACTGCTAAAATTAGAGCAAAATTCGCTAATACAAATATAAGGATTTAATTAATATTTTTTGTGACTCGGGCTGTAAATGGTGGGAGGTATTGTGTTTTTTTACTGGATGGAAGTTTAGTGTGCCCCCTGTAAAATTGTGCCACGAGGCGGGGCTTATATGGGCATACGCCTCTACTTGGCGCGATCTAAGGCTTTTTTGCATATTTTATTTAGATTTGTTTCAAAACCAGAGATTGCATTTTTTATAATTTCAACTGAAAGTATAAGTAAAACTAAGACTATTGGTGAAAATTCGGTGAAAAAATCCTATTAATAAGCAAGTTATGGTTCTTCAAAGTTTAAACAAATAGATGTGACTTTCTTGAAATTTACGCTATTTTTAAATTATATTTGTAAAAAATCTGATGTAGCCAGCACATGACCTCCCGCCAATTCCACGTTTAAAATAGCAATTCGTGAAGAGATGCCTGGTAAGTGCCCGTGCGATTCAAATATTACTTTGACATATTTATTTATTTAATTTTTACGTTTTTGATCAATCACGTAAATATTAGAGCGGTAAACAGCAAAAATTTAATTATTATAAACATATGTACATATTGCAGTCATACTGCAATATTTTCAACGAAAATATGAGAGAAATAATTAACTAAATTTGCGCAGATGCAGACTGTTGGAATTTTAATTAGAAATTCTACATTTTTTCTGTAACTTTGGGAATGTTTGCACGTAGGAATTTATAATTTATGCCGATATACGTATATATGAACAGGTAAAAATTATGTTGTAAAATTTATAATTAATAATTTAGTAGGTGTATTAATATGTACTCGTAATTTAATTTTCAAATGTAACAAATAACAAAATAAGATATAAACGTTTTATATTTCAAATGTCTTGATTTTTTTACTGTTATTTATAAAACTTTTGTATTTGTATTGGTAAGTAACTAACAGGAAAAGAAGCAAAGGTTATAAGACTCTATCTACTTAGGGCTTGTATACAGCTGTCGCCGTTTACCCTTCAACCGGACTCACCGAGCCACAGTGTTTTACGACTGCCGTACTGCCAGTTGGATTTCAGCCATTGCTACATTTATTTAAGATGTACAAGTGGCCAGCTTATAGCATCCGAGTGTGATTAAGTAGTTGTATTTATTTTTTACGACAAATCACACATTGTCGGTCGACGGGAATCGAACGCACGCGCGAACGGGTGACGTCACTGCGGGCTACGAGATGTGCGCTAGCCCGCTCAGCCACCAAGCCGACTAAAGGTTATAAGACAAATGTGAAATTTCAATAGTTAGTAGAAAGTGCTATCAACATAACTGAATTAGTCACGCCGTGAGAGAATATTTTAGAAGTCACGGAGAAATTATTACCGATTTTTGTGTTTTTTTTTAAATATAAATAAATAACAATTGTACAAAATTAATTTATTATTGAAAAAATTTAATATTATGAAACTTATTTATTTAAATTAATATTAACATTTATGCTAAAATAGATTACTTATCGTTACACAATGACAGCTGTCATGTACGGCTGATGAAACGAAAACGAGGAACGAGTTAGTGGTGTCCGGGTGTTCATCATCATCCCTCATCTGTCATCAAGTGTGAAAGTGGATGTGTATGTGTTCCTTCCTTTTCCACAAGGTCGCCCACAGTTAGTGAAAATTGTCATCGTTGGGAAACAAATAAGCGCAGATCATCGGTTTCTTATCCCCCTTCGTGTTACACTTGGACTCGTGCATTAACATACTTCTTTTTTACCGCTCGTTAAGAGAGGTATTGAATTCATGCTAAAAATTGCACATCCAGATTTTAGTGAATAAGCACGTTTAAGGTCCCTAGAATCCGATTATAACATTTTTACGATGTGTGTGTGTGTGTGTGTGTGTGTGTGTGTGTGTGTGTGTGTGTGTGTGTGTGCGTGTGTGTGTGTGTGTGTGTGTGTGTGTGTGCGTGCGTGTGTGTGTGCGTGTGCGTGTGCGTGTGCGTGTGCGTGTGCGTGTGCGTGTGCGTGTGCGTGTGCGTGTGCGTGTGCGTGTGCGTGTGCGTGTGCGTGTGCGTGTGCGTGTGTGTGTGTGTGTGTGTGCGTGCGTGCGTGCGTCTAACAATAATAATGGGAAGAGTTGATTATGTTTTGGTAACAATTGGACAACCGGAAGTAGTAGTTACAAGAAAAAAATCATCTATATATTATTTATCGAAAATTTATGTAAATACTTATATTAAAGAACGTTAAATTCTTTATTCGATAAATATAAATTCATTATTATATCTTCTATAGATTTAGAGATAAAGAAATGCATATAAAATAATTTGATGTAATAAACCACTACTTCAAGGCAAGAAATTCAAATGTTTGTAATTGACACATAAATGTCACTGTCAAAAAAATTTGTATGCCACTGTCAAAAATATTTGTACATCATTATGAAGATTATGAAAATAAAAAAAGTCCACAACGCAAAACAATATACGTAAAAAAGAATATAAAAGGAATTTGCGTAAAAATGACGAATATAAAGAAAAAGAAAAGGAAAGTAGAAAAAGAAAATTTCAGGATATTGAATATAAAGAAAATGTATGTATTGTACACAATTTATATTAAAATATCCCATAGATTTTGCAAATATAATTATGTGAGAATTATTTTGTAGTGAGACACAAGGGTGAGACATGAATATATGTAATTATATTTAAAAATATTTTTTGTTTTATGCGTACAATCAGGTAAAATATCTGGCGAGAGTTTATGTGCTGGCCACATCAGATTTTTATGTACTGTTGTAGTTGTAGTTATATGATTCGATATTTTTATTCTATGATGTAAAAAGTATAATATGTAGCTTTCAGCTAGTTGAAAGGGTATAATGCCATGGCAGAGAAATGCTCTACCATCAATCGCTTTTCCTCATAAAATCTAGAACATATTTCCCTACTACTTTTATGCGGCATTTACGCGTTTCCATCCACCGACATTATAGTCGAAATTGCGAAAATATGTCTCGCATAAAAAATTGCTTTCAACAGAAGGGTAATTTGCACTGACATGTATTACGACAAACGTAAAGTATTTTCGCAGATTGATTACTTTCTGACATGTGTTGGATGTACAATACATTTCATTTTATTGACATGTCAAAACTGTTTATTTATTTCAATTATACACCAGGCAAAGTACACATAAATACAGTACTTAATAGAGTTTTTTTTTGTCGTGAAGTAGAATTAGTGTCATGTCATTGCGAGGAATTGTAAATGGAAGGCTGTAAATTTTATTTAAATGTTTCATAATGGGGTCCTTCACCATTTTTTAATATTTTTTCATTTTATGAGATTTTAAAGTTTCATGGCAAATTCTTATATTACGTTTCGCTTTTTGGAAATCAGAAAGCTAATGGGGCACAAAACGACTTACAACTTTTTACCTTCCGTCACCTTTAGGTAAGGAAGGTATTGTCTTTGGCCAAAAAATTCGATGAGTTTTTAAAGAATAAGCACGTTTTAGGGTCCCTAAAATACGATTTTACTATTTTTACGATGATGTCTGTATGTATGGATGGATGTATGTATGTACCTATGTATGTATGTGTGTGTATGACGATTCTTTCGGATCGCATAACTATAATAAAACGTGTAAAGTAAATATTAAGAAATATACAAAGAAAAATTGAGACAAATATCACTGAGAATATAATTCATGAGTCTCGTGACATGTTTTCCTCCAATTAACATTCAGAATCTCCCTAGTTACATGTCTATCACAACGATGATAAAAAACAAAGAAATTATCACCTTATTTATATTCGTTACTAAGGGATTTGTTTTCTTTATTTGACACTGACATTTAATTTTGAGTATAAAAATGTGCGATAATCATTGGGTTGATATCAACAACGATGAAAATAATAAGGCAATTGTCAAATTAACCATGTTGTAATACAATATATTAAAAGTTAGGTTAGCAGCACACACAATGTGTCACAAAAATTCATTATAGGCGATTTCGGGCGACATGCCCGTTCACTTCTTCGGATTACTTACGGTTAGTTACGGTATGATATGGTTAATGGTGGCGCCAAAAATCGTTGGTTCACTTGTTGACACCGTGCTTGGTGGTTATGTATATTCTGCGACATTTAAAACAGTCAAAAATAGTGTCTGACAATTAAAATGTATTAACGGAGAAAGATAGTTTTTTCCATATTTGTCCAAAAAAGAGTCAACGAAAATAATGTCACCCTGTTTGACATAACACCACGACTCCGACTGTTTTGACTTTTGACATTTCAAAAAAAGTCATGATAAAAAGAGATAGAAATAGTGAACAGAGAGCTGACCCGACTCGCAAACCCGTTCAGCTGTGAGCACTGATCCAAGCATACCGGGTATGATGTTCCTAGCGCCCGAATGTGTGAACGTACCTGAACGCAACATACGGCAAGTGAACGGTTGTCGCCCGAAATTGCCTTATTTCTCTCACTAAATATAAGCTCGTGATATGATTAATAATCGAAGATATTGCTCGTGAAACCGAAGCAGCACATTTCATTCGAGAATATCATCGATAATTTCACTTGTTATATTACGTATGAAAATATGTTAAAAATCTTGAAACAATTTTCGAGAATCGAGATATCGGCAAATATATCTCGTTTCGATAAATATTTCTTATAATTATGTCTCGTTTCGTCGAGACGAGAATCGCGAGGAATTTCTCGTCTCGACAGTATCACTAGCAATGTTCTCTTCGGTAGGACGCACCTTAATTTTTGGTTCTGAATAAAATTTCTTTTCCGTACAAATTCTTTGTACCTACTAACAACTAGCGATAAAATGGAACCAAATCTAATTTTTAATTGTTAATGTATACTGATTTCGCTACTATTTATTTATAAAAGATTTTTTTAAAACACAAAATAGTGTTTTGTGTATATAACCTCAATATTTATTTGTAAATTGAGGTTTTAAAAATCAATATTGTGTCATAAAACAAATAAAAAATGCAGTATATGTTTATTCGTTAAATGTTAAAGGATTTAATTTTAATTTTATTTTTCCAGTTTTTGGGCTAATGCAATGCATTACGAATTTATTTATTTTGGCTATTAGAATTTCAATTCTGTGTATTTCATGAAAAAGTCAATTTCATTTAACTGTCATAACGCGTGACTGATTTTTCATTCACAATTATTGTAAAATATTTATTAAATTCTGACAGTAAAAACAAATTGTGGCTGCTATATGGAATATTTGTTACAGTTGGTTTATAAAATACCAAAGGAAATGTAATGTAAATTGATTTTTTGTCAAGTAGCATTCATCATTTCCCTGACTTTTAATTATTTTCCATTGTGTACGTAAACGCAAAACAACCGAAAACAAAACCCGAGAGATTAAAAAAGGACCATGTCCAAAGGTTTAAATTACATTTCACATTAAATTAGGTTGCTACAGCTACTCTCAGATTTATTAATTATTTAACATTCACTCTTCAAACAGTTAAAATTAACAGACATCAAAATTCCAGTGAAAAGAAAATTATAATCATTACTCTCTTCTGGACGTCAAAAAAACAAAATGAGTTTCATAGGGGTCCTCCACCCCAGCAACAAATTAAAATAGGTTATTTATATTTAAAAATCTGATGTGGCCAACACCAAACCTCCCGCAATTTAATTTTTATTATACACTATTCCATTTAAGCCATTCAGCAGATGTCGCTCGCATCAGTGCCAGTTTTAAGTAGCCGAAATTATATTGGACAAACTTGTGTCTTGTCAATTTCAGCAATTATCCATACTTATTTTCAACAACAATTATTTTAAACATGAATAAGTATATATGGGCGATAATACATGCATTAATCTAATATATACAATTCACATTCCTTTTTGACCTGTTATAGGCGTCCTCTTTCACACTCGTAAATTTGTCAGCGACAGACTGGTCCTCTAGGACGCGTTCCCCTAAGTGGAATAAAATACACATTGTCATTCCAATTTACAACAATTATTACAGGCGTGCATTATCATCTAATAAAATAGAGAGGAGGGGGTCAGGAATAAGGTTGCTCCCAAGTTCCAGACTTCCGGTACCCCTATCTGCAAAGGTATGGCCCCAGTGCAGGGACGAATTGCTAGAATACGGCTCTCGTGAATAGTCATTTCTGAGCCACTAGCGGTAGCCACATACGCATGTCCCAGACATGTTGAGTTCTCAGAAGTCGACCTCCCAGAGGTCAATGGGTTGCAGACCCATTATAAGAGTTTAGCTTACGATCACACGTGTGTAGGTCCCAGACCTATCATGATAAACCCCAGGTTTATTCTTTTACGTCCCAGACGTTCTCCTGTATATCAGCCTCTCAGTTGGTGTTTCTCACACCTCAGAGCACATGGCTCTATGGACCCAGAGTTGTCCTAGGTAACTCTTCGGATAATTAGGAAACTACTACATATGTTTGCGGCCACAAATAAATAATACAAATGTATATCTCACATATACCATGCATATCAAATACACAAGCAGTGTATAACATATCAGTCAAGCATCTGGTGATCCACACCACACAGGTATAGACCTGTATAATAATTAGAATACCGGCGAGTTCTACCACTCACCTATGACTACTGCAACAGCTCGTATTTTCTTTATTGACACTATTCATAGTTTCACCCACGTCCGCATATGACTGCTAGCACACACTAAGTAAAACTAGCCCTAACCATCCAAGTGTGGGGTAGTTGTTATTGTGTTTAGGAATCTCAAGTGTTTTTGTCTGCTAGTGGCAATTATATTAATATCTGTCATAGATTATTAAAATATTTAATAATAATGTCCGACAACCTGTCTTACAGGGCAATTAGAAACAAATAACGCCCAAGGGCATTATGGGTCGTTGCTATGTTGTCAAGAAATTGATATTGATTCTGGAATATTGCCTAAAAAAAATCAGAAGTATTCGTAGCCTACCTCCTTCGTAAATTTTATTAAAACCTTCTAATTCGTAATCTGTACAATATTAGAAAATTATAGTCAGACATTAAACGTTGAAGGCACCACAGGAGGCAACACGGTAGTTAAAAAATCTTTCTGTTTTTTAATAATTTCTGCGTTAATCGTGCAAAAAATGTTATAAGCATCACGAACGATAAGGAATTACCGATCTCAGACAAAATTCGCTTAACTCAGTACGCAAACATTGTTATAATTTTGCCAATATGAAAAACTAAAATTGTTGTTGACTTAAATTAAAATACCTACAACGAATATCATTTTGTTATTATGTAACATTATAAATAGAACATAAACAAATATATTTTTAGCTTCTATATTATAGTACGTGTGTATGTCTATATTTAATTATATATATTTCGCGAATAGCATACATATTTTGTATAAATAATGACGCTTTTAATACAAACAAACGAACAAAAACCTACATATCAGTTTCACATTCCTGAAAAAGTTGAAAATATGATACATATCAAATAATTAATATGATAAAATATATTATACGTATGAATTAAATTTTAATATTTAATTACAAAACTATGCTAATTATGGCCAACAAAAATGAAAATGATGCCAAAAATAAAAAAGAAAAAGAATAAAGAACAGAGGAAATTGAAATGAAACTGCAAACAATGGCAAAGAAGTGGTGTTTTGTGAAAAAAACTGAAAAGAATTGCATTGTTGAGTAAATTAGAACAGCAATGATGAATGGTTATCTTTATGAAAAGAGATTACTGAGTCTCTAAGGATTCAATTATTCACAGTGTCTCTTTAGTTATGATATATTAACTGGTACTCCGTTTATTTAACCTCGTTTTACAAAAAAATTGAATAAATCTACTATAATGGAAACAAACTGAAAAAATCTGATGTGGTAAGCACATTACCTTCCGTCAATTATATGATGTATTTACAAAAATTCTACCGGTGAACTGTTACCGGTTACCGGTTTTTTATCAGGTTATAGCTACCGGAATCGATATTTTAAGAACGCAAGTGGTAAACAGGGTAGATCCTTAACTTATGAAAAAATTTGATAATTTAAAACAGGTTAGAAATTTGATGTAGCTTTGCATCACTACCTTTTTTTGAGATTAGATTCTTCATCAATCCGGTAGATGGATCTGGTAGATATTGAACAATTTTCGAACACGGTAACTTTTTACCACTCGTTTTTTCGAACACAATCGGTATATGCGGTATCTACCGGTAGAATTTTCGTAAATTTTCTATAAAATCCATACAAAAAGTTCCTTGCAAAAGATTCTAAATTTCTTGTACGTACATTACCTTTCGACAGTTGTATGTATTTTGTACTAATTCCATACAGAAAATTTCGAGCAAAAAGATCCTAACACAAATATACTACGAATATGTCAATTGCACTTGACACTGACATCTTTCAATCAGAATTTTCTTAATATAGTAGCTGTTTCTAGCTTAGCTGGCTAGTTTATGAAATTTAATTTCTTTATAATTTTATATCTCTATATCCATTTAATATGAAGTATAAAATGCAATCAAATTGTATAGAGAATACAATGTTCTTTAATACTTATAATAACATTAAATGTGAAAAAATGATACTTAACATCATTTTTTCAAGAAAAACTGTTAAAATCTTCAAATGAGGGTACTTCCGGTTGACCAATTAAAACAAAATCTAATCAGTTCTGCATATGGATGCAACGAAGAGGAATATGAAAGAATTATAATTTTTGGAATTGTAGTATTAGTTAACGTAGACGAAAATTTTGTTACACACACACACACACACACACACACACTCACACACTCACACACACACACAGACACACATAGACACACACACACACACACACACACACACACACACACACAGACACACACAGACACACACACACACACACACACACACACACACACAGATACATACATACATACATACATACATACATACATACATACATACATACATACATACATACATACATACATACATACATACATACATACATACATACATACATACATACATACATACATACATACATACATACATACATACATACACACACACACACACACACACACACACACACACACACACACACACACACACACACACACATACAGACATCATC
The DNA here is from genome assembly GCA_963082715.1 of Harpalus rubripes. Taxonomy (NCBI): domain Eukaryota; kingdom Metazoa; phylum Arthropoda; class Insecta; order Coleoptera; family Carabidae; genus Harpalus; species Harpalus rubripes. Next base: position 4,782,657 of record OY720448.1, read on the forward strand.
GTAAAAATAGTAAAATCGTATTCTAGGGACCCTAATACGTGCTTATTCATCAAAAACTCACCACCGAATTTTTTGACCAAAGACAATACCTTCCGTACCTAAAGGTGATGCTAAAACTAACTATAACTTTAATGTACTGAACAACCCTAGAATGTAGAATTTTGAAGTACTACAGCCCTCGTTACTTAAATATATGTTATCATGATCATAAAATTATATTACCCATTAAATTAAAATTAACAATATTATATTACTTTTCGGAAATAGATTGAAACTATTGTCAAATGAAAACTTCTTTGTATCATTGTACATCAAAAAATTTATGAAGTGTTATGAGTTTTTTGACATTGGCGCGATCACAATACCTCCCTTATATATTCTGAGGCGGTAAAAACATCGTATTGATCTCGCTGAAGGCAGAATCTGCGAAACAGCAAGCAACATCATTCTTGGCCCAAATATTACGCAAAAGCAAAAGCGTCCGGGCGACCCGTGGTTTAATATTATGTCTCAGACTTCAGGTCGGACCCCCAGGTGGTAAAATATTGCTACTTCTAACTCATAAACATTGCCAAGAATCATCTCACGATAAATAAACTCTCGTTGGTCTCATAAAAAAACTTTTAACACACACGCACATACGTGTCATATTCAATAAAAAGAAGCAATTTATAACAATTATATATTTGCAATTATAAGTTATCGTAGAAGAAAAAATCATCGGACACGCACGCACACACACAACACACACAACACACACACACACACATATATATATATATATATATATATATATATATATATATATATATATATATATATATATATATATATATAGTATAAACTGGTATAGCCTAGGCTAAACTAGTTCGTCCTAAGCCCGATAGGATAAACCAGTTTAGCCTAGGCCAAACTAGTTTATCCTGACAGAAATACACACTCTTAGGATAAACTGGTATGGCCTAGTATAAACATTATAGAATACCTAGAAAGACAAAATAAATAGGTAAATTGAATAAAATACTATTTAATTAAAAACAATCATTTTTATTAAAACGATAATGATTCGTCGCTATAACTATTGGATGATTGGTAACACAAACAATCATATTGTAACAAATAATAAAGTGTGTAATAGAAACAATAATTATACCTCATTATACTAGGCCATACCAGTTTATCCTAAGAGTGTGTATTTCTATCAGGATAAACTAGTTTGGCCTAGGCTAAACTGGTTTATCCTATCGGGCTTAGGACGAACTAGTTTAGCCTAGGTTATACCAGTTTATCATATTGCATGTAGAAAGAATTAGTTTAGCCTAGGCAAAACTAGTTTATCCTGAAATCGGGTTTGGCCGGTAACATATATCATCGTAAAAATAGGAAAAACGTGTTGTGGGGACCCTAATTCGTGCTTATACTGAAAACTCACCATCGAATTTTTGAAAAATGAAGATTAAATTTTAAATACCGGGATAGAATAGAATTCACTAATTCAAAAATAAGGATTAGCTTAAACATTTTTGTGAATCGTTAATTTTTATTAATCTAATACATACCTATATATACATATATATATATATATATATATATATATATATATATATATATATATATATATATATATATATATATATATATAATAAATTCCTTTTCTATTGTTCTATTTAATTTTTTTCTTTTTAAAACGTTACTAACATTATTTTCAAATGATTAGTTCTTTAATAGTGACATTTATCTGTCAGTTACATATGGTTACATACATTTGACTAACTGCGTTTTGTTTGTTTAAAGAGTAGGATCTGGGATTTAAATTATAGATAATTTTATAAATTTATCCATAAAATATATAGAAAAAAGTATTAATGCAAATCTATAGAACATTTAATAATCTTTAATTTTTATAATAACAATAATCTCGAAAAAACAACATTTAAAGGTATTTTCTAGTAAAGTGCTATTTCCGGTTATCCGATTTTCACCAAAATCTAATGGATTCTTTCCATTACAGAAAAAGTTCGAAATACAAGGTTTCAAAATTTTCTGATTGGTAGTATTTGAGTTAGAGTGGAGGATCCACACATACATATATACACACAGGATCGTTGAGAAAATGTTAAAATTGGATTCTACGGACCTTAAAACGTAGTCATTTACCAAAATCTCGATACGCGATTTTTAGCACGATCCCTATACCTCCTTTACCAAGGGTAGCGGGAGGTAAACATGTAACCTATTCTTGTCTATTCATAAAATAAAATTTAAAATTCGAAAAATCGCTACTTCAAGAGGTAACAATACGGGCCTATAATTCCTAGATGTTTTTCTTCATTTAAAATTAACATTGTGTCATTACAGTACCATTAAAATCCTATTAGATATTAAATTGCATTCAAAACTACTCGTATACATACATAGGTAAATTTAAATAAATCATAATATAGTGAGTGTGGAATTAAGGTAAACCATTAAAATTTCAAGTTAATCCGGCTGTGTTGGTGAGCGTCCATCATTATTAAAACTAAGCAGTGGAAGTTTTAATATTCAAACTAATCTCGACCTGAATCTAGCAACACGAATTATTACGTCCAGGTGTTAAAAAATTCATTATTGCAGATTATCATTTTCCTCTTTTTACACAACAAAAATGAAACAACTCAAAAATTATGTACCAAAACACATATGAGGTCTGACAAAAGTTATTATTTTGGTTGGAGGTACAACACTGTCCAAAAAATATAAAGGTACAACTGCTTATTTTAAAATTTTAGTATACCTACTCTAATTATTATACTATAAGAGACAAATGTATAAATACAAAAATTGTTCAAAATTAAAAACTGCATCTGAAAAGTCCAAAATTATTGTTTGTATGCATTTTGTTTGCGAAAGAGAGACAAAATAAAAGTAATAATTTTTAGTTATTTACAGAGTGCCATAAGCACTATCATGAAATTTATACTATGTTCCGTTAAGCAACCAAAAAATCAGTATCTTGATTTCGGGTACACCATGGTTCCTGAATATTTGCATCTACTTGTATTTCGGGACAGATTGACATTGAATCATATGACATTTAAAATTGACACAACCTAGTAAAAATAAAAATTAATCAAATGAATGATAACGTTGAATAATGCCAATAAAAATAACACAATCAACAATATATAAAATACAAGCTGTTTCACAACTCGCGCCCCAGACGAAACTGACACTTGCCGACGACAATAGGTTGCCAACAAATAGAAGAAAATAATTTGCGGCTGCTTGCATAACGGAGTTACAAGACTTTTTAATCCACCAATGCCGGAAGGATATCTTGAGGTGTGATGATATTATTACAAAATAAAACTGGTTGCTAGGTTTTAAAAATACTACTAGTGAGTTACAAAATTTGTTTGACTTACTGTAATTTTGACACTTTAGAGTTGACTTTTCACTGTCAACAAATTTAGGTTAGCGAAGGTGTCATCACTTTATGATCCACAAGATTTCTATCCGGAAAACGTTCCGAATATACTCGTGCTGCCTCTCTGGCGTTACGTCCACATTCTCCGAAAATTATAATCATTTCTGAGTAATCAGCGGCTGAATACATGGTAAGAATTTGCCTTTTTTTATTCACCTTGTCAAATTTAATTTGACACTGACATTTTTCGAAAACTACAGTCGCCCACACATTTTAAAGAAGATTTGATTTGCATAAAACCACAGTAACGTAAAATTACGGCAAACACACGTTAAAGGTGTAGGTCTCTGATTGGTCAATTTTAAGACGTCTTTTCTCGAATATCTTTTAAGCTAGATTTTTTTTCTTCGAAATTACACATCCGAGTGCAATCTCGTATACCCTCATTCGCTCTGGGGCGCGAGTTGTGAGATACCCTGTATAAATAATGTTTTCATACTTACATCTTACATCTATAATAATTATTAGTAATGGCCACAATTTGTAATATGCTGAGATGAACCACTACGGTTCGAAACGTCCGTTGTTTTAAACAAACAAATTCTGGATCACCAAGACCTTTTTTATTTTTTCCACGAATTCCAAGCTGATCTTTCACGACTCAACAAAACTATATTTTTACGAAATGTCAAAAATATTACTTTTTCATTTATATCCATATTTGTTTGCGACCGAAATACGACGAGTTGTGTTTCGCGAAACACAACTTAGCAACGCAAATGACAGGTAGGCTGTGGAAAACGAAATTTACATTTTAATTTTCAACAGTTATTTATCTATTTATAGTTGAGTTGCAAAAATTAGTTAGTATTTATTTAGTTAATTATTTTTTTAAAGTATTATTGCAGAGCATTTTCGAATCGTGATTTATAATTGCAATCTGGATATTACATAATTAATTAGATTAGAATTTTATGTTTTGTTTATCGTAAATTTACATTTAGAATAAATTTTTAAAACCGCATTAAATAAATAAAAATGATACAATATTTTGGGTCAGCTATTTTTAAGCATATTTGTAATAATATATTAAAACTGGGCTTATGGATTTAATTAAAACAATCTGGTATTATCCGTTTTACACCTGGATTACAAAAAAATACAAAAAAAAACAAGTCTTATACATATTTATTTACATTTGTTTGTTTTTTAATAACTAGAATTTTGAATGCAAATCCCAAATAAAAATATGATGAATATTAATAACTCGCCATTATTTTTTTCGCATTATTTTGTATCCTTAATGACGTACAATTTAACATTTTCCAAGGCGCGATGATATATTAAGTCCGTGGACCGTAAACACACCGATAAAGTCTTAGAGAATTCAGGGGCGTCACTAGGTACTTTTAACAGGGAGGGCGCAACAGGGCGCACCTTTAGAACGAAATAATTTTTGACAGCCTGATTCTGCATTTAAATTTTTTCATGTTTAAAACATCAAAATATTTCTTTTGGAAGATTTTCAGATGTAATGAAGCGAACACCAATACTTATCTGTTCTTCTGCAGTGATGTCCCGAGGATCATCTACTATTATTGCAAAATAATCACAATTATTAATTTCAGGACTTATTTTGCGTATTATACATTTTGCACTACTCTCTATAACATGATTTTGTGATGTAGAGAACAATAATATGCATTTTGAGATACATTGTAATTCTGGAGAAAAGGATCAAATTTTTTAATAACTAGAGTCTATAAAATTGGCCTTATTTGTTGAATTTTTTGTTTCATTATGTCCTTGCAATGTGATAGCCTTAAATAATTTCGTCTCTTTTATAGCCTGAATGGTGCATCATCTTGATTTCTTATAGTACCTTTCTTAAGAGGAAAGGTTACCCCTGTACTAAAATATGAAGCGAAAATTCAATTAATTGTTTCGAACTATTAACATTTTAAAAAACTCAACACACGACACGCATACTTCCGATATTAACCTGAATTTAAAAAAATCTGATGTGTACACCACACGACTTCCTTGTACTGCCTTGTACACAAGAACAATATGAAGTATAGACCCAAGTATAAAATTGCACGTATTTGACGTAATTTGACATTAGCATCTATTTTTTATTTTTTTGTTATTTTTTGTCCTAATCCATAGCAAGCTTCATTACAAAAACCAAAAATTATATGTTTTAAATATACATATCTCGCTTATACGAAGGGCTAATTTAATAATACTTGATGAGCTAGACACAGAATTTAATTCTCTAAAAATTTTATTTGAACCATTTATTTCTAAAATCAAAATGAAACCATTTTATTGAAGAAAAAGTGTTAACAACTTCAGGTAATATGTCACTTCCGGTTAGCCCGTTTTAACCAAAATCCACTATGTTATTCCAATTGACATAAAAGTCTTATATACCAAATTTGTAAAGTGTTAGATTATATTTTAAGATAGTTTTTTATTAAAATCTATTATAGGCTTCAAATAAAGTACCATTTCTAGAAATTATGTACTGACCAAAAAGGGAGGTGCACAACTAGATGTTATAGCAGTCCTAAATACAAAATTTCAAGTTTCTACGGCTTACCGTTTTTGAGTTATGCAAGATACATACGCACGTACGTACAGACGTCACGACGAAATTAGTCAAAATGGATTCAGGGATGGTCAAAATGGATATTTCCGTTGAAATCTCAAAACCAAAATTTTTCGCGATTACAATACTTCCTTTACTTCGCACAAGGAAGTAAAAAAATATTATTGAAATTTATTAGTATTTGACTTTGATTTTAATGGCAAAACGAGAAAAGTCCAGTATTAATAGATTTCAATAATTTTTATTTTAAAATGCAGATTAGTATCGGAAGGATGCTTGTCGTGTGTTGAATTTTTAAAATGTGTTAATAGTTCTAATACAGGAATAATTTATTTGAATTTTCGCTTCATATTTTAGAGCAGCGGTAACCTTCCTCTTCGGCTAAAATCGTCTCGCTGCTTATTGCAGATAAATAAGTGCATAATAAAATAGTAAAAAAATCAGATTGATTTTTAATAATTTATTTAAATAAAAACACGGAAAGGGGGCACAAAATTAAACAGGGAGGGCGCAAGCCCCCTCAGAAATGTTCTATCGACGCCACTGAGAGAATTATGTAAAAAGGAAATTGTCTTTCACAACTTTTGATATCAAAAACAAGAAAATGATATACCGATAAAATAAATTGCTCGGAGCAGTTTTGCATTCAAATATTCTGGTATTTATATTTAAACGTACTGCCAAACAAGGGTATTCAGTCAACAAACCTATCTTAATCAAATATCTAGTTCTGAAGCACCCTTGTGTGACGGGGAAAACTGGAAACGTACGTACTCGAAAACTGCTCTTATGCTCCTTTTGTCAAAGGCACAGAATTCAACTTTCATTTCCTCTCAACTGCACAATAATAAAATGTTTAACAAATGAAAAAACATTATCGGAAAAATCGGACATCGGAGCTGGATTTCGCAAAACGGCTAGAGCATATCAAGCTATAAGAGCGACAGACCAAATACCGACAAGATGGTAGATCGACAACAAGCAAATATGGGGTTCTCTACTATTTGTTTTTTAATTCTTACCTCCCGCTACCCTTGGTAAGGGAGGTACAGGGATCGTGCTAAAAATCACATATCGAGATTTTGGTAAATGACCACGTTTTAAGGTCTCTAGAATCCAATTTTAATATTTTCACGATGATGTCTGTGTGTATGTGTGTGTGGATCCTCCACTCTAACTCAAATACTAACATTCAGAAAATTTTGAAATCTTGTATTTCGAACTTTTTCTGTAATGGATTTTGGTGAAAATCTAATAAACGGAAATGGCACTTTACTAGAAGCTCAAAATAGTTTTTTTTTCGGAAAATACCTTTATGTTATTTTTTCGGGACTGTTATTATAAAACTTAAAGATTATTAAATTTTCTATAGATTTGCATTAATACTTTTACTATATATTTTATGGATAAATTTATAAAATTATCTATAATTTAAATCCCAGAGTCTACGCTTTAAACAAGCAAAACGCAGTTATTCAAATGTATGTAATTGACAGATAAATGTCCCTATCAAAGAACTAATCATTTCAAAATAATATTAGTAACGTTTTAAAAAGAAAAAAGTAAATAGAACAATAGAAAAGAAATTCAATACAGTTGCTAGCATAAGTAAATATATACGTATGTATTTTGATTAATAAAAATTAACGATTCACAAAAATGTCTAAGCTAATCTTCATTGTTGCATTAGTGAATTCTATTTTATCCCGGTATTTAAAATTTAATCTTCATTTTATTATAGATCCGGTGGCTCAATGGTTAGAGCAACGCCTCATGTCTAACTACAATAGCGAACTCTCGGTGAAACAATGTCTAATAAAGTACTAGAAAAACATGTGGTTAGTTACCTCTGAAGTCTACTTTGTATATACGAGGCCGATGCCTGTCAAGAAAGTATCCGACCTTCGATTGAGAAAAAAATCTGATGTGGCCAACACATGACCTCCCGTCAATTCCATGTTTGAAATAGCAATGAGCTTTAAGTAAAGTATCACTTCCGGTTGATCGTTTGTAAACAAAATCTAATTTCTCGTTCCAATAAATAGAAACGTCTGTAATACCAAATTTTAGATTAGGTATATTTTATTATGTTTTTCCTCGAAAAGCTCCAAACTAAGTACCACTTCCCGTTTATCATATAGGTATAGTCAAAATATAACGTTGTTTCAAATTATGCACGAGTTTTAAATACCACATTTGAGAAGTTTTGAATCATGTTTTAATATATTTTTACCTTCCGTCACCTTTAGGTAAGGAAGGTATTGTCTTTGGTCAAAAAATTCGGTGGTGAGTTTTTGATGAATAAGCACGTTTCAGGGTCCCTAGAATATGATTTTACTATTTTTACGATGATGTGTGTGTGTGTAACAAAATTTTCGTCTACGATAACTCCAATACTAAAATTCCAAAAATTATATTTCTTTCGTATGCCTCATCGTTGCATCCATATAAAGAGCTGATTAGATTTTGGTTATAATTGGTCAACCGGAAGTACCCTCATTTGAAGATTTTAACAGTTTTTCTTGAAAAAACGATGTTAAATATCATTTTTTCACATTTAATGTTATTATAAATATTAAAGAACATTGTATTCTCTATACGATTTGACTGCATTTTATACTTCATATTAAATGGATATAGAGTTATAAAATTATAAAGAAATTAAATGTCATAAATTAGCTAGCTACGCTAGAAACTGCTACTATATTAAAAAAATTCTGATTGAAAGATATCAGTGTCAATTGACATATTCGTAGTATATTTGAGTTATAGGTAATTTTATTCGAAATACAGGATCTTTTTGCTCGAAATTTTCTGTATGGAATTTGTATAAAATACATACAACTGTCGAAAGGTAATGTACATACAAAAAAAATTAGAATCTTTTGCAAGGAACTTTCTGTATGGATATCGCATCTACCGACTGTGTTCGAAAATACGAGTGGTAAAAAGTTACCGTGTTCGAAAATTGTACAATATCTACCAGATCCATGTACCGGATTCATAAAGAATCTAATCTCATAAAAAGGTAGTGATGCAAAGCGAAGCGCGCGCGTTAAAAGTGGAAATGTGTTCAAAATAGGACTCTGCTCAGTTTGATAACTACATCAAATTTCTAACCTGTTTCGAATTTTCATATTTTTTTATAGGTTATGGATCTACCCTGTTTACCACTTGCGTTCTTAAAATATCGATTCCGGTAGCTATAACCTGATAAACAGCTGTTTACCGGTAACAGTTCACCGGTAGAATTTTCGTAAATGTCTCATATAACTGACGGAAGATAATGTGCTGACCACATCAGATTTTTAAACTTTGATAATTCTTAAAATAATTCTTTTATTGTTTCGTTCTAATATACAAAAGACTCATTTGTTATTATGGCGAAGGACCCCATTGCTTATTAATATGTCGGTCTTGATGTGTCGATATTTCAACCTGCTTTAAATAAGCCGATGTGTTTGGTTTCGTGCTCCTTTTGCGGAATCCTGCTGTAGATCGATGTGAATAATCTACCAGTTGAATGCGAAAGCCTCGAATACGTTTTATTTAGATTCGGGGGATAAAACAAATTATGTTGAGTGGTGATAACCCACAAACATACCATTAACAAATTATGCCTTTGACAAGTGAACAACAGTCAGCACTGTTCAATACAACTCCATTTAAAATGTCAACTTTCAACATTATTATCGTATGTATTTAAATATTTATCAAACAGGGTAAGTGGTTTTTTTACACAGTTTACCGAACATAGGTTTTCTCAAATATAAAACCACCATTTTGTTTTGTTTACATTTACGAGTACTTGAAAATTTGACATACTTTTTTTAATGGTACTTCTCATAGACTTGTGTATGAGACCCGCATCACATGTCAGGTGTGGGGTATATCTAAACTACCACTACGTTTAAACACCTGTGAATTGTCCAACATTTGCACAACCTTATCAGGAATATATTCCAAATAGTAGTAAGATGAATGTAAGTGCTATTTTTTATTTGATATAACTTAAGAAAAGATTGTATAGACCGGCGGATTTGCAGCCCAGCCGTGGTGTAGTTGGTAACACGCAACAGTACAAATGTTGAGATCGTGGGTTCAAATCCCGCCGGCTAGCAAAATAATATATTACTTAAAAAATTAACTAAATATCATTTTTTATGAAAAATGTCAAGTGGCAATGAAGATATAGATATGGAATGTACGCCACCAGAAATAAGGGAAGTTACTAATGATACATATTATGAAAAAAAGCAAAAAGAAAATATAAATGCTGTTATTATAAGCAATTTATATTGGATGGTATATGATAATAGGCCTTTTCAATTTAAAGAGATAGAAAATATGCGCAATGGGGATCTGCGCTTAGTAAGAACAACTGAGATCTATGGTGTTTGTTTCTAAATTTTAGACGTAAAATGTGAGAAAAATCTTTGACAATTTTAAAAAACTTCTCGAAAGAAGTTACAAAAGATTTTATTGGAGCTGAAATGTCTATCGATGCAAATATAGATATTTTAATGACTGCAATATTTTTGATGTTTCGTTTGACAGTCCAACTGGCAGTTATTGGCGCCATTTTACTTACTATTTGCAGCGATAGAAAGAGATAGCAGTTAAATTGAAAAGATCTATTGTTATAATCAATCAACATTTTTTTTTAATTTCTAAAATCTTGTTGGAGAAAGTATAGCCTACAACACTTTTGGAATGGCATAATCCACACACGCAAACAGTAGTCCTCGCCTTCGGCTCGGACCACAAACTTTTTCCTCGTGTGGAATATGGGCCATTCCATTACTTGTTGTAGAATATACTATTTCGATTCCGATCCCTACATGAATGTTAGGTGTATAGGTTTTTATTTATTCTTTTTTCAGGACCGCGAAAAATTTTTGTACCCAACATGATCTGAAAGTGTCTTTACTGGACTCACATATGCTTGGTATAAGGTATCACTTTCAGGTTACGTAAATTACTATTTTTAATATTCTAAGACACAGATGTTAAGCTCTTTTAGTTCTCAAACAATGTAGTGCGCTAAAATTGGAGACACATTAATACAGGGTGCCCATTTTAAAAGTTCCCGTCTGAAAATTCATGAGTAGGCAATCCATGATACATTTCATAAGTGACTTGGTTTTTAAAATTTTGTTTTGCTCTTATTCGCAATCGTAGATAAAATTTCCCCTCTAGTGGCGCAAATTGGTGCTACGGACAGCAATCGTACAAGGGTACAAGCGCCATATTGCATAATTGACAGCTAAGTGAGTAGTGTAGTAATTAATAATTAAATATTTAAACTTATCGCCTTCATATAAATAAGTTTTTAAATTCGGTTTGTATAAACAGTCAACGGAACACAGTAATCAATGTGAACTGTCATATGTCAAACCAATCATATGGCGGCCATCTTGTTTCGGAAATCAGCGCCTCTATCGTTAAGTATCATTCACAACAAAAAAATTAACGAAGCGGTAGAATTAGTGGCAGTGGTAGTGGCCTGGGTAAAAGATTGAATGCGTTATAGCAAATGTATTCGTTCACATCCAAAAATTAAGAAAATTAGTAGTAGCGCAGTGGCAATGGCAGCGGTAGGAGTTTGCAATCTCCAAACTTCTACGTTGCCACTACGCTACCGCTTAATTTTTTTGACAGTTTTGACGTTTATTGACATCTGATTTCTTATTTCATCAGATGAAATGAGCAATAGAAAAAGGATCATTTTGTGGTGTGCCTCAGACGTTGCGCAATATAAACAAACATACTTATTAATAAACTTTGCACAATTAAAAGTGAACACGTAACTTACCATTTTCGCCTATTTCAAAGGCAATTTGTGCCCACACATTTTCTTTTTTTGAAATAATTTTAAACTCCCTTAATCTCTTCGCTTATCTCATACAATGGAGTGCTTGTGGATAATTGTAATTAATAAGTCATCATCTATGTCAGTTGCTTTTTGTGCAACAATAAAATGACAGCTATAACTGTCAACCTTGCACTCTAGTAATTTATAATAATAAATTCCTAGAAACTATAATTTCAACAATTTTTCATTGTGAACGGAAATAATTTTTACTATAATTTTCTTACGCTACCGATGCCACTAATTCTTACACTACCGCTAATTTTTTTTATTCTGAATGGGCCTTTAATTTCGATTACGAATACCTACTGTTTTCACCAAGTGGCTTATGAAATGTATTCTATTTTGCCTATTCTTAAAATTTCAGGCGGGAACATATAAAATGGGCACCCTGTATATATCCATATTTTTGGGCCCTACAGTAGATGTTTATATACCAGTAGAACTGAACAATTTTATTGTTATTTACATATAATTTAATATTTCTTGTATCATTCCGATTTTTTTGATATACAAAGTGTATACGGTACGCTTTCATTGATTTCCAATAATGCGCCCGGATGTTCCGGACTCACCTCGTGCTTCGTGCTTGTCTTCCAGCGGAGCGCCAGAGTCAGAACCAACACTACCAAATCACAATACACGACCAATATAACAAATATTTACTCCAAGAAAACTACATTTCTTACTGCCAGAACAAATTCCAACTAGCTGAAATAATTTTGTTTGGATTGTAGTTTATACCCTTATTTATTTAGTTACTGGATAATAATACTGTTTAACAGGGGCGCACACAGGATATTTTTTTGGGGGCGGTCCAACTGACCTCCCAGGAATAAAAATCCCCTTTAATGCTATTTTTTAAAATTCGGGTAGGATTTCGTGATTTTTTTATTATATATTTATACGAGGGATGCTCTGTTAATAGTTAGTAGCAGGCCATGGAAGCTCAATTGGCTAGAAACAATTATAAAAATTGAATGTCGCATTAGTTGACACGTGAGTTGACATTTGTTACCCACAATTGTCAAAAGTTCCGATTTCCTTGTGAAACGTAGTTAATTTTGTAAGTTAAGCAGTTTTGCATTTTAAATTCAGTTAAAATGAGCATTCCGCCAACTGCTTTTAGAGCTATGATTTTCTATGACTATAAAAGACAGTTAGGATACCAGCAAAGCCATGACAATTTGAAAGTAGCTCTTGGCAATGCTGCCCCTTCATTATCCGTTGTTAGTCATTGGTTGCGCGAATTTCGACGATGGTGAGAGCTGCTAGAAGACGAAGCAAGACCTGGAAGACCTGCAGAAGTGAAGATTGCAATGCTATTTTGCATAAACATCTTGGGGTAAAAAGCTAGCAAGCCGTTGGATACCGCATTTGCTCCCAGAAAGTCAAAAACAGGATCGAGTAGACTGGTGTAAATTTATATTGCAAAATTTTGACGGAGGAGCTTCCTATCTTGGGTATTCAGTTACGACCCTGAAACTAAACAGCAGTCTAGTGTTTGGGTATTCGAAGATGAAGACTTGCCCACAAAAGTAATTCGTGGCAGAAACGTCATTAAGAAACTGATTGCGGTTTTTTTTCCGCCGAAGTGGTCCTGTTGCTGTTATTCCACTTGAAGATCGCAGAACTGTTAAATTTTAAAGAACTTTTGAAAACCTTTTAGAAAATGATTTTTTTTTGTTTAAAAATGCAACGGTCTTTTAATAACTAACAATTTTCAGCGCAATCATCGCAATTTGCTTAGCAGTTTTCCATGTGTATTTGTAGTTTTTATATAATAGTTGTCAATTTTAGGGGCGGTCCGGACCTAGTGGACCGCCCCCCTGTGTGCACCCCTGCTGTTTAATTATAATAAGTAAGATTATCCCCACTGCTTTTTGTCAGCAATGTTGTCTTATTCTGACTGAATACCGTATTCATGAATTTCAGACTAACTGATATTTTTTAGATCTTTAGTGGGATTTTCAAATATGAAAACGCTAACTATCGGCGAATATTAGAACTACAAACAGTGGTACACATTTTTCATTTATATGAAACTACAACTATATGACTATAAAAACTATTATACATATTTGAATTATAAATAAAAAATCTAGTGTGGCCATGGCCAACACAATACCTCCCGCCATTTACAGCCCGAGTCACAAAAAAGTTAATCCTTATTTTTGGATACGCGAATTTTGACAGTTTATTTCTTAAAATATAGTCTAATCTAATCCAAGTAACTACCTTTTTTTAAAACCCCTCAACAGGATTAAATCCCAATTCACACACATCCATGCCTTAGTGGGATTCGAACCCAGAGCCCCTAGGGCACTCATGACGTGAGGCGTTGCTCTAACCATTAAGCCACCGGAGCTAAAATAAAATGATTAAATTTTAAATACCGGGATAGAATAGAATTCACTAATCCAAAAATAAGGATTACCTTAAATATTTTTGCGAATCGTTAATTTTTATTAATCTAAATACATACCTACATATTTACTTATGCTGGAAACTGTATTGAATTCCTTTACCATTGTTCTATTTACTTATCCTTTTTAAAACGTTACTAATATTATTTTGAAATGATTAGTTCTTTGATAGTGACATTTATCTGTCAGTTACATACATTTGGATAACTGTGTTTTGTTTGTTTAAAGCGTAGGCTCTGGGAATTAAATTATAGATAATTTTATAAATTTATCCATTAAATATATAGAAAAAGTATTAATGCAAATCTATACCTCCCTTACCAAGGGCAGCGGGAAGTAAAATACTATAATAAAAAATGAGAAAATAATACGAAAACTACATAAACACAATTGACAGATACGCTTACAAATTATCAACAAAAAGTGTACCATTGTTTAATGCGATCAGCGTCATCATTTGATACTTGAAAATCCCAATACTGAAATTGTTAGTATTCCGTCGATTTCATATCATGTCTAAGCGCTACAGGTGCGCCACTTGTATGCCCCAATATACCAATATAAAATATTTTGTTCTTTTTGCTTCTGTTCGGAACTACACTTAACAGAAGTTTTCGAATTTTGCTCATTAAATATGTTTATTTATTTATTTCGTTCTGTTTGTTTTCAATTTTCGTGTTTTGAAGTAAGAGTAAAATTATTTTTTCCGTTTTAAATTAAAAGCAAACACAAATAATATGTATACATGGGAATATCTAAAATGGATATTTTAATCATTTCGCAATTTTCATTAAGTTGAATAATATGTTTATGATATTAAAACAAAATACATGTTGTGTATAACATACATGTTATAAATGGCTACCAATTTCACAACATCTAGTTAACACAAAACCAGTATTATACAGGGTGATTAATAAAGAGCGACCTCCACAGCGTCTATATACTAAACTGACTCAACAGCGTCTGTATATTCAACTGCTCGGTCAGAAATCACACCTTTCATCTCATTGTCTATTTATGTAACTGTCTCACTTCTACGGCCTCAGTATCACTAACTCTCCGTATGCCATAACTTTTCAACACCACTGCCGAGTATCTACTCCAACTCGTTACTGTCCCCGTATACCTAGCTTCCCAATACTCAACATTACCGAGTATTCTCTTACACACCTATCCCAGTTTACCAGTAACTTCCCGAGTACCTACTCGACGCAAACTGTATACGCTCACTGCTGTGCTTCTCATTCTCATTTAATATTAAGTATAAAATGCAGTCAAATTGTATAGAGAATAAATAAATAAATAAATAAATAAATATATCATCACGGCGTATTACCCATTGCTGGGTGTGCCAATCTGCTTTGTACGCAGATATCGGTAATGATGATGACATATTTGTACCGTGCGGGCGTTTACCAGACGTCACCTCACGGGCACTCATTGTTGACGTGGAGAGTGCACCACAGGGGTCAATTTTGTGCCATTTAAAATATTCGAAATATTTGGCGTCAGTCGGGATTGAACCCGGTTCCCCAGATTCGCAACCAGACACTCAGGCACGTAAATAGAGAATAAAATATTCTTTAATATTTATAACATTAAATGTGAAAAAATGATATTTAACATAGTTTTTTCAAGAAAAACTGTTAAAATCTTCAAATGAGCGTACTTCCGGCTGTCCAATTCTAACCAAAATCTAATCAGCTCTTCACATGGATGTAACGAAGAGAAATACAAAAGAATTATAATTTTTAGAATTGTAGTATGGAAGTTATCGTAGACGAAAATTTTGTTACACACACACACACACACACACACACACACACACACACACACACACACACACACATACACATACACACACATACACACACACACATACACACACATACATACATACATACACACATACACACACACACACATACATACATACACACATACACACACACACACACACACACACAAACACACACACACACACACACATACAGACATCATCGTAAAAATAGTAAACTCGTATTCTAGGGACCCTAAAACGTGCTTATTCATCAAAAACTCGCTACCGAATTTTTTGACCAAAGACAATACCTTCCTTACCTAAAGCTGACGGAAGGTAAAAATTATAAAGAAATTAAATTTCATAAAGTAACCATAGCCATATGGAAACAGCTACTATATTAAGAAAATTTTGATTGAAAGATGTCAGTGTCAAGTAAAATTGACATAGTGTGTTTGCCTTATAATTTTACTGGAAATATAGGATCTTTTGCTATAAATTTTCTGTATGGAATTGCATAAAATACATGCAACTGCCGGAAGGTAAAGTACAAGAAATATAATCTTTATCCAGGAACTTTCTGTATGAAATTTGTGCAAAATACATAGAACTGACGGAAAGTAATGAGCTGCTCACATCAGATTTTTTTGTATTACTTTCTGTGTTAAGTTTTCGTCATTTTTGTGATTTTGCTGCCCTCTGAAGAAATATACAAGGAACTATTTTCCCCATACTCCGTTAACCCTTCATCACCAAGTACCCATAAGTCTGTCCAATCTCTCTTTAGATAGTTGTCTCTGGATTATAGCAGACGTAAGTCAACTGGCCCGTCTTTTAACCCTGACGGACGTATTACGTCTTCAACTTTCACGTACGGCAAGTAACAAATATACGCGATGCAAAAACTCCCTTATAATAATGAACACAAAAGGTTCAGGCGACCGCAAGTAATTAAACACGTCGCGGCTTGTTTGTTTACGTAGCCCGGCTAATAGCGCGATTGCGTCATCGCTATAAATAGACACTCGCTCATTGCTGCGGCGACGACGGGCGTTCCACGTTACAATATGTATACTTTGTATTCTAATAATATAATTAGGTGCAATAGCTTAAAATTATGTCGCATAAATTTTCTTACAGTTCTGCTGTGTACATTGTAAGTTTTTATAGTAAAAAGTTCTTTATCTTACATTTTGAATATTTGAAATACTTTGCAAGTGTTTATAGTGTGAAATAGAAATTGTCACTGTGCGACTGTGCGTATTGTGCAACGACTGTAAGCTGTAAAGCTTTTATAACTGCCGTTATTGGTTAGCTTTATGGTCCTAGTTTTATTAACACACCGTCATGAGAACATTTTATTGATATTTATCTCGATCTTACCTTCAGGGAGTATTTTATTAAAAAACTTTGCTTTGTATTCATGAGTCGAATCGTATGAATTTTTATCATGAATTTTTTTTCACAAAATAAGCTCAAATTTTAGAACTGTTGGACAAATGAAAATAATTAAAACTGTGTTTGTTCCATATCGAACAATTTTGACACGAATTATTAAATTTTCAGTTCTAAGTAACACTGGGCCTCGATTTTGAAACTTTAAATTCTGTCAGATTTCAAATTCTGGCAGAATTGGGTTTTCCCAAGAATATGAATATACAGGCTGTTTCAAAAATATTGTAAAAAATATTAAGGGCATATGGGTGTCTGACAACTCGTGCCCCAGACGAAACTGACACTTGCCGACGACAATAGGTTGCCAACAAATAGAAGAAAATAATTTGCGGCTGCTTGCATAACGGAGTTACAAGACTTTTTAATCCACCAATCCCGGAAGGATATCTTGACGTGTAACGATATTATTACAAAATAAAACTGGTTGCTAGGTTTTAAAAATACTACTAGCGAGTTACAAAATTTTTTGACTTACTGTAATTTTGACACTTTAGAGTTGACTTTTCACTGTCAACAAATTTAGGTTAGCGAAGGTGTCATCCGAGATCACCATTTATATCGTACAGTGCTGCCTCTCTGGCGTTACGTCCACATTCTCCGAAAATTATAATCATTTCTAAGTAATCAGGTAAGAATTTGCTTTTTTTTTTCACCTTGTCAAATTTAATTTGACACTGACATTTTTCGAAAACTACAGTCGCTCACACATTTTAAAGAAGATTTGATTTGTGTAAAACCCTAGTAATGTAAAATTACGGCAAACACACGTTAAAGGTGTAGGTTTCTGATTGGTCAATTTTAAGACGTCTTTTCTCGAATATCTTTTAAGCTAGATTTTTTTTTTCTTCGAAATTACACATCCGAGTACAGTCTCGTGTTTCCTCATTCGCTCTGGGGCGCGAGTTGTGAGACAGCCTGTATTACTGACCAAAAGAAGTAAAAAAAGCTTATTCAACATGGGTCCGATCTTCCATAGTTTCCGAGATTTGAGGCAGTGAAAAATGGGTTTTTACGGGGTTTATCTACGATGCTATCTGGAAACCTATAAGAGTTACGACTTTAATTAAATGGGATTTTTTGTTTACCTTTCAGAGGTCATCTTAAACCTTGGCCAATATTTAATTTTCAAATAACTTCGTAACTATTGGAAATTGAGAAAAACGTTTCATATAAAATTTTATTGTTTTTTACCTCCAGCTACCCTTGGTAAGGTATAGGGATCGTGCTAAAAATCGCATATCGAGATTTTGCTAAATGACCACGGTTTAAGGCCCCTAGAATCCAATTTTAGCATTTTCAGGATGATCCTTTACTCTAACTCAAATACTATCCTTTAAATATTATTTTTTCGGGATTAATGTTATTAAAAAAATTAAACATTATTAAATTTTCTACAGATTTGCATTAATACTTTTTCTATATATTTTATGGATAAATTTATAAAATTATCTATAAATTTAATCCCGGAGCCTACGCTTTGAAACAAGCAAATCTCATTGGTTACACAGTTCATATCTTAAGATAATCTTAGATAAATGTCACTGTCAAAGAACTAATCATTTCAAATTAATAACAGAAACGTTTTAAAAAGAAAATAGTAAATAGAACCCTAGTTATATGGAATTGATCTTAATACAGTTTCCGCAATAACTAAATATGTATATGTATTAATAAAAATTAAATAGCGGGAGGTTTGGTGTTGGCCACATCAGATTTTTTATAGTATATTTACTGACAGACAAAATTTTGTTTGATCACTATCTTTGTCAGTTTTTTTCGATATTTTTCGCTTTTCTCGGAAACATTTGAAGATCAGTCCTATATTGATTAAGCTGTTTTACTTATTTCAGTCAGTACTATATGCCCTTAAATTTTACAGTATTTTTCAAACACAGTGTATAGTGAGAAATGTGGACAGCGAGCGTTTTTCTACTTTGTCGCGCATGAGCGGCAAAGTGACATTTTGCGTTGACAAAAGAGAGCGCAAATGGCTACTTTGTATATAGACCGTAGAAAAAAATATTTGTATTTAAATTTAAGTAATTTCCTGACAATTTACCGAGCTGGCTCAGTAAAGATGGAATTTTCCGTCAAAAAAGTGATCAGAAACAGCTCATTTTCTACACGATCGCGGAAAAAGCCAAAGACGTTAACGCTTCCGGTGAAACCGGAAGTAGAATTCAAAACGTTTTTACCTCAACAAGTGGCATTTAAATTCGCCATTTGTCCTTATTTTTTCAATCACTCTATGTATAGGTAAAAAAATATTGCTAGACTGAACGAAATTCCGAAATCTGCTCGGAGCGCATTGTTTTTCCATTTATTTACATAATGGTGTTTGAATATCGCATTAAGCTCTCGGCTGCAAAAAAGTCTTCTTCCACTTGTCTTTCAGTCTAGCATCATTTACTTTTAATACAATCAATTTGCACACTGTTTTATATTGAATAACACATTTATCAAGTAAATATGTAACTAATTTCATAGTAAATCGGGCTATTTATACACGTAGCACGCATTTTCATAATTAATAATATTTGAACATACATACGCGTAGAGCACTGCACGGGCCAAAATTTTGAGGCTCGGCCCACCCGAAGTCCGATAACTTTTAAGCCCGGCCCGATTAAACCCGAGTTTTTAAAGAAATACACATCCCGGCCCGACATTAAATCTAAAAAATCTGATGTGGCCAGCACATTACCTTTCGTCAGTTCTATGTATTTTGTACAAATTCCACACAGAAAGTTTTTTTGCAAATGATTCCATATTTCCAGAACATTACCATCAGTCAGTTCTTGTAGTTTGTACAAATTGCATACAGAAAGTTTCTTGTAAGATTCTATATACTTCCAGTAAAATTATAACTCAAACATATTATGTAAATTGCACTTTAACACTGACATTTGTCAGTCAGAATTTTCTTAATGTAGTAGATGTTTCCATGTTTATAGCACAGCTGCTTTGTGAAATTTAATTCCTTTATAATTTTTACCTCTATATCCATTAAATATGAAGTATAAAATGTAATCAAATCGTATGGAGAATAAAATATTCTTAAATATTTATAACATTAAATGTGAAACAGTGATATTTAACAGCATTTTTTGAAGAAAAACTGTAAAAATCTTCAAATTAGGGTACTTCCGGTCGACCGATTATAACCAAAATCTAATTAGCTCTTCATATGGATCTAAAGAAAAGGAATACGCAAAAATTATAATTTTTTGAAAGGTGGTATGCGATCCGAAAAAATCATCAGACACACATACATACATACATACATACATCCATCCATACATACATACAGACATCATCGCAAAAATAGTAAATATGTATTCTAGGGACCCTAAAACGTGCTTACTCATTAAAAATTCATCATCGATTTTTTGACCAAAGACAATACCTTCCTTACCTAAAAGTGACGGAAGGTAAAAAATGATATTTACCGAGTTTTTTCAAGAAAAACAATTTTAACCAAAATCTAATCAACTCTTCATATGGATGTAACGAAGAATAATACGAAAGAATTATAATTTTTGGAATTGTAGTATTAGAGTTATCGTAGACGAATATTTTGTTAAACATACACATACTAACACACACACACACACACACACACACACACACACACACACACACACACACACACACACACACACACACACACATGCACACACATATACACAAACACGCACGCACGCACGCACGCACAAGCAAACACGCACGCACGCATGCACGCACACGCACGCACGCGTACCCACGCACACACACACACGCACACACACGCTCTCGCACACACACACACACACACATACAGACATCATCGTAAAATAGTAAATTCGTATTCTAGGGACCCTAAAACGTTCTTATTGATTAAAAACTCATCATCGAATTTTTTGACCAAAGACAATACCTTCCTTGCCTAAAGGTGACAGAAGGTAAAAATTATAGTCGGACATTAAACGTTGAAGGCACCATAGGAATTAAATAGACAATAATTCCTTCAGTCAACGAACACACTTCGGGCAAGAGGCCCTCGGAAAGTACATTGTTGCCCTCAGGCATTATTATCCTTGATCCATTAATTATTATTTTATTTTGTTTCGGATGTTGATGCGATCATTAAATTGCCTTACTAATGCAAGAACTTTCGCCTAACTTCACTGACGTATTTCTTAAATTCTTGAAATCCTCATGCTCGGTACTTTATCTGGGCCATTCGCGTATTAATGGAAACATAAAAAGAAAAATAATTTACTTTACCTTGCGAAGGAAAAACATTCTTTTTCGTAAAATATTTATTATTGATAGCGTTGGTTTTTCGTTCCGAGTGTACAAATAAGAAAGAAAAAAAAGAGAGCTAATCCTTTGTGTTGTTTTCAATGAGTCCGCGAGCCTAGCCGGGTTCTTCTCTTCCAACATTAATTAATGACCAATTAGTGGAATTATTTGATTCCCTTTTTCTTTAATTGAAGCTAATAAAGTAAAAATAAACGTTGCCTGAAAAGTCGTTTTCAAATATTATGAATAATTTCAATCGTAATGAATGAAAATAAAATTAAGAAAAATTAATCTTTGCTTTAATATCTATGAATCTTTGAAATGACTGGTTGTATTTCCAGCGATCTGAATTCCAATTCATTTGAAGGCAGTTTTATGAGAAAATATTTTTTTCTTTCTAATATTACAGATCTGTTCATGAAAATATTATATGGTGCTTTGGTATAAGGGTTACGTTAGAATTATGGAGAATAAAACAAATAGGTTTTTACGAGTAGAATTTTATTTTAAATATGTTCAAAGTACATCGCTTCAACAATAATACACTTCACCATTCTTTCCTTCCATTTTTTAAAAGCTCCCCCCCCCCCAATCTGCTTCTGGAATGCTTTCAAAATATTCATGAATTGCGCTATTGAAGCATACATTTCTTCTTCAGACGAAAATCTTCTACTCCATAGAGTCCAAAAATAGTAAAAAGTTGCACATTGTCAAATCAGGCGACTATGGCGGGTATTTTATTACTTTTTACCTCCCGTTATAGCGTAATGTTTTCGGTCCAAAAATTCGATATTGAGTTTTCAGTGAATAAGTATGAATTAGATGTCTGTGTGTGACGATTTTTTCCTCCTCTTGAATCAAACTTTCAAATTATTTTATTTTTCATATTTAAGCTTTCTGCATTCATATAAAGAGTTGATTAGATTTTAGGTAATATTGGACAACCGGAACAGATACTTGAAGCCCGTAGCCGTAACAGATTTTCTTGAAAAAATATATTAAAATATAATCCAAAACTTCTCAAATTTGCTATTTAAAACTCGTATATAATTTGAAACAACATTTTAGATTTTGACTGTATATGATAAACTGGAAGTGGTACTCTAAACAGATTTTCTTGGAAAAATACTTTACTATGGAAGCTCTATACAAATTTTCTTGAAAAAATAAAAAATAATATGATCCAAAACTTCTCAAATTTGGTATTTACAACTCGTATATAATGTGGAATAACATATTAGAATTTGACTATATGTGATAAACCAGAAGTGGTACTTTACTAGAAGTTCTAAACAGATTTTCTTGAAAAAATATATTAAAATATATTCCAAAACTTCTCAAATTTGCTATTTAAAACTCGTATATAATTTAAAACAATATATTAGATTTTGACTATATGTGATAAACCAGAAGTGGTACTTTACAAGAAGCTCTAAACAGATTTTCTTGAAAAAATATATTAAAATATAATCCAAAACTTCTCAAATTTGCTATTTAAAACTTGTATATAATTTGAAACAACATATTAGATTTTGTCTATATATGATAAACCGGAAGTGGTACTTTACTGAGAGCTCTAAACAGATTTTCTTGAAAAAATATAAAACAATATGATCGAAAACTTTTCAGATTTGGTATTTACAACTCGTATATAATTTGAAACAATATATTAGATTTTGATTATATATGATAAACCGGAAGTGGTACTTTACTGGAAGCTCTAAACAGATTTTCTTGAAAAAATATATTAAAATATGATCCAAAATTCTCAAATTTGCTATTTAAAATTCGTATATAATTTGAAACAACATATTAGATTTTAGAAGCTCAAAATACATTTTCTTGAAAAAATATATTAAAATACGATCCAAAACTTCTCTAATTTGGTAATTAAAACTCGAA
The DNA here is from genome assembly GCA_963082715.1 of Harpalus rubripes. Taxonomy (NCBI): domain Eukaryota; kingdom Metazoa; phylum Arthropoda; class Insecta; order Coleoptera; family Carabidae; genus Harpalus; species Harpalus rubripes. The sequence goes on from OY720448.1 coordinate 4,806,402, forward strand.
TAAAATTTGAAACAACATATTAGATTGTGACTGTGTATGATAAACCGAAAGCGGAGAAAAATTCAGTTATCTCTATTTTTGTATAAAGTTTTACATTGCATCGTGAATGATCCAGTTATACTTGCGAAAATACCAATATATGTTCCTAGACATAATTCTCGTATTAAAAGAACCTTTCACTGCAGTATAGCGCGTACAACTATGAATTAAAATCACCAGTTAGAATGTTATGTGAAAATTTTAATACCCTGCCACATTACATTGACATCTTTTTTGGCTCGTTCGTGAAGTTTAAGAATGCTGTATATTGTTACTATGAGGTATAATGCTTCAAATAATTATTTTGTTATATGTGTGCTATAAAAACCAATATTATATTTATTTTGTTATTACATAGCTACTTGTGCTAATTAAGGTATTTTTATTGCTTTTTTATATAATCTACCTGTAATTGGGATATTACATCCTGTAGGTCAGATTGATAATAAATAAATAAATAAATAAACCGAAAGTGGTACTTAATATGGAATTCTTAACAGATTTTCGAGGAAAAACAATAAAATATAATCGAAAGTTATTACAGACTTGTCTATTTATTGGAACAGTAATTTTGATTTTATTTACAAACAATCAACTGGAAGTGTTACTTTACTTAAAGCTCAATGCTATTTTAAACATGGAATTGGCGGGAGGTCGTCCTGGCCACATCAGATTTTTAAAAATATTTTTTGATATTGTAGTGTATTTAAAGTTTATAAACATTTATATCTGTATTCATGTTGATTGTCGAGTTTCGCCTGGCTCACACTTTTGGCGGTCAGGCAGTCTGAAACGTGACGCGTCTTCGTTCAATAAAGTTGTTTTTGTAAAATTATACGTTTTATAATCTTTTAAAAATCCTCTTTAAAATCCCAATACATCATAGACATTTTCTCCTTTATGTGGTAGAATGATGAATGGAGTATGGATAAACTTGTGCCTCTGAATATCGCGAAAGTACGAGTACATGCTTTCCATTTTCCAAGATGATCTTGATAAACTACATCAAAGTTATGTATTCACATTCAAATATTCTAATTAATATTTCGGAATATGTACCTTGAATATATTAGTGGCTGTGTGATACGACATAACTTTCTTTTCAATTCCATTGAAGGGGTTGATATGTTCTTGAAATCAGGGCCTTATTGGCCCTTTCAGCAAGGGAGAGAAATGCAGAATTAACGGATTTCAGTGTTTACCACAGGCATACATACTATTTTTTTCCATGATCGGGAAGTGGAAAAAGGTACTTTTACAAGAATAACGAATTTCTAAAAAAATATTAATTAATTTAATGTGGCAGGCTCAAATTTAGGGTTGTTTTAAAAGTGTCCTACGGGTTAGCCGGATACGACAACGTGCTAAGATTGTTCCTTGGGGTTGCTATATTGAGTATTTGATGAGATATTTATTAGACAATAAACTATACAACTTACAAAAAATTATTAATTAATTTAATGTGAAAGGCTCAAATTTAGGGTTGTTTTAAAAGTGTCATACGGGTTAGCCAGATATGGCAACGTGCTAGGATTATTCCTTGGGGTTGCTATATTGAGTATTTGATGAGATATTCATTAGACAACAAATTATACAACAAACAAAAAATTATTAATTAATTTAATGAGACAGGCTTAAATTTAGGGTTGATTTAAAAGTGTCCTACGGGTTAGCCGGATATGGCAACGTGCTAGGATTGTTCCTTCAGGCTGCTATATTAAGTATTTGATGAAATATTCATTAGACAATAAACTAGACATTTTACAAAAAATTATTAATTAATTGAATGTAACAGGCTCAAATTTAGGGTTGATTTAATGTGTCCTACGCGTTAGCCGGATACGGCAACGTGCTAGGATTGTTCCTTGGGGTTGCTATATTGAGTATTTGATGAGATATTCGTTAGACAATAAACTATACAACCTACAAAAAATTAATAATTAATTTAATGTGACAGGCTCAAATTTAGGGTTGATTTAAAAGTGTCCTACGGGTTAGCCGGATACGGCAACGTGGTAGGATTGTTCCTTCGGGTTGCTATAGCGTGTACCCTCTGATTTTTTAATTATTTAATTCTGCACTGTTAAACATGAACACCAACATTTTAACAAAAAATTACAGAATTTCAAAGAAAGTTTCCCATAAAGCCCCAATATTTTTAAATACTGAGCCTTTTTCTTAAAATAAATATTTTTGAAAAGTCTCTAGTTTAGCCGGAAAATGAAAATTTTGCTAATTTTAATAAAATATGAGACCCTTACTGCAATCTACAGACAAAAATCAATACTACATACCTGGAAATTTTTATAAAATATTAATAATTATTATTATGTTTCATAACACATTCAGATAGATTAAATATATTGTAGTTTAAAGTATTTTTTGGATATTTAATTTTTTTATTGAGCAAAACCAATAAAAAGGTAGATTTTGCATTGGATGATCAAAAATCAATACATGTTCTGGCATCTGTATGGAATATCCTGAACTAATATGTTTATAATAAATTATTTAAACAAATGTATTTTAACTTATTATTATTTATTTTTAATTATTTTTTAAATATGTTTTTCATTTTATGCTTTAAAAATGAATAACAACTAATCTTTTGTAAATTGTTAATAACAATATTTATAACCTCAAATGACAGCTGACGGCAATTGTAAAACAATTGTACCTACAATGATGAGAACAGAAAACAAAACAAATTTAGGCAACTTTTATTTGACTTCAAGGTGGTATTTGATAAGAAAACAATTGTTTAAACAGCAGATATGCAAATAAGTTATATTTTAGGTGCTATAAAGCGGTTTTCAAAATGTTATGGGTAATAAAATAACTCAGTTCGTGTTTGCAGTACCTACTAAACTTGAAAAACCGGTTTGTGGAAGTGAACTCGTTATAAAAACAATATTTTATGTATTATAATAATAGGGTATGTATATATTTAATAATAATTATTATTATATGGCATTGTTATTACTAAATATGCATTGTTTATAGAATTGCAAATCAGCTGATTACAAACATTACAAATGTTTGGAGTTGTCCTGCGAAGAATATTGTTGTTTAAGGGATAAAATATCGTAGGACTAAACTTTGGGGGTTGTTTGTATGTTCTGGCTACTTAATTCAGTTTTGGATTACAGCCAAATAAGAATGCAGGCCAGTACAGATATCAAATAAATGAAATAATTCAGAAATATTAAGACATTTTGCATGTTGTAGGTACTTGGGGTGGGGACCTTACAAGACGACCTGCAGGTATCTCAAAAGTACTATGCGATGCAGAAAATTTTGCAAAAGGTTGCCAAATTGTATTCGAAGACAGAAGTCAGAACTCCAAGAGATGACGTGAAAGAACAATATATTGGGAAGAATATCTTGAACATAGCCAGACAATAATTTTATTGTTAATTTAGTATTTTTGTGCTAGAGTTTAGTATCATTGTAAACTGAATCTGCTGATGTATAATTGATTTACTTTTGATGAAAATTTTGTACTGACAATTTTAACCAAGAAAAAATATATGTCAAATGAAATGTATAAGATTTTAACGATATATTATAACTATAGTTTATAAATTTGATTCTTTTGTACTCAGAATTTCATGCTGAGTCTTTTGATATATAACATAACTTTTAATGAAAATTTATTGCAAAAAAATGGGAAGAAAACTGTAGGTGTCATGTCATTGCGATATAGGTATAATATTTTTTAATTTATTTCGTATTATATGTTTATTTCTGCAAACTACATTATAAGTACAATATTTACAATAAGTTATTGTTAACAGTTAATGTTTATAATATTCATAAACAATTAAAAAGTTCTTTTTTGCACACTTTTATAATGGATATAACCAAATATGGTATTTATTAATATAAAAATTGGATAATATGCGTAATATTTTATTTATTGACCTCCTAGAATACATATAATAACAATAATTAATATAAAAACCATAGTACATTGTCAAAATTTGAACAAATTCCAATGTTTTTATTTTGGTATTTAGGCGCCGGCGCTTCTTATATTTCACATACCACAAATAATTTGTTAATATATATATTCTCGAGTATATCTTTTCTGCAAATAAAGTTCAATCATTTATTTTGTACTTTTTATATACTATTCAAATAATAAAACCTGAAAAAATAGTGCTGATTGTATATTTCTCCAATGCCCATTGTAAGTATATTTGTTTATCGTTACTGTCATTTGACATTTAATATTATAATTATTGTTTTTATTAATTAACAAGTAATTATTTGTTATTTTTTTGAGGCTAAATGTAAATAAACTCAAAAAAATATTACTTAAAAATCATTATTTATAAATTGTTTATAAAATCATAGTCCATGTTATTGCCGAAAGATGCCCCAACTGGTATTGATTTTTGCATATCCAATGCAAAATCAATCGATTTTTTGGTTTTACTCAATAAAAAATTATATTGTCAAAAAATATTTTAAACTACAATATATTTAATCTGTCTGAATAGGTTATGAAACATAAAAATAATTATTAATATTTTATTAAAATTTCCAGGTATGTAGTATAGATATTTACCTGTAGATTGCAGTGGGGGTCTCATATTTCATTAAAATTTACAAAATTTTCATTTTCCGGCTAAATTAGGCACTTTTCAAAAACATTTATATGAAGAAAAATACTTAGAATTTAAAATAAGTGAGGTATTATTTGAAACTTTTTTTGATATTCTTTAATTTTTTTATCTGACATTCCGTTAATGTCAGCTGATTTTGTTGATATATAGTAACAATAACAATACGTGGTGTAAAGAGTATAAATAAGTAAAGACTCAATTTAAGGGTGAAAAAGGAATCGAAGAAAAACAGAAGGGTGCTAGGATTGTTCCTTGGGGATGCTATTTTGAGTATTTGATGAGATATTTGTTAGGCAACAAACTATACAACTTACAAAAAATTAATAATTAATTTAATGTGACAGGCTCAAATTTAGGGTTGATTTTAAAATGTCCTACGGGTTAGCCAGATACGGCAACGTGCAAGGATTGTTCCTTGGGCTTGCTATATTGAGTATTTAATGAGATATTCATTAGACAAGAAACTATACATTTTACAAAAAAAATATTAATTAATTTAATGTGACAGGCTCAAATTTAGGGTTGTTTTAAAAGTTTCCAACGGGTTAGCTGGATACGGCAACGTGCTAGGATTGTTCCTTGGGGTTGCTATATTGAGTATTTAATGAGATAATTATTAGAGAACAAACTATACATTTAACAAAAAAAATATTAATTAATTTTATGTGACAGGCTCAAATTTAGGGTTGTTATAAAAGTTTCCCACGGGTTAGCTGGATACGGCAACGTGCTAGGATTGTTCCTTGGGGTTGCTATATTGAGTATTTAATGAGATAATTATTAGACAGCAAACTATACATTTTACAAAAAAAATATTAATTAATTTAATGTGACAGGCTCAAATTTAGGGTTGTTTTAAAAGTTTCCAACGGGTTAGCTGGATACGGCAACGTGCTAGGATTGTTCCTTGGGGTTGCTATATTGAGTATTTAATGAGATAATTATTAGACAACAAACTATACATTTTACAAAAAAAAAATTAATTAATTTAATGTGACAGGCTCAAATTTAGGGTTGTTTTAAAAGTTTCCTACGGGTTAGCTGGATACGGCAACGTGCTAGGATTGTTCCTTGGGGTTGATATATTGAGTATTTAATGAGATAATTATTAGACAGCAAACTATACATTTTACAAAAAAAAATATTAATTAATTTAATGTGACAGGCTCAAATTTAGGGTTGTTTTAAAAGTTTCCTACGGGTTAGCTGGATACGGCAACGTGCTAGGATTGTTCCTTGGGGTTGCTATATTGAGTATTTAATGATATATTTATTAGACAATAAACTACACATTTTACAAAAAAAATATTAATTAATTTAATAATAATAATAATAATAATACTAATAATAATAATAATAATAATAATAATAATAATAATAATAATAATAATAATAATAATAATAATAATAATAATAATAATAATAATAATAATAATAATAATAATAATAATAATAATAATAATAATAATAATAATAATAATAATAATAATAATAATAATAATAATAATAATAATAATAATAATAATAATAATAATAATAATAATAATAATAATAATAATAATAATAATAATAATAATAATAATAATAATAATAATAATAATAATAATAATAATAATAATAATGTAACAAGCTCAAATTTAGGGTTGTTTTAAAAGTTTCTTACGGGTTAGCCGGATACGGCAACGTGCTAGGATTGTTCCTTGGGGTTGCTATATTGAGTATTTAATGAGATAATTATTAGACAACAAACTATCCTTTTTACAAAAAAATATTAATTAATTTAATGTGACAGGCTCAAATTTAGGGTTGTTTTAAAAGTGTCCTACGGGTTAGCCGGATACGGCAACGTACTAGGATTGTTCCTTGCGGTTGCTATGTTGAGTATTTAATGAGATATTTATTAGACAAAAAACTGTACAACTTATAAAAATTTATATATATACAGTGGACCCCCGGTAATCCGGCCCCTGGCTAATCCGGCACCCCCTGTAATCCGATATGACCCCACCACTAATGTGCTCGACGCGTAGGTATTGATTTGATGATAATTGATTCATAGTATGATTTTTTTATTTCCTAATGTAAAGTTATTATTGTTTGTAAGTTCTATAGCATTAATGACGTTAATTTCATAATAAAACGTAAGCTCTCTATTGTGTTTAATTTACTAAATTTGACATACATAATGAAGTATGATTTGTACTTCAGAGTATAACATATAGAATCGTATCACTGGATCTGTAATTTGTCGGATTACAAGGTACTCGTTTGTAAAAAATTCCGGACTATAGGGTGTCTTAGGCAGTACTCTATAATCCGACAAATTCGATAGTCCGACACTGCCCTGCAAAACGTTTGTCGGATTACCGGGGGTCCACTGTATATATATATATATATATATATATATATATATATATATATATATATATATATATATATATATATATATATATATAACAGGGCGTTTCTATTAAAGGGATATTGTAATAGTAACAAACCGAATATTTAACCAGTGGTTCTCAAAGGGTAGAAAAAATATATTTTTTAAATGGCACTCTATATAATTTTTTAGCCTTTTAAATAGAATATTATTTTCTGATTTCAACGATATAAATATAGCATAGGGTAGTATAACAATTATTTCGAGAAAAATGGTATTAAAAACTAGAAATAATGTAATAAAAAATTGGTTTACTACTAGCGTAACTAGGCAACAGACATATCACAACCCTATACCATATTTATATCGTTGAAATCAGAAAAAAATTCTCTATCTAATGAGCTAAAAAATTATATAGGATACCATTTAAAAAAATATAATTTTGTTCTGCCGTTTGAAAACCACTTGTTAAATTTTCGGTTTGATATTATTAATAAATCAGCCCTTTATTCTTGATCATTTCTTGTATATAACATTTTTTTCTAAAGTCATTAGTTCGCTTAAAAAGCGCTGGTTGTTTTAAAGGAAACACCTGTATATATATTGCACCGAAGTAATTTTCTAGGGCGTACCGTGTATTCTTTAATATTTCTGTAAAATAGAAGTTAGAGCGCGATAGGAAGAAATGATGACGTTTGTTAAAGCGAATGTGGATTTGTCTGACAAGAAAAGATGTGACATAAACGTGCGGATGTAGAGTCGGAAATAAGCAAACATATAAGAGGAAAGGAAGGAAAGACAATAAATATGAATTTGTTGTTGAGATAAATCTCAATTTGTCAAGCAATGAGTAAGTGTGAGAAAGGAAAAGCTTGCTGCCGAATTTCACAACTTTCCTCAATGTAAAATGCATGACGCAGTAAAAAACTGGGAGGCTATGGCTGGCACAAGTTGTCTGCGGTCTTAGCAAACAATTGCTTCTGTTGACATCTAAAAAACAGCAGTATTATTTTCTTTCTTTTTATAGTGCTTTCTGTCGGTTGAAGATGATTTTGGGGATTGCCCTGAAAGTGCCTTTACTGGGCTAACAAACTTCCAAATCGGTGTAAATTAAAAAGCGGGCCATATGCGTTTAACATGGGAAATCAGTAGTTCCTTGCGCAAAAGTTCCCAATTAATTTAAGACAAAAGTGTTTCAAATAAAAGTTGTAGATACTTAAATTATACACCAGCATCACTAAACAGATTTTATTTTGCATGTATAGTAACCTGTAAAATCCTAATTGAAATTTGATTTTCAAATAAAAATTACTGATGATTATATTCTATCGTAAATCCTTTAAAATATTTTGTTATTATAATCTATATCTAATTTATTGCTTAGATTTTATTTATTTTTATTTTGTAACCTGCAAAATCGAAATTCTGACAATTCAAACGATATGCATTTCTTTGTAATTTTGTTTAAATTTCATGGCTATCACTACAAATAAGCAATATTTATAAAATTTCAAATTGTATTTTACAGGTAACTAAACATACAAAATAAAATCCGTTTAGTGAAGCTGGTGTAAAATTTAATTCTCTACAAAATTTATCTGAAACAATTTTGTTTCAAATTAAATGGGAAGTTTTGCGCAAGGAACAACTGATTTCCCATGTTAAACGCCTATGGCCCGCTTTTCAATTAACACCCTGTATCTATATATATATATATATATATATATATATATATATATATATATATATATATATATATATATATATATATATATATATATATATATATATATATATATATATTAACATATCTACGATTATTATGACTATCATAACTGCCGCAGATTTTAAGACATCTAAGGCCTGTTATGATACATAATATTCGTGGTTTGTTTAATAGTTTATCGGTTTCAGAAAATGACATTATTAATTATTATGTTTTTAAATTCTCTCAATAATGCTATTTTCGGAATGCCATGATAAACAGAAAAATTATTTTGACATTTATGTTAATATAACAAATGTTTCTTATTTTAGAATAAATAAATCGTGTTAAGAGCGATACACTAACATTTTCTGTATGTATTAATGAAGAGCATTATACTTTCATTTTATTTTATTTTCATTTTGTAGACTGTTGTTAACATGTCAGTATGGTAATAAATAATAGTGCTGTACAGACACAGTTATTACTTATACTTCATCTGGCGTAAGAAAATAGTGACGGGAAGAGAGGTGCAGATTGATCTTGTTGATTGACAGGATAATATCGGGGTATTATCTAATCAAAAAACAAGATCGAGCTGCACCTATCTTCCCATTACTATTTGCTCCCGAGAAATGAAGTATAGTACATGTAAACTTTTGTACATGTAAACAAAGGCTCAATATTCTGAAACCGGTAAAAATGTGACCTGCATATTTAATAAAAAAAATCTAATGTGGCCAACACAATACCTCCCGCCATTTAATTTTTATTAATTGAAATATACATACTTACATGTTTACTTATGCTGAAAACTTTTTAAAACGTTACTATTATAAATTTGACATGATTAGTTCTATGACAGTGACATTTATCTGTCGGTTACATACATTTGAGATATGAACTGTGTAACCAAGGAGTTGTGTTTGCTGTTTGTTTAAAGCAAAGGCTCCGGGATTTAAATTATAGATAATTTTATAAATTTATCCATAAAATATATAGAAAAAGTATTAATGCAAACCTGTAGAACATTTAATAATCTATAATTTTTATAAAAGCATAAATCTCGAAAAAATAACATTTAAAGGTATTTTTCGGAGAAAAACTATTTTGAGCTTCAAGTAAAGTGCCATATTCGGTATTTGATTTGCACCCTTACAGCAAAATCTAATGGCTTCTTTCCATATTAGAATAATGTATAAATACAAGGTTTCAAAATTTTCTGAATGATAGTATTTGAGTTACAGTCAAGGATCCACATACACATACACACACACACACACACACACACACACACACACACACACACACACACACACACACATACATACATATACATACATATACAGGGTGGTGACTTGGATGACGCAGCATAGGGGTTTCAATGGTAAAATCTTAATGTGCAGTTATTTGCTCCCCTAATTATTTTAGAGCGAAATTGTATTTAAGTTTTTGTCACAGAAAAAAATACTGCATCCGAATATGCTATTGTTTATAATTTTTCAATTTCCGGAACCGTAAAAATAGTCGAAAACAATAATATCATTTTTACAAAAATCATTGTTGCCTTGGAACAAAAATTTAAATAAAAGTGCAAACATCTGTCAAAGAATCTTGACGTTTAAAATTATTTTCAAAACAAGGATAAAGAAAATACCTTTATTGTAGTGTTGATGACAACAATGTAATAGTTGATTACAACAATGTAATTTGACGAGAACGAAATTTAAAATTTCTTTAAGGAGTGGCAGATGTTTGCGCTTTTGTTCCATGGCATTAATGATATTTGCAAAAATTTTATTATTGTTTTCGACTATTTTTACGGTTCCGGAAATTGAAAAATTATAAACGTTAGCATATCGGATGCAGTATTTTTTCCTGTAGCAAAAACTGAAATACAATTTTCCTGTAAAATAATTAGGGGAGCAAATACCTGCACATTAAGATTTTAACTTTGAAACCCCTATGCTGCGTCATTCAAGTCACCACCCTGTATACATACAAACACACAGACATCATCGTGAAAATGTTAAAATGGATTCTAGGGACCTTAAAACGTGGTCATTTACCAAAATCTCCGTATGCGATTTTTATCACTATCCCTATACACCCCTTACCAAGGGTAGCGGGAGGTAAAAAAAATGAAACGAAATGAACTGACAAGTGACAGGTTTTTCATTGCTGTCAATAATCCTATTGAAGTGTTAATTTGAACATCATGTTTAAAAAACAGTAGCAGACACTAAAAAAAATTGAAATAAAAGGTAATAAATTTGTCTTTATTGATTACTAATTTAAACAGGCTGTTAAAATTAATATGGTAGGATTAAACAATTAAACTAAAAGTCATATTTTACGAGTATTTGATAATTGTTTACTGAGCAATAAAATGAAGTTAGATACAAAATAAACTCAATTTAATAAAGTGAAGTTTATAAAAGAACAATAAGTGAAAGTTGACGTTGATTAGCTTGGAGTAGAAAACGCTGAAAAGAGAATTTTCCCTCTGGCCCGAGCTGACCTGGGGTCGTTTCGTTTGCTATCCTGCCAGTGGCGTCACTACAATCAAAAACTTTACCTCGGGTGAAATTATATTTCATCTAAAGTTTTTACTTATTTACTGTGTTTTGCAAAATTTATTCCAAGTGTTTATTAACTTAATTTATTTTAACAAACATACAAGCCCAAACTCATAATACTTCGGTTCGTTTACATTTTACTGCAAATGGTGAGAAATTTCTTTAAATTTCTTTAAACTAATTTAAAATATAAATTTTAAACATATACAATCATTTAGGTGTACCAGTTCTAATTCTATTCAGTGTATCCAAAGGTTTGCACATTATTTTGTTAAGAGTATTGTCTCATATGTCTTGCAAACCAGGTTTTAATTGTACGCATTAAATTTTACGAAGTTGTTTCTATATTGTCCCAAAATTAAAGAATCTCGGTAGAAGATAAACCTGGATCAGAAGATGACCCTTTAAATTCCGGTCGAACTATAATCACCCATTTGGCCCACAATTTTTTAACTTCCGTCATACCTAAGGAAGGTATTGTTTTTGGTCAAAAAATTCGATGGTGAGTTTTTAATGAATAAGTACGTTTTAGAGTCCCTAGAATACGATTTTACTATTTTTGAGATGATGTCTGTATGCCTGTGTCTATATATATATATATATATATATATATATATATATATATATATATATATATATATATATATATATATATATATATATATGGGGTCTCGTGGCCGCGTGCCTGAGTCTGAGGTCGACAATCTGGGGAACCGGATTCGCTCCCGACCGACGCCGAATATTTCCAATTTTAAATGGCACAAAATTGACCCCTGTGGTGCACTCTCCACGCCAGCAATGAGTGCCCGTGAGGTGACGCCTGGTAAGCGCCCGCACGGTGCAAATATATCATCTTTACCGATATCTGTGTACAAAGCAGATTGGCACACCCAGCAAGTAGCATACATCTACGCTAAATCGTTCTTTTTTAAAGGGGATAAATGATCTTGTACTATTTATTTTCTTCGTCCCCGCCCCCGCGAAGCACCACCTTTGAAACAGGATCATATAGATCCCGAATGTCAATGTTACGTCAATATGACTGACTGCTATGTATTTTGTCTTTTTTGTAAGTATTTGACATTAAAAACACATGAATAGAAGAAATTAATTAGTTTGAAACGTTATATAATGTTTCATTACCATAAGAAATGCATCCATATTTAAATACTCAAAGGTAAACGAATTTAATATGTCAAAATCAAATCACATATATAACATAATATAACCACAAGCAAATTCAGCATATTATTATATTACAAATATAATGCTATATATGTATTTATCTTCTTCTTTTTATTTTAAAAAATATACTGTTCTTTTTAGGAGTAGTTCAGGTCAGTTCAGTACGAGGTAAGATCATTTAATTTTCCCCCTAAAAAGAAAGTGCCTATAGAATCAATTCTAAGAAACTTTCAGTATGGAATTTGTACAAAATATATAGAACTGAGGGAAGGTAATGTACTAGAAATATAGAATCTTTCGTAAGAAACTGTCTGTATGGACATTGTATAAAATACATAAAACTGACTCAAACTGATTGTAGGTAATGTGCTGGCCACATAAAATTTTTAAGTTTGAACTTTATACAGGGTGGTGGCGGTTAGGGGTGAACATAGGAATTTAACATGGGATTTTAGTTTTTTGCAATTTCCTGCTCTCCTGTTCATTTTACGGCAAAATCTGTGGAGTACAAAATTGTTCAGAATTAAAAATTTCATACAAAAATGTATTTACATTTATTATTATGTTTTTGGTTTCTTCACAATTTTAAAAAGAAATTTCAAAATTTCTGTTATTTTGTAGCAATAGCCATGGAATTTATTTTTTTCTGGCTGTCAAAAATTATTTATAAACATCAACCATGTGTTAATCTAATTTAAAAATTAAATAAAAAGAACCAACTTTTAATTTTAATACGCATTTTTTATTAGGTATATCATTTAATAATAAACCAATTCCAAAGGAATCAACAGTTTCATAAATAGTTAAAAAAATTGAGATCACAACTAATGTAAGGTGAAAGAAATTAACGAAAATAATAATGATAATAAAAAACGTCCTAACAAAGAGAATGAAGACATAATAATTATAACGTATTTTTTTGTAACAAAATACAAAAAGAAAATAATTAAGAAATTACAATAAATATTCAAATAAGCCACCATTCTCGACAAGGCAATAACCAAGTCTGTTGTAAAAAGAAGCTCTAACATTGGCTAATTGCCTTTCAGTAATTTTACCACACTCTTCGAATACAGCTTCTCTTAATAAATCTACATTAACTTTTTATTAGAGAAAATTTCGAAAATTTGACAGAAATTGAATGACATATTATGTTTAAACATTTGAGTTATAAGTCATGGCTATTGCTACAAATTCACAGAAATTTTGAAATTTCTTTTTAAAATTTTGAAGAAACCAAAAACATAATAATAAATGTAAATACAATTTTGTATGCAGTTTTTAATTCTGAACAATTTTGTACTCTACAGTTTTTGCCGTTAAATGAACAGGAGAGCAGGAAATTGCAAAAAACTTAAATCCCATGTTAAATCCCTATGTTCACCCCTAACCGCCACCACCCTGTATATAAAGCAGCCGGAAGAATTTTTCACCATATGTGCAGGTTTAATATTTGTTTTTCATCGTCCTAAAATTGGGCCTCGGTAGAATATAAATCTGGACCAGAACTCTATATTTACAGTAGCCGGAAGAATTTTGTAGAAATTTCTCACAATCTGTGCAACCCCTTGATATAAAAAGAAAGAGTTTTTGTATCCCTCATTACGCCAATGAGGTTTGTGGTGTGGCCGTGTGGTCGTACGTGAGGCAGTGAAGCAAAGTGCCACCACTGTAGCTGTTCGTGCCGTAGCCTAAACGACACGCACATTTGCACGAAACAGACCCTCGTTTGTATACTGAGACGCAATTGTGTCCTTTACTCAAACATTAAATTGCCATTATTTTTACCGTTTTATCCGTGGCTTTAGTGGTAAATTTACCTGATTCAGCCAATTTACTTCTTGCAAACGTTCTCTCGTTTATTTCACAGCCAAACCGGACACTAGTCGCAGAAAATGATTCCCAAATTCGTTTTGGAATTTTTTCGATAAACTTATTCATTAAATAAATTTGTCTTTTTTTCAAGTCGTAGAAATGGCATTTTTTGTGACTTGATTCACAAGGTAGAAGTTTCATTTCTACGCTGGAAATTTCTACACTGTTTTTTTACCTTCCGTCACCTTTAGGTAAGGAAGGTATTGTCTTTGGTCAAAAAATTCGGTGGTGAGTTTTTGATGAATAAGCACGTTTTAGGGTCCCTACAATACGATTTTACTATTTTTACGATGATGTCTGTATGTGTGTGTGTGTGTATGTATGTGTGTCTGTGTGTGTGTGTGTGTGTGTGTGTGTGTGTGTGTGTGTGTGTGTGTGTGTGTGTGTGTGTGTGTGTGTGTGTGTGTGTGTGTGTGTGTGTGTGTGTGTGTGTGTGTGTGTGTGTGTGTGTGTGTGTGTGTGTGTGTGTGTGTGTGTGTGTGTGTGTGTGTGTGTGTGTGTGTGTGTGTGTGTGTGTGTGTGTGTGTGTGTGTGTGTGTGTGTGTGTGTGTGTGTGTGTGTGTGTGTGTGTGTGTGTGTGTGTGTGTGTGTGTGTGTGTGTGTGTGTGTGTGTGTGTGTGTGTGTGTGTGTGTGTGTGTGTGTGTGTGTGTGTGTGTGTGTGTGTGTGTGTGTGTGTGTGTGTGTGTGTGTGTGTGTGTGTGTGTGTGTGTGTGTGTGTGTGTGTGTGTGTGTGTGTGTGTGTGTGTGTGTGTGTGTGTGTGTGTGTGTGTGTGTGTGTGTGTGTGTGTGTGTGTGTGTGTGTGTGTGTGTGTGTGTGTGTGTGTGTGTGTGTGTGTGTGTGTGTGTGTGTGTGTGTGTGTGTGTGTGTGTGTGTGTGTGTGTGTGTGTGTGTGTGTGTGTGTGTGTGTGTGTGTGTGTGTGTGTGTGTGTGTGTGTGTGTGTGTGTGTGTGTGTGTGTGTGTGTGTGTGTGTGTGTGTGTGTGTGTGTGTGTGTGTGTGTGTGTGTGTGTGTGTGTGTGTGTGTGTGTGTGTGTGTGTGTGTGTGTGTGTGTGTGTGTGTGTGTGTGTGTGTGTGTGTGTGTGTGTGTGTGTGTGTGTGTGTGTGTGTGTGTGTGTGTGTGTGTGTGTGTGTGTGTGTGTGTGTGTGTGTGTGTGTGTGTGTGTGTGTGTGTGTGTGTGTGTGTGTGTGTGTGTGTGTGTGTGTGTGTGTGTGTGTGTGTGTGTGTGTGTGTGTGTGTGTGTGTGTGTGTGTGTGTGTGTGTGTGTGTGTGTGTGTGTGTGTGTGTGTGTGTGTGTGTGTGTGTGTGTGTGTGTGTGTGTGTGTGTGTGTGTGTGTGTGTGTGTGTGTGTGTGTGTGTGTGTGTGTGTGTGTGTGTGTGTGTGTGTGTGTGTGTGTGTGTGTGTGTGTGTGTGTGTGTGTGTGTGTGTGTGTGTGTGTGTGTGTGTGTGTGTGTGTGTGTGTGTGTGTGTGTGTGTGTGTGTGTGTGTGTGTGTGTGTGTGTGTGTGTGTGTGTGTGTGTGTGTGTGTGTGTGTGTGTGTGTGTGTGTGTGTGTGTGTGTGTGTGTGTGTGTGTGTGTGTGTGTGTGTGTGTGTGTGTGTGTGTGTGTGTGTGTGTGTGTGTGTGTGTGTGTGTGTGTGTGTGTGTGTGTGTGTGTGTGTGTGTGTGTGTGTGTGTGTGTGTGTGTGTGTGTGTGTGTGTGTGTGTGTGTGTGTGTGTGTGTGTGTGTGTGTGTGTGTGTGTGTGTGTGTGTGTGTGTGTGTGTGTGTGTGTGTGTGTGTGTGTGTGTGTGTGTGTGTGTGTGTGGGAAGTACCCTCATTTGAAGATTTTAACAGTTTTTCTTGAAAAAACTATGTTAAATATCATTTTTTCACATTTATTGTTATTATAAATATTAAAGAATATTTTATTCTCTATACGATTTAACTGCATTTTATACTTAATATTAAATGGATATAGAGTTAATAAATTATAAAGAAATTAAATTTCATAAAGTAGCCATAGCTATGGAAACAGCTACTATATTAAGAAAATTTTGATTGAAAGATGTCAGTGTCAAGTGAAATTGACATAGTGTGTTTGTCATAATTTTACTGGAAATATAGGATCTTTTGATATAAATTGTGTGGAATTTGCATAAAATATATGCAACTGCCGGAAGGTAAAGTACAAGAAATATAATCTTTAGCAATAAGGAACTTTCTGTATGAAATTTGTACAAAATACATAGAACTGACGGAAGGTAATGTGCTGGCCACATCAGATTTTTTAAATTTTCTTAGATAGTACATTTCTGAAAATAACTCATATCTTTGAAACGGTTAGTTTGCGGAACCATACTTATTAGGCTTTTTTCACTTGTTTTGGTCTATACTATATGCCTTTATAAATTTCGAACACTTTTTTAACCCCCTGTATATTTTTCTTCGAAAATAATTTGGTTGAAGAAAAAATAGCTTCAACCAAGATTGCTAGTTTCTATCAACCAAAGTTGGCTAATGTAATATCGGTTTATGTGGTGTCACAAGAGTGGGGGATTGTTTTTCATTACTATTTCTAGCGCCAATCTTTTTATTTTTATTTACGAAAATAACAACAAATTATTATTATTACTATTTTATTAATATGAAAAATATTGCGTAAACTTTTATTTAAAATACTTTTTGAAAAATGTGAAATCGGCTGCTAGTACTGTATAGGGAATTCCACCATTTTTTAAAAATATAATAACATCTGAACGTATAAGTAAAACTAAGACTGTCAATGAAAATCCGGTGAAAAAATTCCTATTAATAAGCGAGTTATACTCCCACGAAATTTGAAATATAGATGTGACCTAAACGTTCTTGAAATATATGCTATTTCTAAAGTATATTTATAAAAATCTGATGTGGCCAGCACATTACCTTCCGTCAGTTCTATGTATCTTGTATAAATGTCATACAGAAAGTTCCTTGTAAAAGATTCTATTTCTTGTGCATTTCCTTAAGGCAGTTGTATACGTATTTTATACAAATTCCATAAGGAAGGTTTTTAGCAAAAGATCCTATATTATAAAATTATAACACAAACATACTGTCAACTGCACTTGAGACTGACATCTTTTAATCAAAATTTTCTTAATATAGCAGCTGTTTCCAGAGTTACAGCATAGCTGACTAATATATGATATTTAATTTCTTTATATTTTTACCTTCCGTCACCTTTAGGTAAGGAAGGTATTGTCTTTGGTCAAAAATTTCGATGATGAGTTTTTAATCAATAAGCACGTTTTAGGGTCCTTAGAATACGAATTTACTATTTTTACGATGATGTCTGTATGTATGTGTGTGTGTGTGTGTGTGTGTGTGTGTGTGTGTGTGTGTGTGTGTGTGTGTGTGTGTGTGTGTGTGTGTGTGTGTGTGTGTGTGTGTGTGTGTGTGTGTGTGTGTGTGTGTGTGTGTGTGTGTGTGTGTGTGTGTGTGTGTGTGTGTGTGTGTGTGTGTGTGTGTGTGTGTGTGTGTGTGTGTGTGTGTGTGTGTGTGTGTGTGTGTGTGTGTGTGTGTGTGTGTGTGTGTGTGTGTGTGTGTGTGTGTGTGTGTGTGTGTGTGTGTGTGTGTGTGTGTGTGTGTGTGTGTGTGTGTGTGTGTGTGTGTGTGTGTGTGTGTGTGTGTGTGTGTGTGTGTGTGTGTGTGTGTGTGTGTGTGTGTGTGTGTGTGTGTGTGTGTGTGTGTGTGTGTGTGTGTGTGTGTGTGTGTGTGTGTGTGTGTGTGTGTGTGTGTGTGTGTGTGTGTGTGTGTGTGTGTGTGTGTGTGTGTGTGTGTGTGTGTGTGTGTGTGTGTGTGTGTGTGTGTGTGTGTGTGTGTGTGTGTGTGTGTGTGTGTGTGTGTGTGTGTGTGTGTGTGTGTGTGTGTGTGTGTGTGTGTGTGTGTGTGTGTGTGTGTGTGTGTGTGTGTGTGTGTGTGTGTGTGTGTGTGTGTGTGTGTGTGTGTGTGTGTGTGTGTGTGTGTGTGTGTGTGTGTGTGTGTGTGTGTGTGTGTGTGTGTGTGTGTGTGTGTGTGTGTGTGTGTGTGTGTGTGTGTGTGTGTGTGTGTGTGTGTGTGTGTGTGTGTGTGTGTGTGTGTGTGTGTGTGTGTGTGTGTGTGTGTGTGTGTGTGTGTGTGTGTGTGTGTGTGTGTGTGTGTGTGTGTGTGTGTGTGTGTGTGTGTGTGTGTGTGTGTGTGTGTGTGTGTGTGTGTGTGTGTGTGTGTGTGTGTGTGTGTGTGTGTGTGTGTGTGTGTGTGTGTGTGTGTGTGTGTGTGTGTGTGTGTGTGTGTGTGTGTGTGTGTGTGTGTGTGTGTGTGTGTGTGTGTGTGTGTGTGTGTGTGTGTGTGTGTGTGTGTGTGTGTGTGTGTGTGTGTGTGTGTGTGTGTGTGTGTGTGTGTGTGTGTGTGTGTGTGTGTGTGTGTGTGTGTGTGTGTGTGTGTGTGTGTGTGTGTGTGTGTGTGTGTGTGTGTGTGTGTGTGTGTGTGTGTGTGTGTGTGTGTGTGTGTGTGTGTGTGTGTGTGTGTGTGTGTGTGTGTGTGTGTGTGTGTGTGTGTGTGTGTGTGTGTGTGTGTGTGTGTGTGTGTGTGTGTGTGTGTGTGTGTGTGTGTGTGTGTGTGTGTGTGTGTGTGTGTGTGTGTGTGTGTGTGTGTGTGTGTGTGTGTGTGTGTGTGTGTGTGTGTGTGTGTGTGTGTGTGTGTGTGTGTGTGTGTGTGTGTGTGTGTGTGTGTGTGTGTGTGTGTGTGTGTGTGTGTGTGTGTGTGTGTGTGTGTGTGTGTGTGTGTGTGTGTGTGTGTGTGTGTGTGTGTGTGTGTGTGTGTGTGTGTGTGTGTGTGTGTGTGTGTGTGTAACAAAATTTTCGTCTGCGATAACTCTTATACTACAATTCTGAAAATTATAATTCTTTCGTATTTCTCTTCGTTACATCCATGTGAAGAGCTGATTAGATTTTGGTTAGAATTGGACAACCGGAAGTACCCTCATTTGAAGATTTTAACAGTTTTTCTTGAAAAAACTATGTTAAATATCATTTTTTCACATTTATTGTTATTATAAATATTAAAGAATATTTTATTCTCTATACGATTTAACTGCATTTTATACTTAATATTAAATGGATATAGAGTTAATAAATTATAAAGAAATTAAATTTCATAAAGTAGCCATAGCTATGGAAACAGCTACTATATTAAGAAAATTTTGATTGAAAGATGTCAGTGTCAAGTGAAATTGACATAGTGTGTTTGTCATAATTTTACTGGAAATATAGGATCTTTTGATATAAATTG